>OY282560.1:141518090-141898816 GCA_958295665.1 Tipula vernalis | reverse complement strand
GCTCAGCCATTGCTTAGTATGGTGTAGTAACTGATTAGAAAAAGACAGATTTTTTGAGTTGTTGGTATTAACAGTTTCTTGGGTGCGTTTTGCTCTCGCTTTGAGCTATTCGATGTCTTGAATAATATTAACCGTTGTTCAGTCTCGTTGAAACAGGAATAACTTCTTTTAAGCGAAATTAGAGTTTGATTAACTATTTTGGTCTAAAAACTAAATTGTTGCTCTGTCGCAACCTTGCATCCTTAAGGTTATAAGAGGCCCTATTGATGCCCGTATATTTATAAAATGGATTGCTTTCCAATCTAATATCAATTTCCCTACAGATGTGGTCTTTACCACATTTTGATAGTTTAGTGGTATATTGTTTAGATGGAAAACGGGCAAAAATAATAGCTGAACACCAGAATTGAGGAATCTGATAAAGGAAATATGGCAAACGAAATGAAGCGATGGGGCAATTGTAGCAGACTTGGGGTGGTGTAAAGGGTAGGGTGGTGGTGATGTAGGGGGACACTTAAACCTATGTACGGTGATACTGGAAGTTTTTAAAACAGACTTAGGTCAAAACGAGCTCGAAAACCAAAGGAGAGGGAAAGTAGAATCTATTTAAGAAAATTGAGTGTGATTTTTTTCGGCCGCTAAGGAAATAAATGAAACCATTATACCTTAAACTGAGCAGACTCGGTCGGAGAGGTCCATTAGATGGCGGCTGAATATCGGTTGAATCTGCGCTGCCTGAGTGCATTATGTGCAAAAAGTGAACTGTGTTCCATCAAATATTTTAAACGAACGATAAATTTCGAAGTCCTCGAAACGACAAATCGATGTTTAGTTTGTTTAATTCGGGCAGCATACACATTTGTCAGACGCCCCATTATAACAAGAATTGGAACCAGCAGATACACTATTAAGACCACAACGCACAAATTATGTACAAATATTTAGAACTAATAAGCGAATTGAAAATGATGTAATGGCAAATGTGGTTCAGCCTTATTCAGGTTTCATATTTTTTACCAACAGAATAACGATCATGGAAAGTTAGTGGAAGTATTGGTTTACAGAACAAAAACATGATATTTTGGGGGAGATTCCCTAACCTTAACCCAATAAAGAAGATCAATTATGGGCAGAAAAGGCAAGCGATTCAGACGAGTTGTTTTATCGTACGAAGGGAATCTGGAAAAATGTTCGTTTGTGTCGTATTGTCGAACATTAGCAGCCAGTCTTCCGATATTCCAGAAAAAACAAAGGTTACCCCTCCTAATGGAGAACGAAATTTAAGGGTAACCCAAACTTCACGGGCCTTAGGCAAGCGCCTAGTTTAAGCATTAATCCGCCCTTATTTTCCTTGAGTGTTTTCAAAATGTTCCTGCTTTGCTTAAAAAGCGGCTACTTTAACTGAACCTATTTTCGGTAGAACGGTTAATCTAAAGCGAAATCATTTAAAATTATGCCCAAATTTAGGGGAATATACGTAGTTAGGGTTGAACATTTTTGAATTAAGATACAGTATGACGGGTAACGACGTTTCTAAATTGTATAAAACATTCATCATTCATTTCCCTATTCGATTAGTACGGTACGCCAACCGCTTGCCACATACAGTCGATTGAGGCCCATTACATCAAATATTCTTCGGCCTCTCTCCATTCGTATTGTTGGCAAACCTATAATTTTACAAATCTGGTTTGGTTGACAAACCTTTAATTTTTACATTGTTCTTCCAATGCTATTTGATGAGCGAAATATCTTTATAGTCTGAAAAAAAGCGGCTTAAATGAAGTACCTTTGGGATCACAGTCATGTTAGCCGTCTTCACTTGCTTCGCACCATCGCTTCTCTCCTTCTCCCTTTTGGGGCAAAAATAGACCTCTTTGAAGAGCCAGTTTACTTTGAAGTGCAAACGCTACAGAGCCTCCGTTGCCTTAAAAGTCACCGACATCGTCAATTGGAGGAGGTCGTTCTCCCGTGCTCCCTCTTCTTCTTCGCCCAAATTCTTTACTCAGCATTCTTAAACTCAACATTCTAGACGACTAGCCGGCGGTGATCTTTTCGTTGCTTTCCTTAATGAAACGTGTAGATACACAAAAAAAATCATGGGGCGTAGCAAGTGCTATTCCTCGGTAACTTTTCTGTTTGCCCCCTCTTATGGCTTCAAACTAGGCACAGCGACAGTAAGCCACGATAATGTGCTAAGGCCCGAATGCCAACCGTTCTTCATTTGGAAGCCCAGAAACGTATGGTTTTCATCCTCCAGTGACAACATAGGTTCATTTAGCAATTTCAAATTATTCGAAATTTAAAATTTTTGGGTGGTCGTAAATAATTTCGTTATTTAGGTAATCGAATAAACTTGAAATGTGTAGTTATAATTTATTATGAAGGTTTGTTTTTAAATTCCTGAGTGAAAATTAGCTCATTAGGGTCAAGCAGAATGATGCCCTTATTACGTTCTGTTCCACTCGATTTTTCCGTTCCAGTTTATGCTATCATTTTGAATGACAGACGGAAACTTGAATGCCCGAAGGAAGGCGATTAAAACGAAGGTGATTAAAATGAATGCAATGTTGGGCGAATGTCAAAAGGTGAAAAATTAAAGCAACGGAACGGATAACATTAAGTTTAAGGTTTGAGCCTTTAAAAAGTATTTCGGAATTTCGGATTTGTTCGGAAGCTTTCGAGAAGCTGGATGGGTTCCCTAATCCGTAATGCTGTCATATGATACCATATGGACACAATTTCTGCTACATTCAGAGAAGCGTAGGATTTTCCCCTCTTCGTTGGAGAGGACTATCTTCTTCCGGCTCTGCTCTATAGGTTTGTTGTGGGAAATGCCTGATCATTTTAAATGGAATAAAGTTTACAAGTACCACGAGGAGACGTGGCGGGTTCTTAAAAGCAATGTATGCAATGCTTGTGGAATGAATTTGGTTTTTTTTATAATAATACCTGCGAGCACTAATTTTTTCACCGGTAGATCAATAAAGCGATTGTGAAGAATTTTGTAGATACAAACTTTTATCTCCTCAGCAGCGATATATATTTGGAACAAATGTCCACATTTAACGAAAAATTGGCCATTTTCTATTAGGCAACTAATATTTTTATGCTGCTCATCAACAAAGAAAACAATAGTTAGCCAGATAGCGTTAAAAATTGTAGTAGGCTGATGTTTGTCAATCGCTTGGTAAAGTGGTGGCAGAAATTTTTTTCCTAATAAATATTTTTCAAACAATGTTACGATTTTATTCTATTTATTTTTAAAGAAATCCCGAGTAATTGAAAGACCTGAAATAAAGTAGCGTTACTTAGATGTTGGAAATGATTTCAACTACTTCAGCGTTAAACCTTGGAGTTATGGTAACATTGGAAAGATAATTTAAATCACATTACAAAGATTATTACTCGACCCTTATACTATGTGATGATTTAAGAAGTTATGCAGAATAATTCATCGAAATTAAGATTTCGTTTTTGTCGGAGATAATTGCCACGTGGATTTTATTCACATTAAAAAAATAATTGGTCGAGAAAAACTTCATCAATTGTGTGGTCAAGTTGTATTGGTTGAGCAAACAAATGCATAACTCATATAGGGAACGTCAAAAATACCAAAATGAACATCTCTTTGAGTAACGTGTCTCAGTTCAAAGGCAAGTTCAGCCATCAGAATGATTATAATAATACAGTATCTATAATTGAAGGACTCGACTGTTTAATGTGTTGTGTTTCAAAATTATTTGTGAATTAGATTATGTGTTTGATGTTTGGAAGAGTCTTTCCAAAAATTTTACAGATTAACAGTTTTCTTTAAGTGAATGTATTCCACTAATACTTTGTAGAGGCTCTTAAATCAACAATGAAAAAAATTATAACTTACTGCTAACGCAAAAAGCTTTTGTAATTGTTGGGCTTCGCACCAATTAGTTAGGATCATCCTTCTAAAATGGTGTTGAATTGGTTTAATGTTCCGTTCATTATTCTACATCTATCCGGTCATTTACTTACATAGGATTTCTGAATTTTTTCCGTCAAAGCCTGTCAGAGACATAGTGTGGATCGATTATTCTCACAAGGATAAATTACTATAAATAGGCGAATCGATAAACACCTACTGATCACTTGATCAGTAGGTTTCGAAAAAGTATCATTAAATGCGCCTCCTTAAATATCCTGCTATCGAAGGTGTTAAAAATAAATTCCCACCTCTCAGTTATATATTTCACTTCTGTCAGAGTCAGTGCCATATCCAATTTATATAATGCCTACTACTTTGTATCACATCCACATATCATCTTTATTCTCGCCAGAATTACTTTATTGTCTTATCTATTCTCCTTGATAATTTATCAAGTGTCACAAAGTCACAACAACAACAAAAAATATCCGAAGAACAAAAAAATTCTAAATCCTTTAAGGAACTAACAAAAGTGTAACAAAATAAAATAAAACTGTTTATTTAAATATTTTATTAGATAACAATCTTGAATAGAATTTTAAGTTCGACCGAGAGAATATCTAAAATAATTTATTAAGATCAAATTTGATTGTTTTATGAATTTATTTTATGCTGGGGTTATATTATACAAATAAAGGGTAATTTTGATTTAATTTATTCAATTTGATTTAAAATGGCCTCTTATTTTATATAACATTATGTTATACGGTATTAATACCACATATTGTTTTTGCAATTCCTTAAATGTTTTTATACCATAGAATCTTAATACAGAATAAAAAAAGGTGCCTATGAAGAATACGAAAAATTATGAATTTTTGATACGAAATACAAAAAAAATTGTTTCACTTCTATCAACATAAGAAATCCACATTAAATTTTTTTTTTTTTTTTGTTCCGTTCATCTTGATCATGTATCCTTCTTAACCAAAATTTTTGTGTTTCTCTTGCCTTACATTTAAAACAGTTTCTCAAACAATATATTTTATGCAAATCGTACTTGGAATTTTTTATTAACGAATTTTTTTTTTGTTAGCTTCATTTGATAAGAGTAATTTTAAGCGATGTGGTGGTGCAAGAAGGTTTCTTTTTGTTGCTGTCCCGCACTGTTTTCGAGGTTATCCATGAAACTGAATATAAGGGTATAAAAAGCAATTGTTAAGCAAATTTGCTTTAGCGTACCGTTTTAGTATTCAGTTTATTGCTTTGCTGGATATTTTGAACTGTTTCCGGAAAAAATTACATCGTTTGTAATAGGAAACCAGTGAACTGTGGAAAGAAAAGTATGATAAAATATTGTGTGTTAAAATAAAAAAACTTTGTTTAAACAAATGTTTCTTTAAACGTTTTAAGTATGCTTGCACCGCACGTCATCAAGCTGCTGAGAGTTTGATTTTGTCTGTTAAATTGTTTAATTTGTTTAATTCAAACATTAGGATTTTTTTAAATCAGTTTTTTTATTTGAAAGTTTAAAAATATTAAAATTTAGCATGTGGTTGATTTAGAAAATGACCGTTGGTACAAAGTAGTTTCGGAGTATGACAGATCATATTTTCACTTGGAATGCAAACTAAACGATAAAATATTTTCACATAGCATAGATATATACCGTGTACATTTTCCGTCTGTAAAATATTTTCGTAAGAGTAAAGGGTTCAGGAGTGTTTGAACTTAACTTCATCGAAAAGATGAAAACGTTCTAAGAATAAGTTTTTTTTTGTAAAAATTCAATCATTCATCGTAGGTATGACAAATTTTATATAATTTAGATTTAGAATTCCGGAAACTGATTTATAAGCAATATCAACATTGAAACCAGCAGCAGTGAATAAGTTTTCTAAGAAGAGGAGCTAATCTTTCGAGTAGAATTAGACGTAGAGATTTTAGAAACCCGATATTTCATATCAGTTTATGCGTAGTCGAAGTGCATTGAAATACCGCGATGACATGACCCCAAAAAAAATGATTATCAAACTTGAATCTAAACTCCCGGGACCTCGACCGTTCCGGCCGTTACGATTCCTGCGAATCGTGCAACATATTTGGTTAGAGACGTACAAAGCTATTTTTGAAAAGGTTATACATCTCGTAAAATATAAGTTCTGGTAAAAAGCGCTTTATCGGGATTTTGCACGATCCTAAACAATAAAGAAATTTTCGTTCACTAATATTACCCATTACGTCCATATTCCACTATAAAATAAAAGCCCAAATTACACTTAGGCACAAAAGCATAGTTTAAAAGTGAAGTCATTTTCTGTGTTTAGAGTTAAGTTATTCAGTAATTATAATCCTAAAGGGGTAACCACCATATTTGGAATTAACAAAAAAAAAAAAAAAATTAATAACAATTTGAGCTTTTCTTATTTCACTTTGACATTTCGACTATAAATAACTTACAATTTTTTTAAGTTTAAAGCAAAATATTTTTGTGTGATTTCTTAGTGGGAAAAATTAGACTAAATTCATTTATATCGTAAAAACTTATTAATTTACATTAACTACTTCTAATTAGTGATACATCACTCTACTCTGCAATGTTTTTGGGTTAAGTTTCATTTTTTCTACATTAATAAATACTAAATTATTACAGTCTAATTTAATGTTCAAATACTCTCGTTTTAATTTATTTATTAATAATTAATGAAAATATTATAATTTTTCACGAAACTGTATTTTTATTTCCCGCGTTAAAAATGTGTGCAACTTTTTTTTAAGTTTTTTAAGTTCATACGAAAAATTTCGCTCTTTTTAAGTTTTTTAAAGCTGTGTTTTTTTATTCGCTCCGGATAGCTGCTATCGAGAGCCGTCGTTTTTCTAAGCCTAAATTTAAATTAGACGCACTATTTATTGGTAAACTAAATTTATTTAACATTAAACTATCATTTTTAATTTAACTGTTTAGCGAAAACTTGGTATAAAAAATATTTGGTTCTATCTATTTATACGGAGCGCTATCGGGAGCCACATTTTATATGACAGATAGCAGAAGTAACAGCTGAAAATTCCATTTCCCCTCCAAAAAAAATGTAAGTTTCGTATTTTAAGTATTGTCGACAAATCCCATTTCTCGCTCTTACGTTATTTTTTTATTTTTCTTATTCTAACTGTGGGTCTCGCTTAACGGTTTCTAACTAATATTACGTGAACAGGTTGCACTAGGTTGTGAGCTTTTACTTTTTACTTTTTATTTTTTACTTTTTACTTTTTACTTTTTACATTTTACTTTTTACTTTTTACTTTTACTTTTTTACTTTTTACTTTTTACTTTTTACTTTTTACTTTTTACTTTTTACTTTTTATTTTTTACTTTTTACTTTTTCTTTTTACATTTTACTTTTTACTTTTTACTTTTTACTTTTTACTTTTTACTTTTTACTTTTTACTTTTTACTTTTTACTTTTTACTTTTTACTTTTTACTTTTTACTTTTTACTTTTTACTTTTTACTTTTTACTTTTTACTTTTTACTTTTTACTTTTTACTTTTTACTTTTTACTTTTTACTTTTTACTTTTTACTTTTTACTTTTTACTTTTTACTTTTTACTTTTTACTTTTTACTTTTTACTTTTTACTTTTTACTTTTTACTTTTTACTTTTTACTTTTTACTTTTTACTTTTTACTTTTTACTTTTTACTTTTTACTTTTTACTTTTTACTTTTTACTTTTTACTTTTTACTTTTTACTTTTTACTTTTTACTTTTTACTTTTTACTTTTTACTTTTTACTTTTTACTTTTTACTTTTTACTTTTTACTTTTTACTTTTTACTTTTTACTTTTTACTTTTTACTTTTTACTTTTTACTTTTTACTTTTTACTTTTTACTTTTTACTTTTTACTTTTTACTTTTTACTTTTTACTTTTTACTTTTTACTTTTTACTTTTTACTTTTTACTTTTTACTTTTTACTTTTTACTTTTTACTTTTTACTTTTTACTTTTTACTTTTTACTTTTTACTTTTTACTTTTTACTTTTTACTTTTTACTTTTTACTTTTTACTTTTTACTTTTTACTTTTTACTTTTTACTTTTTACTTTTTACTTTTTACTTTTTACTTTTTACTTTTTACTTTTTACTTTTTACTTTTTACTTTTTACTTTTTACTTTTTACTTTTTACTTTTTACTTTTTACTTTTTACTTTTTACTTTTTACTTTTTACTTTTTACTTTTTACTTTTTACTTTTTACTTTTTACTTTTTACTTTTTACTTTTTACTTTTTACTTTTTACTTTTTACTTTTTACTTTTTACTTTTTACTTTTTACTTTTTACTTTTTACTTTTTACTTTTTACTTTTTACTTTTTACTTTTTACTTTTTACTTTTTACTTTTTACTTTTTACTTTTTACTTTTTACTTTTTACTTTTTACTTTTTACTTTTTACTTTTTACTTTTTACTTTTTACTTTTTACTTTTTACTTTTTACTTTTTACTTTTTACTTTTTACTTTTTACTTTTTACTTTTTACTTTTTACTTTTTACTTTTTACTTTTTACTTTTTACTTTTTACTTTTTACTTTTTACTTTTTACTTTTTACTTTTTACTTTTTACTTTTTACTTTTTACTTTTTACTTGTTACACTTCCATGTTGACGTACAGATTCTAAAAGCTTTTCAGATCTCCGCCTTAACCATATACAATTTCTTTGTTTAGTCTGGTTGTTTTTTCATAACCGCTGTCATTGGATGTATTTAAATTGATTACGTGCTTCTAATTTTGAGAAAAAATTTATCACAAATTGACTTTACTGATCACTTCGGCAGTTTAAATTAAACTACCCAGGTAACGGGATTTTGTCTCCTGCCCCTGTCTTCTCCTTAAACCGAGATTTTTAAAATTCGGGTGATTCTTTACTTGTGGCTGAGTTCTCCTTTATTTCACTGTTATATGTTTACTGTTCGCGCATATTTTTGGTTTGTTCCATCCATCATCTATAAATTTCCTAGATTTTGAAAATGAAAATTTTAATGTTTTAGTTTATGTTTTAAATGAGGCTAGAATCCAAACAAATAAAAATTTATAATATGAAGACGATCAACGAAATGATACATTTTTAAAAATATTGCTATACAAAGAAAACTAAGATTATTTTTATGTAAAGATCACAATACAATAATCTAGAAATTGCAGAGCTGTCACCCGGTGTTTGTTTTGTCAGTATTCAGTTCAACTAATCTACATAATTTAATAGCCTTTTATCTTTAACGGGAAATGTTTTGTCTTACAAGGAGCTTAAATTTTATAAATCTTCTGCCATCCCGTATAAAATAAGAACGGGCTCATCGTGAATGTCCATTATTTTTTCTGTCCTTTATTGAATTACCAGAACGTATGGGTTGCTTCTCCCCACCACTTTAATAATATCATAATAACTATGGAATACTAGGTTTGTCTGTAAATAAGATACTTAGACATTACATACTGTATTGACTTATTGGAGGAAGTAGTGGAATGATATCTATCTCACCACCGTAGTGCATAAATAGGACGATTTCCAAAACAGCCAATTTTCCAAAAAATGTGAGGATTATGCAAAATGGTTCTTGTCGTGGCTCACGGACCTATCCACTTCCTTAATGAAATCTGTTAAATATGTAAGAATTTAGGTGTTTCCTGTTGCTACGGTGTGTAACAAACTAAAGATAAATATTATTAATCATATTAATTAAAAGTCTTAGAAGACCAGTCTTACAAGGAAATTGGGAATATTCACGCAAGCGTCCTCCCTACGATTATTTATATTGCATAATGTATATTATACTTATATATAAGTATATACATATATATATATATATATATATATATATATATATATATATATATATATATATATATATATATATATATATATATATATATATATATATATATATATATATATATATATATATATATATATATATATATATATATATATATATATATATATATATATATATATATATATATATATATATATATATATATATATATATATATATATATATATATATATATATATATATATTACGTTATTTGTATGTGGTAATAAAATATCTTGATCAACCAAAATAAAACACCTGTAATCTGAGAAATAATTTCACATAATATAAAATAGAACAAAAAACACTTGTTGATAAATCCATCATAAAACAAAAAAAATGCTTCCTATATCAAAATACTTTTATGCGCAACTGTATACTGTAAACAACTATATGTACACATTATTGTAAACATATTCTCAACCATCTATAGTAAATTCTGTATAGTCAAATGAAATAATGATGATTCATGTATATTTGAAATTCATTCATAAAAATAAAATATGAAAAATTTATTATAACCACCAACTTGAGTGTTTGTTGTACAAAATAAAAATGAAAAAACTCAACGTCTATATTGAAAAATATTAGATTGAAAATAACTAATTTTCGTTCCATATAATTTAAAAAACAATTTTTTTGTTTTATTAACATTTAGATTTAATAAAGCCTGTACATTTTCAGATGCTTTCTTTGTATAATTTTACTAAACAAATACTAAAGCGAGCTCGACGATTTGGTTTTTCTATTTAGTTAATAATTTGTGTTGTAGCAATACTAAGAATTATGAAATAAATGTTCATAGTAAACATTTAGATGATTATCTTAATAATGATATTTTGTTGTTGTTAAAGACATATAATAATTTTTTTTTATTTTGGTACAATGTTAAATAAAATTATTTGTTTTTGATGTGACAAAATCGAGCCAACAAACAAAAAATATCAAATTTTAAATAAAAATGCGCACATATAAATCAAATGGAGCTGTTGAAATATGAATTATAGTCAACTTGAGTTATTTATAATTAGCAATCACCAACCAGGAAGAAAAGATAAATTGCACTCAACATTTTTGAGTGTTTTTTTTTCTACTCAAATTTGTATCATTTTCTCTGGAATGTTATAATTTTGGTACCAGATGTACTTAAATATTTTTATCAATTGAAACTTATTGGAAACACTCTTTTAAATTGGAAAATTTATGTACATGTTTCGTAGATATGTACATATATGCTCGTACTGTAATGTAGAAAAGTGGAAAGAGTGTCTAGGTAAGAGAGAAGCGGAAAATAATAATTTAAATCTCAATCATTTATCACACACAAGTGTATTGCATTTTCGATATTCCTACTAGTATATTTATATACCCGGACCTATATTTGTACTATTATTTATATACCCTACTAGAAAAAAGTAGGAACATATTACATTTCACCCTATTTCGAATTGTATATTGTATATGCGATTCTATTTTACCGTGTATTATACGAATATGAAACTCGTACTCTAAAAATTGATTGTTAGCGAAATTATTATTGAGAGACATTTTTATTTTATTTTATATATCGTGATAGATAAAAATTCAAAAAAGAAAAACGATTTAAAAATGTTAGTTGGAAAAGCAAAAGAAAATCAATTAATTTGTCTGACTTTTTGCAATAATAGTTTTTTGTGTTCGTTCTCTATATAGTCCTAATTTTTGTAGTTAGTAAAAAATACATTGTAGAATACAACAAAGAGAAACCAACATACAAAAAGTTGACAAACAAAAGCTAAAATTCAATATCGCCATTAACTTTTTTTTTTTTTTTGGAAAATACAATTTTCATGTTTATAGTTTTATATCATCCCACTATTGTGTAAGCCAAACATATTTTTAGTTTGTGATTTTATATTGTTTGACTCAGTGGTGAAAAAAAAAATTTAATTTTTATTGTTTTACTACATGATAACATGATGATGTTGATGTTATAGAGCAAATATAAAGACGATATTCCTATATTTTTGTAACTCTATAATATGATAAAGCTCGATTTAAAGCATTATTGTAACCATATTCCTTCTCTCTTCCATACATACATATAAAGCCATAAATATTATTTAATAAGAAAATATTAGTTTTTTTTTTTTGGGCGTCCAATATCAATATCAGTAATGCCTTACATATATAAAAAAAAGCTGTATAAACTTCAAATACTAATAAAAAAGTCTACAACAAGCAAAAACTGCTTAAAAAGTAGTTTTTTACGATTCATTGAGAGAAAAATAAAATACAAAAGTAAATAAATATTCTTCTTAGCATTCCGGTGCTGTTTGATTCTGTGATGTAATAAAAATTTATGTATATGTAAGTTATAAAAAAAAAAACGAAATGGAAGGGGAAGTATACATATTTGTATCTCACCTAAGACAAAATTTAAATATTTTTTATCAAATATTTACCAAAAATACATAAAAGTTCGCTACAGAATTGTTTGAGATCGACGAGAAAATTGTTTTTATTGATGGGCCGGGTCATTTCGTAGGCTGTTTTTCAAAGTAATAGTCATATATTATTTTTTTTGTAGGTAGCAGAGAACAGAGAAAGAAACTGTATTAAGTTTTTGGCTTTTGCTTGATTTTTCAAAAAATTGAAAAACATTTTGTTCCATGTTGTCTGTTTTTGAATTAACTAGTTCAATTTTTTTTTAGTTTTGTTTTGCTACCGCTATGAATTTTATTCTAAATTTGTCCTAAACCAACAAAATCAACTAAGGAAACATATATGTATAAGTGCCATGCAAACATTTAGGCGTTTTCATAGATGTTTAACATTTCTGTTGCCACAGGTCATAGTAGCTTAAGTCGACTTAAGATAAACATTATTTTCAATACTTGACCTTTTATATCTTTCCTCTAACTTGTGACCGAAGGCTATGGTCGCAAGCCACAGTAGGTTTAGTTGGGATAAGTGAAAAACGAATTTTATAATCAACTTGTTCTAACTCTCTAGAAAAACTATCAAATTTGACTTAAGCTACAATGAATTGTGACCACAGATTTACTGTTAATAAATAATGATACTCTCAAGTTTTTAAATTTATAATAATATAAAGTACAAGTAATTCATGTACATAAAAAAAAATCTAAATTATATAACTTAGAATTTTATTTATTTAAATAATTTGGTATTGGCGATTGTGTGCAACAAACAACTCTTTTGGTATTAAAATTTAAAACATTAATGATAAAACAATACCACCTCTTATTATAACTGTGCGAATATATGACGATCACACCTAACCAGCGATTTATAAAATTTTTGCATATTAAAATATGCACTTGTGCGTAAAATCTCACTATTTGGTAGGGGTGTCGAACTAGACATAATACTAAACAGTAGGTTGGGCCGAATTTTTTTTTTAAATTTGATTCGCGGTAGTGCGCAAAAGCTGTGGTAGGTGTTTCTCATTATTCACATAATTTTTTTTTTTTTTTAATTTTTGGCCGCCCCCTTAAGCCCACAAAATTTTTTCTTTTACATAACGTGGGTAATCACCGATTTTTGGTACACACCCGGAAAATTTGTTACTTGCGATGATTACAGATCCTGAATATTGTAACATTAGGAAGCTGGCCATTAGAAGAATAATCAAAGCTAGGCTAGAGAAGCCGCATGAGTCCGTTTCTTTAAAATGCCTAAAATACATTTCCAAGCACCAAGTTATATGGAAATGATTAATTGGCAAGAATTTCCTGTAACTGAGCCGCCACTTACCATGTGAATGTTCCCGTTTTATTTATAGACAATTTTCCTTGTCACACACAAGCGGTTGAAAGATGCGTGAAATTGGTAACGGGAAGCATCTTTCAAAGTATTTGGCGAGGAGTCGAGAGACGGACACATTCGGGCAAGGTTAGAAGCCAGAAAAAATTTACCTTCGCTTGAGAACAAGGTACAGTATTACTCTAGTGCTGTACAATGATTCCGATGAATTGTGTTATTAAGATATGTGAATTAAATTTCTTTCGAAATATGTATGTAAATTAAATAAAAAATTTTGTTTTTATTTCTTAATCCAACTTAAGTTAAGGAAACGGGGCTCGGCTAAATAATTTGCTACACCATTAGGATTTCTTTTATATGTTAAGGAACAAATTGCTAAAGGGAGGCGGCTAAATATTGTCAAAAATGGAAAACAAAAATTTAGTGAAATTATGAATACTTATCACACCTTTCAAACACTACCCATGTTTAGATTTCGGAAAAAAATTTGTTTTCATCCTTGTTCAGCCCAGCCTACTAAACAGGGTTAAAGGAAGTCTTTGAAGTTATCACAATTTTTCATCACAGAAAAATAAATATGTTCATCAGGCAACACTATTTCTACCCATCCCTGGAAATTTACATTTTATCATTCCATTTCTATTTTATTACTTTTCCCACTATAACGAAGTTATATTGGATAAGTATTGTAATCGCGAAAAAAATGTTGTCCCAGATTTTCGACTCCGAGACGTTAAATGAAAAAAGATGCCAAATCTGTCCTTCCCTCCTTCGTCTTTCCAGTGATAATTTTTTCTTATCTCTGTTTTACGTCCAATTCCTAGAAATGTTCATTGTTTTAGCAATAGTTGGTTTTAGTAATAACCTCGGTTTGTGTTGTGTTTGCTTTTGGGTTCATTCGAGTCTAAAATGGAAGAGGTTGCACTGGAATAGTAAACTGCCAAAATATTTTGTCAAAAAAAGCACCGAATATTTCTTTTTTTGTGACAATGAAACAAACACATATGGAGTTTCCCTTGCTCCAGGTTCTAAGACAAATGGGAATGAGAAATTACATAGTTTTTTTGATTCGCCTACTCACTCTAATTAAAAAATTCAAGTCATTCCTCATTATTATCATTTGCCATCGAAGCGGAATTCGCATGCTAGCAACTTTATTCGGCGAGAAATGTAAAAATCTGGAACAAAATTTTCGTGATTTAGTTTTTCGTATTTTTGTTTTTTAGGTCATTTGTCTTTTTTTGAAAAATGGTCGAAATTGAAATAAATTCATAATTTTGTAAACGATTCAAGCTTTTCTGCGTAAGTATTTCTTGCCTTTTGAAGGCAGAAGTTCCAACGCAAAGCGGAGTATTACTATGCACAATTCCACCGAAAAAAGTGAAAAGCTTACCCGCGCGTTGCGCATAACTTTTTTTTTTATACTATCAACAGAAAAAGTTTGTATGTAGAACATTCGTTACCATTTGTACTAGTAAACACAATTATGAAATTGTTTTTCATACATAACGTATTTATTATAATTATTAAAATTGGTTGGAACTAACCGAGGTTCTAAACTCAATGCCACAAAGGGCCCATGGTGCGAACCAGTAATTCTATTCTAAATCGCGAATGTGTGCTGCAGCCTTAATAAACTGAAGTAGTTTGGGCGAAGGCAGGAATACACCTAGAGTCAAATATTTTCAACCTATGTAACTCCATCGGAACCAGGACACCTATAAAAACATTCCTCTCTTAATTGGTTTTGATGCCAACGCGCATGGGTAGCACTAATATTAATAAAAAGGGTCATGCTCTGTTAAATTATATAAGCTCACTGTGGCGAATAAAGTACAGCTCATTAAATAACTGTATTCTAATATATCGATTTATTGTTGGTTATGAGCTAGAAATACTCAAGAAAGGCTGTAAGCCGACTTTTGCCAATTCCATGCGGCGGGAAGTTATTGATATATGTAAGTCTGTGTTCGTTGTCTATTGTTGACTTAATTTTAAATTGGGAGTAACAAATGATATTCTCACTTCTGACCAGAGGTGCATCTCTTTTAACATCAACATTAAAAGACCACCTCTTACGCCATGTCGTAATCGAGAATTAACCAACTGGGAATCTAATTAAATTTATCTCCATTAAATGTTGTTAATTGTTTGTGGAGTATATCCCTTGGTTCTAAAGCCTTGGTTCATCGAAGCCGACTTACTTTTGATTTGTGTTGATCAGCATACAACGCAAATCCGAATTTTGATATTGAATAAGGTACTGTTCGTGTTTTTACACATGGTTATGAAAGTTATCAGCTTGTGGAACTCCAGCCGATATTTTCTTTAGTTCGGAGTATTTCTTCATGTTTTACACGAAAGTGTCGATCAGCTAGATATGGTTTTAAAATTAAGTAAAACTGCTTCGGCAGATTTCTGTCTAGTTTATATGCTACGCCTCGAATGTATACTTTGTCGAAAACTTGAGATACGTGGAAGAATACACTAACTTGAATCAATCTTTTCCTTCTGTGCACTTGATCTATGGTAGAGTACCTCTCTATAAGTCCAAATTGGTTCGGTGGCCTGTTAGGTTTTAGAATCATTGTCACCTCTGCCACCTTTCTCTGGTGTGGTAGTTATTTAAGTCTGAATACTGCTAGTGCTTTAACTATGTATATGTTTACTGATTATGTCATAACCAGAAGATTTTTTTTTTGAGCTTAAGTTGATGTTAATTTCATCTATTAGCTCTTATATTGTTATCCACTTTATTTACTAGAATTATATTTTCTTTAGCTTTGTGCCTTGGAAGAAGTTGAAATGTATCTTCAAGATATGCGGCAATCGACGCAGCCTTTTCTTTGGCACTTTTAGCCCAAATTTCATCGTCATTCTTGATAAGAGCTATTTGTACTTTAAGCCTTTTAAGTCTTTTAGTTGCTTTTCAAAGAAATAATTAGGGAGTGTGCTAGGTATTCGCTAAAAGATTTATTCTTGATTTCTTTGATGAGCATTTTCAATTTGTAGTGGTCGGTTCCGGTGCCAGATTTTTCGCGTTTTCCGTTTTTCTCCAACCAGACTGGATAGTTGATGTGATTTTTCGTTTGGTTTCGAGTGGAAGTATACTCTGGTTCGGCACTCCAATATTGGTCATCAAGTTGTGCCAGAGTTTTAATTGTTACTTGTAATTCAGTATTGTCGTCTACTTGGTTCCCGAAGAGATCTCAGTTTCTTTTGTAATTTGTTAACATAGGAAAATTTTCATTTTTCACTGTTTTCGAGTTGTACGTAGTTTTTACTCAACCGTGTAATATTTGTTTCATGTCAATCCAACCCCCCCGTAATTTATTTCCCGTCTTCGATGACCAGCCATATAGTTTAATATATTACGGATTTCATTCTAACTTTCGTTTAATTGTTTTTTAACATCCATACCTGGAAATATTGAAAATATTTGACGTCTTTACGGTGATTATGTCCTATAAAATATTAAAGTTTCTTATCTATCGTTGACCAGCTCCTTGTTTTCTTCTATTTTCCAAAAACTTGCATGAGTTATGCAATACCAATGCAATACAAAATAATTCATAAATAATTGCCGTACTAAATTCTCACTCGTTATTGAATCTAATTTATCTTTTGAAACAATTACCCAATTCCGGAACGCTTTTCTTATATTTCCCATTTACAAATCGAAGTTTTGTATTTCAGGCTACGAGTTGATAAACATAAAATTTTGTTTTTTAAAACAATGAATTACAAATTCATAAAATATGTACTCAACGGGTAATCATCATTCAGTCGGATACATCCTAATGCATTAAGATGGCAGCATTAGACAATTAGGCTTGTTTAACATTTTTTCTATCGAAACCATAAAGTAGCCAACACGAATAAAAATGACAACTATGACGATGATGATTTCTCAGAAGTGATTGGAATACATATATGTATATATAATAATAATAATAAACTTAAGGAAACCCCAGGATCTGTTGGTCTGTAACAAACCAAAATAACAATGAAAATTAAATTTGCTTTCTTTTATGATTTGGGTTATAGTGGTATGTACCGCACTGGACTAAGACTACAAAGGTCTTCGGTTCGATTCTCCTAAAGTTTTTCTTAATGTTTTTCTTCCTAAATGTATACAAATATTCCTTCAAATTATTTAAAAATTAAGCTGCTAGGGTCTGAGGTTCGATTCTGCTCAACTCATGTTAGGTATAATATCTTTAGCAAACCATTACATAACAAAAGTTATTCACAAAATTGTATCCGTCCTAGGACGGGCTGTACCCCCTAATATTACAATAATTTACTTCTAGATCTAGAACTTTATTTACCAATTTTTTTTTTTCATGCACATTTTCATAAGTGGTCTCTCTTAAAAAATGTTTTGATGTGCGAATTTATAATTCCTAAAAAGTCAATAATATCCTATTACCAGAATAAACCTTTAAAGAAAAATTCCTATCTGCTAGGAAACTGTCAATTTTATTTCATTTCCTTATTCTACTAGAATAGACAGACAGGAAAGTAACTAAGGAAATACAAAAAAATAGATAAGTTATGCCGCCACTAATTAGCATCCAACAAGATTATACAGTTATTTAGAGAAATGTGCGTGATCAAAGTGTGGTTCGTAAACCAGTTCCCAAATTAGTATTCGCGTAAGTTGATTTAGGAAAAAATTCTCAACAAAATTCAAAAATTAACAGAAAAGTTGATTCGCTCATATCTGTATTAGGGCAAATGGTGAAACAAGATAACCCTAATATTGACGAAAACCAATTATTGCTGGCATCTGAGTCCTCCGAAACGGAATGATTTAATTTATGGGGATACAAATAAGTTTTGAGGTGTTTTTGTTAAAACTTCGAAGCTTTAAAACTCACTAGCTTCGTATTTTAATCAAAGTATTGTTCATTGTTAGCTGCGACTTTTCTCCATCTTTTAGGCAGCATACGGATTCCGCGTCGAGAAAATTCCTGGTCTTTTGAGGCGATCCAAAAATCGACCCAATTTTTTGCTTCTTCGTGAGCAGTAGACCACTCCGAAATTATCCCACCAGATGCACAGCATTAGCTTCTTGCCATGAATATTCGGGTTGACTATTGAATTTTATGTATGCCTCGGCTTATCCCACGATTTTCTGCGCTTTGATACAAAAAAATCCTTCCGATTTTGTAGGCCCAATATTATAATTGATAGAAAACCAAATTTTAGAATTATCTTTTGTTCAGAATCAGTAATTAACAATTATCACGAAAAATATTTATGTCATTTCAATCCAGAGTCAGTTACTATGATTTGCCTGATAACTTTCGTTGTCACTTTCAAGGTATGTACATGGTACATTTCTGGTGAAAAAATGTACACCACGATGTTAGTTACATGAGTCTAATTGCTAGGTTTGTAACACTGCGGATTAAATTCGTGCCCTATGAACCCATGTTGGTGACCCTGGTCAATTTTTTTGTTCTAGTTGGAAATAATTTAACTCATACAGCTAACATCGTGGTGTAAATTTTTTCACCATAATTGTACCATGTACGCAGCTTCATTATTAACAACATTTCCCTCAAAATCATTCCCCATTATATGTATAAATAATATTTTGTTCGAGGGCTGTAAGTAATACGTTGCGCCAATGATTTTGCATCGTCCTAAGCGTAAATTCTACGACAACTCTGGATTTGCTGTGCACTGTAAGTCATTTAATCCTGATATGATAGCCATTAATTGTTCCAATAGCGATTTTAAAAATAGGCGTTTTTGCACCGGATGAAAATTTCATATGACTTCTCTTATGTACAGTGACTCTGTAATTCGGTTAATTCGCAATTTTTTTTTTTGGTCACAGTTTCGGTCCCTTTGAAAATATACTCTATTTTGTTGAGTATAACACGTAGTTTAAATATTTAGACCGCAAAAATTAGGTAATAAACAATTTTTATATTCGTACAACGGACATGTACAACATCAAGTAAATCTAACCTCAATTTGTTCTTGCAACTTCCTTTTTTAAACACAAGCTTTATTAGTTGAATTATTGTTGTTTAATATTTGTATAGCTAAGACCGAGATTTTTTTCCTTTTATTTATAACTGATAAATATATTTCTAATTTTGAATTTAAGCTAATTTTGTTGCTGTTGTTCATTCAAGGAATGTCTGAACGAAAATGTTTTATATCTGGATGGTTACCTGGTGAATATTTTACTTAAGATTTATTTATTTCGTTATGGGACTTTTACACTATCATGTTCTTATACGACTGCCGTTTCCGTTCACCACCCTTACAACCATCATCCTCCTTTTACTTATTGTTATACTGGTTACGCAGCTAGCAACTCATGTATAACAGTTTACAACATCTCCCTTTTAAATTCTTAAGCATATTAATAATCTATAACAATATTTTATGATAATTTGTGTAGCATATATACGCACATTAAAATTTGATTTATAAAATTGTAATTTATTTAATTTATGTGTTTATTATCTATTTATTTTATCACCACCATTTTGTTGTATTTAGTTGTTTTATCATAGGTTAGGTTAGGTTTGGAGTGGCTGCTTAGGCACACTTAGACCGATGGCGGTCCATTGTGATACGACAGAATATATCCCCTTTACCCCTATTGGAACCATTTCGAGCTACTTATATAGTGTAAGATGTCCCGCACTTTAATGTTTCCGAGATCCGAGAGGCAGTCCATCCTGAACTTACCCAAGTGTTTGTACCTTCTGAGTGCCAATGCTGGACACGAGCAAAGGAAGCGGACCAACGTCTCTTCCTCCTCTTCGTCCAAGCAGCTTCTGCAGAAGTCATTTGCCTCCAGACCCAGCCTTCTTGCATGTTCTCCATAAAGGCAGTGTCCCGTGAGAAACCCTACGACAGTTCTTAATTCACGTCTGTGTAGGAATATTAATGCCCTAGTGCGCCCCAAGTCCAGCTTTGGCTAAACTTGTCTTGTAATTCTACATGTGAGGGTGTTAGACCACCTTTCCCCCGCTGAGGATACCACCTGCTTCCCAAGTGCTTGCCTCAGCGCTGTGATAGGCATCCCAAGACTTGGCCTTTCCGGTTGCAGCTGGAGAGTCGTACCATGCCTAGCAAGTGCATCCCCCCTGCAGTTCCCCATGACGCCCGAGTGACCTGGGACACAGATTACCTGGATATTGAAATGCTCACCCATCTCATTTAGAGATAAGTGACAACTCAACGCCACCCGTGACGCCAAAGGCACCGATTCTAACGACCGCATCGCCGCTTGACTGTTCACATAGATTGCGATATCATCTGAGGATACCAAATTATACTTCAACCACGTCATGAACTCCTCAATCGCTATGACTTCAGCTTGGTATACGCTGCAGTAATCAGGGAGACGAAGAGAAATGTTTACATTTAATTTGTCACATAATACTCCAGCTCCCACTTTGCTGTCTAGCTTAGAGCCATCTGTGAAGAATTGCAACGCTTCGGTTTCCGATAAATGTCTTTCCCTCCAGGATTCCCTTGAATGGAAGGAGGTCCGAAATCGCGTCTCGAAGCGTAGAGTAGGTTTAATTTAGTCAAGATTCGCCAGCTCATCCTTCAACGATCTAACGATAGTAGAGTGTCTTTTACTAAGACACTTCCACTGAGAGACGGCTGCAAGTCGTACAGCCGTACTTGCCGCCATCTGTTTGCCAAAAATGTCGAGCGGAAGAAGGTGCAACATAACCTCTAAGGCACTTGTCGGTGTCGACCTCAATGCCCCGCTAACAAGCATACAGGCCGTTATTTGCACTATTTTAATCCTACTTTTATAAGTTACCTTGTCCAGAGCTGGCCACCAAACACCCACCCCGTATATGAGTACAGGTCTCACTACAGCGGTGTAGAGCCAGTGTACCAGCTCCAGCTTCAGACCTCATCTATGACCAATGGCGTTCCTATAGGAGTACAAAGCTTTAGTAGCTTTGTGTATTATCCCCAACATATTGGGCCTTCAACTAAGCTTACTGTCCAAGATAATGCCCAGATATCTAGCTCTATCAGTAAAAGCAAGTCTCGTGCCATTTTAGGTAGGAGGGACAACTACCTTGATTTTGAATTACTTAGTGAAGAGTACCAGCTCTGTCTTGAATGGGTTAATACCAAGTCCACATTTGCCAGCCCATTTCGTAACGATGATAAGCGCATTCTGCATTACGTCTACAATCGTGCCCAGGAATTTCCCGGTAAAGGCTAAAGCTACGTCGTCTGCGTAAGCGATAACTTCAATATCTTCTCTCTAATTCTAGTAGTAACCCGTTTACCACTATGTTCCAGAGAAGAGGGGACAGAACCCCCCCCCCTCCTGCGAGGTTCCCCTCGTAACTCGCTTCTTGATGATGGAGTCCCTCAACTTCGAGCTAACAATCCTGCTTCCCAGCATATAATTAATTAACCTTCTCAGAGGAACGTCCACCTCCAAAAATGACAATCCCTTCTTGATTGCCTTCGCTTTCACATTATTAAAGGTGCCCTCTATATCCAGGAAGGCCACCAAACAAATTTCCTTCGAATTAATCGATTCCTCAATCGTACACACAAAGGCGTGCAGGGCAGTGTCTACAGATCTACCCTTTGTATACGCATGCTGAGACGGTGCCCACTTCCTGGCACCTATTTTATCTCTAATGTATACATCCAGCAACCTTTCCAAGGTTTTCAAAAGAAAGGATGATAGAGTTATTGATCTTAGGTTCTTAGGATAGACATGTGAGCTTTTCCCCGCTTTTGGTATAAACACCACATTGACCCCTGTCCAGTACCTAGGAATATAGCCCAGCTTCAAACACCCTTTGAATATAGCTTCCAGGTAGGGAAGAATAGTTACTGAGTTGTTTTGAAGTTCCGCTGGTATAAATTGATCCGGACCAGCCAATTTACTCCAGAGCCCTCGACGGCAATAAATCTTCCAATAATTCCCCATATTTGCTCCAGTTGGTCCTTTTAGGGTTCCTAAAGGCTTCCCGGGTAGCAGGGTGAATATCGAGGCTATAGGTTAAATATCGATGATCAGAATAGGAGTATTCCTTATCCACCCTCCAATTTTTAACCATATGAAAAATATTATTTGAGGCAAGGATCACATCTAGAACCTCCTGCCTGTTACTAGCAATAATTGTGGGTCGCCGCCCAATATTACACACTGAAAGGTTAGTACTCATCAAATAATCAAAAAGTGAGTCCTTGCTTCCCCAGGTAGTGTGATGCGCATTAGCATCAACTCCCAGTACTACACCTACCTTTGATTGTTCCGCCTGACGGATCAGCTCCTCCAGGTTATCCGGAGGAACCTCCTTCTCCCGGCCCATGTAGGCTGAAACTAGCCAGAATCTGCAAGTGCCTACTTCCATGCTAACTGCAGTAGTGTCACCATTGCTGTATTGAGAGAGAAGGAACAGATTGATATTATTTTTCCCAAGAATACAAGATCTGATCTTCACAGACTTACTAGAGGAGTCCACTCTCCCCCCTACCCATCTTCCAATTTCCGGTCGGAAGATTCGGGTTACTGGCCTGAATGATTTTTAAAGCCTCGTCATGGCTAGCCGATTCGGATGGCAGCCAAATCCGTGCCCTCGGCCTGCTGGGAATTTCCTCCCGGCTAACTTCCGCAAGCTTTGCGCCTGGCCACACCTCCCGTACTTTGGCTATAGCCTTTTTATATAGTTCTACAGATCTAGAGTTCGAGCATGCAGTCATCTTCATACGCCCTTGATACCATCCCGCATCTCTGCAGGATGGGGGTGGTCCTGGATTTTCTCCCAGGACCTTTAAAAATACGAGGTTGAGTGCATCATACACCAACCTCCATTTTTCCGCCGTGATGATCCCATCTTCTTGACTTTCGTCAATTACGGTTAGCATCAACACATGCTCCCTCAGACATCGCTGAACAGCTTTGTCCCCAAAGTTAGAGCTCCGCTTCGTGTCAGTCAGCAACTTGGCCCGCTTGCTGTTGACTACTTCCACCTCGTCCTGGGACCGCTGTCTTTTCGACACATGGTCCCTTTTCGAGCTTCCGCAGCCCACAGTGCTCCTTGCCCCAAGCTACTGATGTTCTCTGTTCTTCCGTAAGCCGCCCCTCGGCGGTCGCAGCCCACTCCTCGAGAACTCAAAATGCCGAGCGGCGATTTCTGTACCGCCTTTTCGCCGGAGATATGTCTCTCGTCCCACTCTCCTGTGCTGCGTTGGTACCGCTAACTCTCGGGACTGGTGCCCTAGAGTCAACCACCTTTGCAACCTTAGAGGCCCCACCCGGTTGGTTCGAGGTACCTCCCTCCGCTGATACCTGCTTTTGAGGAGAGCCAGTGCCCTTGATTTCCTTATTGTTTGATCTGTTCATTATGTTTCCCACAAGTATGGGAGAAATAAAGATCCGCCTGCGCAGAGATCCGTATACGCAGGTAAGGCTAATTACAACTGGAAGTCGCCAGGTATCCAGAGGGCTCCGTTCACGACTGGGCTTTGTTAAATGGGCCCCCAGCCTGGCAGATCGTCAGCACGGGTCGCTTAACACCTTAATCCGGCCCATTTGCCGTCATTTAGCGTGACCCGCCTTATACCTAGGTCACTTATTAACACCCGCTCAATGAGCGTGGTCCCGGAGGCGAAGGCAATTATAAGGCTAAATTTTATTTAAGATTTATTTATTTCGTTATGCGACTTTTACACTATTATATTCTTGATGAATGCCGTTTCCGTTCACCGCCCTTACAACCATCATCCTCCTTTTACTTATTGTTATACTGGTTACCCAGCTAACAACTCATGTATAACAGTTTACATTCTATTACACAACATCTGTAAGATTTATGTGAAAACTTGGAAAAGTCTAGGCCCATATAATATTGTTTTCAGCAGATCAGCTACACAGTTACTCGTATATACAATACTAAATATTTAAAACAAATATTATTTTGTTTTATAAATTAAAGAAAAAGATTTATCTTAGTTGAAAACAACAAATTATTTGAAACTTTCTAAATGGATTGTTGAAATAGTTGAAACAACAACTAATCATTTACTAAGTAAACTATGGCAAATCACAAGACATAGAAAACCAAAAATAGTTAAAAATTAAACGAATTGGGCATGACTAGAATATCAGAAACCAACTAGATACATAGTTCTATATACCTAACGTTCTCCTATTATCTTTTTAGAATCTTTGATTTTTTGGATGGTATTCTTTATTTTTTGCTTAATTTACAAATAATTTAGAAATTCTTTTCAATACAACAACAAATTGTTTTTTGAAAAATCAATAGTCTTCAAAACCAAACTGTTTTATGCTATGTTAAAAATTAAATAGTTCAAGTCTATAAAACATCAAAATTTTAATAATCTCTTCCTTTTCCGATTGTAGCTATGTGTCTATAAAATATGTTCTCTCTGAATAAAAAATAAATATTCGTTTAGAATTGTCGTAATAAATTTATTTAAAAAATCTACGAATAAACTAAAAAAAAAAAAAAAATTGTTGACATCATCAGGGTTATCATAAAGAAAACCACTAAACCAATAATGAATCATGGTGTTTTTGGAATAGAAAAATTCCCCTAAACTAATTTATTTTAATTTTCTTCCGTTCTATATTTTTGTTGACAGAATAGCAATGAAAATAATTATTTATATATTCTTAGTGGAAATCGGCATTCTATGTAACGAGCATTATCTTTGGGAAATTTATTCATAAAAAAAAAAATTAAATCTGTATACGTTTTGGTTAAAACTAAACTTGTTTACTTTCTTGTGTTTTTTAAACGTATACCCTAAGGTAAAAGGATTTAACATCTAATCAAATATCAAGGTTTCATACATAAATGTATATTTAGTTAGGGTGCCCTTTTTGTGGTTTATGGTAATCTTATTAAGATTTTCTTCCAGTTATACGATTGACAACACGTATTTTTGTATAAAAATTAAATATGTATTAGCATGAGTCTGTGATACGCTTGTACTAATTAAATTAATTAATCTAAAGAAAAAGATATTTAATTAAAAATTAATTGATATTTCTAAAACCATTAAATTTAATAAAATAATTGATACTGACGTTGCATTGAAAATTTAAATTTATGCAAATATTAAATAATCTATGTACGAATAAATAAATAAAAAAAAACATCCTCTGATAAAACCAATTTTATAAAACATTTAATTTGCACCAAAAAATACAAAAGTAAATAGACATTTAAAAAAAAGCCAATTAATTTTATAAAACTAAAATTAAATATTTAAATTAAATTTACAAAAAAAAAAAATAAATAAAATCCAATTTCAGAACTAACAAAACTCTAAAAAAATTACAACAACAATTAAACGATCATGTATCAGGCAATTAAACACAAAATAAATATAAAAAACTAGTGGAAACAAAAAATATTAATTCTAGGCAGCAGAATCATTCCATATCCTCTTTCGACTGATAGCCGATAAAATAAATAAAAAAAAAAAAAAAAATCTAAAATAATTTATTTCCTATTGACGAGTGGAATATTTTAAAATTGATTGATAAATGAAATGAAATGAGTCAAACATAAAAACCGTTTTCATTGTCAATAAATTACAAATAAATAAAATGGTCACAAAAAACATTCAATATTTGTTTTTTATTTATTGATGTACTTTCTGTCAGTATAAGTATGAGAATGAATTTGACGATTCATGATCATGAATGATTAATAACTTGCTCGGAATTTCTATTCTTTTATAATGATTGATCATGTACGTGATGAATAATGATGAACGTTAATGGTGTCGTCTTGTGCTGTACAAGTGTATATTTGGTGGTCTTCCGGCGTTGTTAAATCAAAAGTAATTATCGTCACGAATCATCTGTTTTGGTAAAGTAACTGTTAGTATTTTAGAAATCGTTCTCTAATACAAAAGTCTACATATCTATTCAATCATGTCAGGGGCCCTTTCATAATTCGCTTTTTTAATGTACTTACTGTTATAGGTCCGTTCAACGTAGACCACAATCTTTTTCATTTCATACCTCCATGCCAGCCTGTATAGTGCAGACTTGAAAGGTGGGCCGGCAAAAATATTTTGTTTTGATCTAACTGGTAGAAAATCTTCAAATCGCTCTGAGAAACCGATTGAAATAGCCAAATCACGAGTTCGTACATTACGAACGTTATTTTATACCTATATATGTCGATTCTATCGTTGGTCCGCGTTAATAAAAGATCTAAAATTTGCGGCTTGTTATTGACTTCTAGTTCTACCATAAATTTGATGGTCTCAAATAGGCTGTTGAGAATTTCTCATGTTGGTTTTACTTCATCTCGTTTCTCTTTTCATTATCGCGAGCAGAGGGTGCTTTTTCCCGGATTTTTTTTGTTCCCGGGAAACGGGAAATTTGAAACCAATTTTCCCGGGTTTCCCGGGATTCCCGAGAAATTAAAAAAAAAGAAATAATACACTAAATTTATTTTAAAATATAAAAATAAAATAAAATCATAAATTACGAATACACTATGTACTATACACATATCAACACAACATATAATGTATATAAAACTACTTCAACGATGTTCGCTTCTTTGAGCAAAAATTAGATGAGACCGAAAATACCCTTTCACTTTCAATTGGAGTAGGTTGGATGGTTATTAACATCCAGCAACTGCAGGTTCAACACTTCTGCCGATTTGTTGTAATGTTTCCCGTATTTCCGTATATTTTACGGACGGCAAAAGATCTTGGTTTCTTCGTTCTTTAATGCGACGTGATAAAACTTCCAATAACTCTGTTGAAGTATTGTATTATCTTCATTTGAACGTAAAGATTCAAACAAAAACTTTAAAATCACATCAGCTGTAACCAAATTTGCATCACATCTTCCCAAAGTTTTCACAGCTAATTTAAATGGCTGAAGCGCATTGAAAATATTCAACAATATTGGGATATAATTATCATTCAGTAATATTTGGGATCGCAAATCATTTAATGCCTCTCGAGCTGAGTCAACAATTTTTATAAATCGTTCAATCATGATCACAATGCTATTCCATCTGGTCTTTCAATCCAAATGCAAAACTAATTCCATTCCGCAATTTAGCTTCACATACTCTTGAAGAATTGAATTTCTTTTCGGTGACATTTTAAAAAATTTTACAATTTTTCTTACCATTTGCAATGCACTGGATGTACTGGAGCTATATTTATTTTCATTAATATTTTAACATAATTGGTGGGTATATTCAGACAATGCTCCAAATTTTACCATCACGGCAGCACCATCTGTGGTTGATGCGACTACATCTGTTCAATTTATATCAAAATCAAATAGTTTTAAATTAACCAGTTCAAGTGTTTTATCAGCTGTGCAAGCTAATTCTAAGTTTTATATTGTTTGTCAAAATGGATATTTATATTTAAGTAGTGCCGATTCCGTAAACTCGTCCATTCATCTAATGTCAGGTTGAATTTAATTTTTAGTACAATATCAGATTTTGCAATTATTCGTGAATCTGTTTTATTATATTAGTTTTTCCTTTTGGTAATCTACATATATTGAATTGCCTATCATGTAGTGATTGGCGAATAAATTCGCTTTTGTTTATACCGTGGATTGAAAACCCATCAAGTGCCGCAAGTCTTGCACTATTTCTACCAAAGATTGCCTTTTAGTAAAAAATAAAAATATAGTTTGTTTCGTAGAATTTGATAAAACTTTTCCTAAGTTGATTGGGCCAGCCTCTTGATCGTCATTTGTATTTTGTGTATATACATGTTGCAAACGCGTTATTAACCCGCTTGTTGACGAACCCTTGCAACTATATTGTGCTAATTGATAGAAAAAGGCAGTGTGTCAATTGATTAAAAAATAGAGAATAGACAAAAAATCCTGGGAATTTTTAGTTTTTTTCCCGGGAAACGGGAAATAAAAAATTCGGAAATTTCCCGGGAATTCCCGCCCGAGAATTCCCGAAGAACCCTCTAATCGCGAGTACGTCGTTCACATATCGAAACCAAACTTTTGGTAACTTGTTTTAAGTTTGTTGCGAGATAACCGATGAAGGCATTTGAGATCAACTCCGTTGTACTGCAGCTCATTCTGTTCCATGAACATTTCAGTAAGGTGTGAATTTTAAGTTTTTACAGTCAGTTATTTATTACTTTTAGTGCATCTGGGACTGGTACGTTTGGATACAAGGAAACTATATTAAACGATACTAAAATCTCATCGTTCTTCGGTGGGATGTTCTTGATCTTTTCCACAAACTTAAAATTATTTTTTACCTGAAATCCGTCAATAAAAAAAACCGGTAAAACTAAATTCAGTATGATCAACGATAAATGTTAACGCCTTTTCGTAAAAAATTAGATTGAAATTGGATTAGTTTATTAATCAACTTTAAAAGCCACAATTATACAAAATATTTTCACTTGGATTGGTTCTATTAAAAAATCGGGATTTTCCAAATTCCCTGTATTTCATAACTTCTTCAACTTTATATTTACCACTTTTAGGAAAATCTACAAACTTCAATTTAATAAATAAAAGTAAAAAATAAAAATTCAGGTCCTTCTTTGTTTTCTCCTATCGCTAAAACCTAGGGCAAGTTCTGGAATTATTGGTTATCCCTTTTTGAAAATAATACTCCTCATAGGTTTCTATGTGGTTTTGGTGCGACAGAACAAAATAAAAAAAAAATAGAAAGATTAAGACAAACAGTAATTCATCAAACCATTTAGCTTTGCGAACGTCCTTAGGACAAAACTGATTTGCCAAGTTATTGTTAAATTTAAAATTTGTCAAAATGTTTAGAAGTGTGTATTGTCTCGTCTAATTTAGAAATGCTACTCTTTAAATCAGCTACAGTGATAAAATCTTTTTGACAACTAAATAAAATTTCATTTCTTCAAAAATGTAATGATATCGAATATTTCGAATTTTGAAAAAATCATCTTTTTCCGTCCAATCTTGTTGGCCGGAAAAACTTTTTTAATCTTGTTTTTTAATTTTAATTATTGAGCCAAACAATGTTTTTAAACGTTTCCTTAATTTCTTGATTGACAATTTTGAATACGTTTTTTGTTTGTCGATTGAGTCGGAAATACTTGAAATTTATTTGTTTTTCTTTATTTGTATAAATAAAAGTGTGGAAATACGATATCTCATCCCCTGAGGATCGCGTTAAAATCATTCATGGCCCACATGTTCTACTTAACTCAAGCATGGCATATACTCAGATTTACCTAGACATCTCCAGGATTTCTTAACTAGCAAACAAGTGTCCGCTACACTATTACTTTTAATTTATTTGTTTTACTAAGTGAAATTTTATTTTTATTTTCATGTCTGTAGTTCATTAAAAACAATTTTTAATTTCATACTTGGTTCAATTTTCTTCCGCATGAAAATAAATATAAACTTATCCTGCTACGTCCGTCTTTTTTGTATTCAACTTCTAATTTGTGTAGCTACACTTTTGAATTCTGTGTAAAACTTTAGACAGGTTATTTATGTTGAGAAAGGCTACAGAAACGACAAAGGCTAATTTCTTATACTAATTTAAACCACATGAGTAGAAAATTTTATAGACTTGTAAATAACAAATTTATTTAATAAAAATTTTCAAAAATTTGAAAATAGCGTCCATGAGTATCAATATAAATAAATAATCTGTCTAAATAAAATAGTCGAGGGGATTTAAATCGCATAATGACAGCCCAAACCGTAACGGTATTTGGTTTTTGGTTTCTGGCAACAATTCGAGCTTTTACGGAAGGTGTCTTCGACCAAATAAGGTCATTTTGACGATTGTTCTCATCGAAGCTGTTCACATTTCAACAATTGTCAATATCGAAGAATTTTTCTGAAATGTTTGCCCTCGAACTGCTTCACTTCTTCGTTGCTTCTTTGAAATCTTATGAGCTTCATTTTGTCCGTAAGAAAATGGGCTTTTTGAAGCTTGTACAGATAGTTGTTGAATTTTGCTTTGGCTATTTTTCGCGGTTTACTTGAAATCTCCTGGCTACACATCTTGATTTGAGGATTCTGGTGAATTCCTAGACGGCCCGAAGAACAATCTAGCTCCCAGTATCGTTTATACGCCTCAGAAGACTGTTGAACGTGTAAGGCGAAGACTTCGAATTATGTTTTTACTGAATTTCCACCTTCGTACAGTATGATAAGACAAGATAAAAATAAAAGTAATAAAAATAATATAAAAATAAAGGAAGCTGATTTTTTAATGAAAAAGCTCAATATTTTATTGTTGGCCGGTAAACTTTTATTGTAATGAAAATCATACTTGTATTAAATCAAAACTTTTACTCATTTGGCTGCTGATATATTGTCGACGCATTGTCTACATTGTTGACATTGTTGACATTATTTACATTGTCTACGACATTTTTTGAATTTTTTACACACTTTGTCTAAAATAGTAAACTATTAAGTCCTATTAATTACTTCATGTAGGCTACTCGGCACAACATTAGGTCTGATAAATTTAAATAAATGCGATAACAAGTTGTTGATTTGATTTGATAAGCAATATTTAACGATGCTAATAATGTTACTTCAGAGCTTTTACGTAGCGTGGTGGGTCCTAAAAATAAAAATTACTCAATTCCTTCCATAGTGCAGCAATACAAATTGTATTTGACAATTAATTTGGAGCAATTTTTCAGATACGTGAAAAGAAGTTTTAAATTTAAAAATGTTCTGGAAAAGGGAGACTTACATTCTATTTTTTTTAATTAAATACCCATTTTCCGGAATTTAGATTTTTCTTCTGCGAAATCAGGAAAAGAGAAGATTTAATTTTTAAATATTCTGGAAAATTTAAATGGAAATTTTTAAACTAAGAATCAAAATTAGAATCGAAATCTGCATTTTTTAGAATAAAAATAAAATATTCCGTTTCCAAAAAATTTGTGAAATAATTTCAAAAAATTTTGTTTTAATTTCATATCCAAAAATAAGTTCCCAAATTAATAAATCGAACAGCTAATAATTTAATTTAATATTTTCAGTTTGCATAGTAATATTGGGGGCTTATTTCATTATGGTTTGGGGATTTATTTCATTGGGGAGTTCTTTTCTGCATAAAAACTCAATATTCAAAAACACTACGACTTCTTCCTATCTTTATAGACCACTTTCCTTTTTCCCACTGAGACTAATTAAAGGCTTCGTTCTAGTATGTCCCAATCTAAGAAAGAAATTCCGTATTACAAGACAGGATCCTATCGTATACCCTTTTTGCATAATCGCCGAATTTTTGTATTTGGACTTCATTTCTTTATTTTTGCAATTATTAAGTTACATACATATGTCTTTTTTATTATATTTAGCATATTTAATTATATGGTGTTCAACAACTTCTAATACATTATGTTGTGTGATTCCGTTAGTTGTTAACGTTTTTATTGCCCCACGTTCTGCAAAATTGCTGATAACTTTTAAGCCACATAGCCTAGTTCCGACACAACAAGTGTCGCATAAACCCTTCCGTTGATGCTGCTGTAATAATTGAGTTTTTAAATTGAATTCTAACTAAAATAAAACAATCTTCGGAGATTATACTACTTTCACAAAAAATCTTGAGAGAATATATTACGTGTATTGTGATAAGCCCCTGGATGTCTAATTTTAAAATTTTAATGAGAGAGATATTCACAACATGGTTACTTCGATGATACCTTTTTTATAACCAAAAAATCATCATTTCAGGGTTTTCTATGTTCAATTTCAAAATTGTTCCGCTTTGAGTTCAACATGAATGTGTTGTTTCTATTTTGCTAAATCAATATTTCTTCCATCCGATCCAATAAGTCACCTTTCTTCGTACGATGTAAATCTTCCAAATTTCTATTCATGTCTTGCTAAATTTGATTCTGTCCTAATTTTACCAATATACCTTGTATTTTCTTTAAACCGTTGTCCAAATGATCTTTCAGTTTGTCCTAAATTAAATGAAGGGAAATCTAAACATTTTAATTTATAAACTTCGGTGTCCAAAAATGAATCATTCTCAAGCTTTATTTTCTGTTTCAATGAATTTAGAGTTTTATAAGCAATTTTGTAACTATGATTTTGAAAAAATGTTTGAAGATGTTTACTAGAATTTTTATTAAACTCTACACTGACATGTAAAATGCAAATTAATTGTTGATTTGTAAACATTTTCACTCGCAATGAATTTGATTGTGTTTAATTCATCGTTGTAATCCATTTCTGACATATTGATGCTGTTTAGCCGGTGAATCATATGGCTTGACTTCTCATGGATCGTGTGGCCGGTTTGTGTTGGTTTTCTGAATATTTTGAGTTTATGTTGAGAATCATAATTAGTTATATTTATATCCAAGAAATTTATATTTTTATTATTTTCAATTTCCCATCAAAACTTAATATTTTGGTGTAATTGGTTTAAAATTTAAAAATTGATTTAATTGTCTGACTGTACCCGTAAATAGGATCAGGATATCAACTACGTATATGTGCCAGTAAACGATATCTTTGTAGAATTTATTTATGTTGTTCATAATAAATTTATTTTCGAAGTAATTTAAATAAATGTAAGCTAATGTGCTGGATAGTGGACTGCCCATCGGAAGACCATTGGTTTGTTTGTAAAATCTATTTTCGTGTTTTTGTTTATCCAATTATTAATAAATTTGGCAATTTTGTAAGATGGTACTTCAGGTTTGTGTGTTTTAGGAATTCTCTCATTATCGGTGCTGTTCGATTGATCATCTTATTCTGTGTCATCTCTATACTATTTAGTAAGTGTTCAGATTTGTTGATTACATTTTTTATAGATTTATTAAACATTTTTGTAGGAGCCTAGTTTAAAATTTGAATACTATTGTTTATTATAAATTCGTCGATTTTAGTGTCTAATCTATGTCTCTATGTGTTACATTTATACACCTTTGTAACAATCGAATTGTTGTCCATTATTTTCTTCTTTATGGTTCTTACTTTTTTAATTTCATTGGCATTTTGGTTCTGGCCTATTTCATGAAAATCACTCATTTTGTCCTCTATCATTGTTTTTATATCCGATTGATCAATGTTTGTTTTCTGATATTCAAAAAGTGTCTGTTTCTGTTTTTTACATCATGATGCGGAGTTATGTTATACTTTAATCCTTTTGACAGTGTATTCGTTTCATTGCTGTCAAATTGGATGTTGGTTTTATATTCAATTCGATGATAAAATGTATCTATTGACGTTGTGACTTCTAGGTTTGGCGACTTTCTGATCTTTTGTTGTTTCAGGATTTTAAATTTTTCAAAATTGTTGCTTTTTTAAATTTCAATCTTCGTATTCCAAGTATTCCAAATAGAAAATGTAGTGGCAATTTTTTGCAATTTGGAGATGTAAATTGTATAATTTCATTGTATTCTAAAATCAACAATTTCAAAATCAGACAATTAAATCAATTTTTAAATTATTTTGGCCAATTACACGAAAATATTAAGTTTACATTGGAAATTGAAAATAATAAAAATATAAATTTTTTGGATATAAATATAACTAATTCTGATTCTCAACATAAATTCAAAATATTTAGAAAACAAACACAAACCGGCCACACGATCCTTGAGAAGTCAAGTCAACCATACAAACATAAGATTTTGGCATACAACCACATGATTCAAAACGGTTACAAATCAACAAAATTGACTTGATGAATTCAATTTATCGAAATAAAATGGATTACAGGCAGTCAACTACTTTGCATTTTGATGAAGAGGTGCAACCAAAATATGTCAGTGTATAATTTAATAAAAATTGTAGTAAACATGTTCAACATTTTTTTCAAAATTATAGTTACAAAATTGCTTATAAAGTTCTAAATTCATTGAAACAGAAAATAAAGCCTGAGAATGATTCAATTTTGGACACGGGAGTTTATAAATTAAAATGTCCCATTTGCCCTTCATTTTATTAAGGGTAAACTGGAAGATCATTTGCATAACGGTTTAAGAAACATACAAGGGATTTTGCCAAAATTAGGGCAGAATCAAATTTCGCTAAAAATATAAATGATACACAACACCCTGTTAAAGTTACCCGAAAGTTTCCAGCCGAAAGAGAAAAGTCGATAATGCAGATTATGTTATTGACACTCCAGCCGAAAATAAATCAGCCTCTAGAGTGTTATGTCTGGAGATGGATTTCATTGATGTGACTTATCAATAGCTATCGCAGAAAAAAATTCAGTTCAAGTTTCCCGTGGGAAATCTCGGAAAATTCGATTTTCCAAAAATTATCAAAAAATTTGTATAAAATTAGCCTCTAGAGTGTTATGTCTGGAGATGAATTCAATTGATGTGATTACTCAATAGCTATCGCAGGAAAAAAATTCAGTTCAAGTTTCCCGTGGGAAATCTCGGAAAATTCGATTTTCCACAAATTTTTAGAAAATTTGTATAAAATCAGCCTCTAGGGTGATATGTCTGGAGATGGATTACATTGATGTAACTTGTCATTAGGAATCGCAGGAAAAAAATTCAGTTCAAGTTTACCTTGGGAAATCTCGGAAAATTCAAAAAAGTTTCCAGCCGAAAGTAAGAAATGGATCAATAAAAACAGCCTCTAAAGTGTTATGTCTGAAGATGGATTGGATTGATATGACTTGCCAATAGCTATCGCTAGAAAAAAATTCAGTTCAAGTTTCCCGTGGGAAATCTCGGAAAATTCGATTTTCCAAAAATTATTAGAAAATATGTATAAAATCAGCCTCTAGAGTGTTATGTTTGGAGATGGCTTCAATTGATGTGATTACTCAATAGCTATCGCAGGAAAAAAATTCAGTTCAAGTTTCCCGTGGGAAATCTCGGAAAATTCGATTTGCCAAAAATTATTAGAACATTTGTATAAAATCAACCTCTAGAGTGTTAGGTCTGGAGATGAATTGCATTGATGTGACTTGTCATTAGGTATCGCAGGAAAAAAATTCAGTTCAAGTTTCCCGTGGGAAATCTCGGAAAATTCGATTTTCCACAAATTTTTAGAAAATTTGTATAAAATCAGCCTCTAGGGTGATATGTCTGGAGATGGATTACATTGATGTAACTTGTCATTAGGAATCGCAGGAAAAAAATTCAGTTCAAGTTTACCGTGGGAAATCTCGGAAAATTCAAAAAAGTTTCCAGCCGAAAGTAAGAAATGGATCAATAAAAACAGCCTCTAAAGTGTTATGTCTGAAGATGGATTGGATTGATGTGATTTGCCAATAGCTATCGCAAGAAAAAAATTCAGTTCAAGTTTCCCGTGGGAAATCTCGGAAAATTAGATTTTCCAAAAATTATTAGAAATTTTAGATAAATTCAGCCTCTAGAGTGTTATGTCTGGAGATGGATTCAATTGATGTGATTACTCAATAGCTTTCGCAGGTAAAAATTCAGTTCAAATTTCCCGTTAGCATTTTCGAAAAATTCGATTTTCCAAATATTATTAGAAAATTTTCCGAAATAGGAAAATCGAATATTCCGAGATTTCCCACGGGAAACTTTTTTTTTTAATATTTTATTTATGATAACAATAAATTCAAAGTAACTAGTCATTTTTGACTAACAGCGTTTGACTCTGACAATATAATAATAAAGCACTCATATGTATTCTTTACATAAAGTGTTGTTTTAGTTGATGTTGCATTGTGCGGGCTATTCAGGTAACTCAAAAGGTTTTAGTCTTTTGAGTCTTCTTATTATACCCTCTTGATGAAGTAGTCTTGCAGCTTTGATGTTAGGGTGATGTTGGAGCCTCTCCTGGTGTTTTTGAGCACATTTCTTTATTTAACTTGCGACTGTGTCTATTTCGAGATCCCTATGAAGGCCACTATTACGAGTGTACCAAGGGGCATTTACAATTCCTCTGAGGACTTTATTTTGAAATCGTTGAACTATCTGTTGATTGCTGATTTTGGTGCATCCCCATAGTTGAATACCATATGCCCAGATCGGCTTGAGTACTTGTTTATAAAGCATAAGTTTATTATGAATGGATAACTGAGAGTTTCTTCCAATTAACCAGTACATTTTTCTATATTTTAACTGAAGCTCTTCTGCTTTCTTTTTCACGTGTACTTTCCACTTTAACTTTGCATCAAGGTTCATACCAAGGTATTTTGCTTGATTGGCATGTGGTACAGAGATATTATTGAGAGTATTAGTGAAGTTAATGTGAGTAGACTTCGATTCATTCACTTTAATTCTCCACTTAGCTAGCCAATGTTGTATATTATTTACGGCTATTTGTAGTTTGAATGTGACTTCACCGATTGTGTCACCAACAGCTAGAATGGCAGTGTCATCTGCAAACGTGGCGATAGTTGTATTGCTCGTCTGCGGTATGTCGCTAGTAAACAGTACGAAAAGGAAAGGCCCTAAGACACTCCCCTGCGGGACTCCTGCTTTAGCTTCTTTAATACTGGAGTAAACTCCTTCCTGTTTAACTCTAAAATATCTCCTTTTCAGGTATTACTTTAGCAGTTCGCAATACTCAAATGGCAGAGTTTTCTCCAATTTCAATATTAAACCATCTAGCCAGACTTTGTCAAATGCCTGCGCTATGTCAAGAAATATGGCTGAACAAATCTTTTTTTCCTCTAAGGATTTTTCTATTATATCTGTTATTCTATGAACTTGGTCGATTGTGGAGTGTTCCTCTCTAAATCCAAACTGACGGGACGGAACAGCTCCTGATTTTACAACTTCTGGTTTAATTCGTTTTAATAACAATCTCTCAAATAGTTTTGACATAGTTGGAAGAATTGAGTAAACTCCTTCCTGTTTAACTCTAAAATATCTCCTTTTCAGATATTACTTTAGCAGTTCGCAATACTAAAATGGCAGAGTTTTCTCCAATTTAAATATTAAACCATCTAGCCAGACTTTGTCAAATGCCTGCGCTATGTCAAGAAATATGGCTGAACAAATCTTTTTTTCCTCTAAGGATTTTTCTATTATATCTGTTATTCTATGAACTTGGTCGATTGTGGAGTGTTCCTCTCTAAATCCAAACTGACGGGACGGAACAGCTCCTGATTTTACAACTTCTGGTTTAATTCGTTTTAATAACAATCTCTCAAATAGTTTTGACATAGTTGGAAGAATTGATATTGGCCTGTACAAGGCCAGTTCACTTGGTGGCTTACCTGGCTTTGGTATCATTATCACTTCCGCAAATTTCCAAGATAGAGGGACATAACGGGAAACTTGAACTACATTTTTTTCCTGCGATAGCTATTGAGTAATCACATCAATTGAATCCATCTCCAGACATAAAACTTTAGAGGTTGATTTTATCCAAATTTTAAAATAATTTTTGGAAAATCGAATTTTCCGAGATTTCCCATGGTAAACTTGAACTGAATTTTTTCCCTGCGATAGCTATTGACAAGTCACATCAATCCAATCTATCTCCAGACATAACACTCTAGAGGCTTAGTTTATTCATTCATTTTTTACTTTCGGCTGGAAACTTTTTTGAATTTTTCGAGATTTTCCACGAGAAACTTGAACTGAATTTTTTTCCTGCGATAGCTATTGATAAATTACATCAATGCAATCCATCTCCAGACATAACACTCTTGAGGCTGATGTTATACAAATTTTCTAATAGTTTTTGGAAAATCGAATTTTCCGAGATTTCCCACGGGAAACTTTTACTGAATTTTTTTCCTGCGATAGCTATTGACAAGTCACATCAATGCAATCTATCTCTAGACATAACACTTTAGAGGCTGATTTTATATAAATTTTCTAATAATTTTTGGAAAATCGAGTTTTCCGAGATTTCCCACAAGAAACTGGAACTGAATTTTTTTCCTGCCATAGCTATTGAGTAATCACATCAATTAACTCCATCTCCAGACATAACACTCTAGAGGCTGATTTTATATAAATTTTCTAATAATTTTTGGGAAATCGAATTTTCCGAGATTTCCCACGGGAAACTTGAACTGAATTTTTTTCCTGCCATAGCTATTGAGTCATCACATCAATTAACTCCATCTCCAGACATAACACTCTAGAGGTTGATTTTATCCAAATTTTAAAATAATTTTTGGAAAATCGAATTTTCCGAGATTTCCCATGGTAAACTTGAACTGAATTTTTTCCCTGCGATAGCTATTGACAAGTCACATCAATCCAATCTATCTCCAGACATAACACTCTAGAGGCTTATTTTATTCATTCATTTTTTACTTTCGGCTGGAAACTTTTTTGAATTTTTCGAGATTTCCCACATTGATAAGTTATATCAATGCAATTCATCTCCAGACATAACACTTTAGAGGCTGATTTTATAGAAATTTTCTAATAATTTTTTGAAAATCGAATTTTCCGAAATTTCCCACGGGAAACTTGTACAGATTTTTTTTATTCGATTGACTAATCACATGAAAGCGATTCAGCTTCAGATATATATTCAGCTTCGATATTTTCTACGAAGCAAAGTTTTACACTTAAATTTATTTACAAAAATTTTTATTTAAATCTATGTTTCCTATTCACTTTCGGCTGATAACTACTAAATTTTTTATTTTTGGCTAGAATGTTATATCATAATCTGCATTATCGACTTTTTACTTCGGCTGGGATTAGACAATCTGTATTACCATTTTTTCGCTTTCGGCTGGACTAACACAATTTGCATTACCCACTTTTCACTTTCGGCTGCCAACTTTTGGCTAACTTTAACAGTATATACACAACACAATTACTCACAATTACTACTTCTCTATTTAACTCTCCTAATCTTATTTTAATCTCTAAAATACAGCTTTGTCGTCTACACCTCTTAATATGTTACTTGTATTGATATTCCGTCAAACCTTCTGTAATCTTTGAACTAAAATGATGCTTCGCCCCTCAATTTTTTGGACAGTTCACTCACACCTACCCTTAAATAAAACCTCAAATTTCCCCAGGTGGTAATTTTTGGTCCGATTTTACCAAATTAGTGCTGCCATCTATGTAATTTGTATTGACTTAGTGACCACAGCTTTTAAACAATATAAGCTAAACTTTTTTCTTTGTAATTATCGTCAATAGTTTTCAACTGTTTTTATGAATTTTTTCGTTCTGTCATTTTTGGCAGTTAATTTGATGTTTTGTGTTTAAGTGCGTGTGAAGTCCTTTGGTGGGTTTTCTTGTCGTATTTAAAATTTAAGCACAGTTCACGCTTTGCTGAATTGGAAGTTCCTTTACGGAAAAATATGTCCAAACTACCGATTTTGTTTCGGTTTTCCTCTCAATAAATGTTGTTGTTGTAATAATATATGTTATAAAATGAGTTTAACCAATTAAAATTGCGGTGCTCGTAAAGAAATATGAATTGAATAAATTTTATTTCGGTTATTATTCTATCATGGGTCCTTGGGTTTAATATTCTATCATGAGTCCAAGCTATGCAATTTTCAATTAATTCTGAGCGGCTTCAGTTTCGCCAACTGTTGAATAAAAGCATGTTTAATAAAATTGGAATGGGCGTTCTTTATATATGGTGAACAGTTCCTGAAAATGTCATTCGGTTAACAAAATTTCCAAGCCAATGTGTTCTTGGAACTAAAAGCTTCCATTGTGTTATTGAAAAAAATGCGCTTTTCCTTGTAAATAGCATGATCTAAAATGATAGTGAATTTTTATAAATATCGTAATTGGAAGATTTTAGTAATATAATAAAATATAATGATTGGTGACTTGGGAATTACATTCGCCTAGGCTCATTAGCAATGATTGGTGATTTGCAGTTACTCGTCACTAATGAGTTTAAAATATTTCCGTTGTTTTATTACTTCGCAAATTGTAACTAATTATTCGTATTGTGCCTGGCTTTGCGCCTGTTCCAATGCTGCAGTTGTTCTGAATTATAACTTTACCTATATGGATAACTGTGTACATCTAACTATTCTTTCTCTATCTCTAATATCTATTTAAGTTATTATTGTTGGTTTCCCACTTGGAGAAACCTTTGTGTAAATGTTTTAATTAGATTAAGGTAATACTGATGTTCAAGTTAGCATAATCATACCTAGAAGATTAATTACTTACTATTCAAAATTTGTAAATGTGTCAAAATGTGTGAAAATTAACTCAAAAAGTTTTCACTCAAATAATTTATTATTAAACTGATTATTTTGTTAGTTGCTATAAATCACATTGCAACATTGAAATAGTATCGTAAATAAACAATGGATCATAAACACAACATAGCAAAGTTAGATAATTTATTTAATTTCTTGAATTACTTGAATATTCATACAAAAAAAAATTGTTTCTAAAAGTTCACAAAGCGTTGGCTGTTGTTATCATTGTTGATCTATTAATCAAATCAGTTATGAAAAATGTGTTTTGTGTAGGAAAAAATGTATACATGAAATTGTAAATTGTTCCCAGAAATTTTTTTGAGGCCGTTGTTATTTCAAGTAAATGATAAAACGAACACCCTTTAGTTTGGATTGTAATTGAAACTATTTAAGGTTTATTGCAAAATTGTATTTCATTGTAAGTATAATTTTAAGTCACATAATTCCAAAATAAATACTCATATGTACGGTCCAAATGGTAAATAACATTATTTTCGAATTTTCAAATTTAATTTTTTTATTTATATGTACACATACTCGTATGTATGTATATAACGTTTTGGTACAGCACTAACCTGTTGACACTTTAAATCCCTGGCTTTACACAGAATATATATGTACGTAGTTATACGGTTATTTAAAAATGGGGCTTAAATAGAATCAACTCTACGAGGAATTTTTGAGTATCATGGTTGTGTGTAAAGTTGATTATTTGGATTCTATTTTTATTAAATAGTACCATGTAAACATTAATACATATATTTATTCGGGTTTTTGAGTTTGTCTCTCATCGAGTAAACATCAAAAGTAAAATTAAAATTGTTTAATAAATTGCATTTGTATTGTACAAAACAAACAAATTTAAATAAACACAGTGAAATAATAACAAGTGTATTGTTTATAAGTTTGATAAAATTGTTTATAAGTGACAAAAACTTTAGTTGCCTGGTCAGAGGAACATGATATTTAAATAGTGAATGTGAAAGGTATTTACATGCTCTAAACAAAATGTCAAACATTACAATGACTAAAGGTAATAAACGTACCAAACCGCTACGAAACCAATTCAATGTATTGAAAGAACAGGAAGCATCAACAACGAAAGAACAGGAAGCATCAACAACGAAAAATACCACCTATAAGTTCTCAAATGACTTCAGCTGATGATGTACAGGAGTTAAAATCTTTGTTTACGATTTAAAATATTACAATTCACTTGCGCATAAGCTGGAAACCCATAATAAGGAATATTGTTTACATACGTTAGATCAAAACAAATTAGTAAAATTTGTACTATATGGACTTCCGCCTTTGTCAGAAAATGAAGTTGAGTTACATTTGAAAGGAAGTGGCCTTAATCCGGTGGCAGTTCGCAATGTGAAACAAAAATGCAAGTATTGTTCATTGGATCACGGTGATACTGATGTACAATACCCATTAAAAGACGAGACTAGTAAACACATTTGTGCCGACTGCAAAGGTAACCACGAAGCGAATTAAATAACCGCAACATGGTAAAACAAACAATTAATTCAGAACAATTTTCTCTTCAAGGTGGAAACTTCCCTCTCCGATTTAAAAGTAAAATACATTTGTTTTATTTCGAATTAAATATTTTATCGTAAAGATTGAGATGACCCAATTGGCGGTGTTGTTGGTATATTAATTCAAAAACGGATCGCACATCGGATTATGTGTAACACATATTGCTGGATGAGACTTTAATTGTAGACATAGGTTTTGGAACTGCCAACGTAATAACAAAGGTGGTAGAACATTATACAATTATTTAATTAATAACGATAACTGTATAGTCTTCGCACCCGAACGATCCACACATTATAGCCCTGTTGGTACACCAAGTGTATTAGATGTTTTTATTACCAGCAATCTAAATCTGGTAGTTGATGTCAGATCATTTCCCAGTGTTGTGTACCTTAAACTTACACCATCGGATTAACGCATGATCGCGATGGGCCAACTTACAATTATAAAGCTATTAAGTGGGAACTATATCAAAACGGAATAAGTGAAACTCTTTCTGCAATTAATGTTCATACCGAATTAGATTCTGTTTAAGATGTCGATAATCTCGTTGACTTTTTCACAAAATCTATTGTTACTGCAAGAGAGAAATCAACTCCGAAAGTCAAATTACACCAAGCAGAGCGATTAATTTTATCAGATGAAATTTTACTATTAATAAGAATCCACAACAAAAAGCGGCGACAATGGCTTAGAAGATCAAGATGGCTAATATGAGAACACCACAAAAAATTTAAATAGGTAATAAGAAACCCGGTATTTCACCGCTAAAAAGATCTTTCGCCGGTCATGAACAAAAGCTATTTCTAAATGAAGAAAATGCTCAAAAATTTGCTAAAACTTTTTACTCAGTCCATATAATAAGATATCACATTCCTTCATTAGATGTAGAAAATAGTAATAACACTATAAATTCTGCCGTAATAATTTACAATAATTCGTAATAGGATATATCTGAAAAAGTAGCTTATTTTAGTCCATTCGACCGCTGAATGCCCCGGGGGCAGATACTGTGCAAAATGTTTTCCTAAACAAACTTCCTGAGAAGGTAAGACAATTTTTGCAAATCTTATTCATGAACTTGAAACTGGGGAAAATTATACGTATTCTAAAATCTGGAAAAGATCCTATACGTCTACCCAAAGTTACCGTCCTATTAGTGTTATAACAATGTACACTGTGGAAGCTGCTGGAGTATGCTATTAAGACTAGACTGGAAATTCACTTGGAAGAAAATAATATTTTAATACATGAGCAGTTCGGATTGAGGAGCTCTCACTCTATGAATTCATATTCTCAAGAAATCATCAGGAATGGTTCTTTTAGGCTTAGAGCGGGCCTTCGATACAGTTTGGATTGAAGGTCTTCTACGCAAAATGTATAATTATAATTTTCCTTTAGTAAAAATATTGAAGTGGTATCTCTCCCAACGTAATTTATTCGTACAAATAAACAATTTTGCTTCGAATAATTATGATACAGGTACCAACTGGAGTGCCACAAGGTGGAATCCTTAGTCCACTTCTGTTTAATATTTTTCTGAACGATATTCCCAAATCAAATAACTGTGAAATTTCGCTTTTTGCCGATGACGCTGCAATATTCACAAGCAACTCACGTATCAAGTTATTTTAAAAATTGGAATCTTAAATTGAATGTTAGTAAATGTTAAGCCATTTAGTTTATTCACTGTCGGGCTGCAGCCCTTTACAATTGAAAGTATCTGTTAAATATCTCGGGATGTATTTGGGTAAAAGAGTTACGTTAAAAGAGCATATCAACAAAACAATCACGAAATGTAACAAGCTACTCAAAATGTATTACCTTTTGTTAAACAGAAAAAGTAAATTAAGCCTCACAAATAAATTATTAATACGAAGTTGAACGTTATATTGTATGGTGCACCTCTCTGGTGTAGTTCTGCAAAGACGAATAAGCATAAACGCTAGCTATCGAAAATAAACCCCTAAAATTAATCCTCAAAGTAGCATATATATGAGTATATAGGTTTAGAACAACCAGATTGCGCTTACTAATATGAAATTAATAGAATGTACTTTGATTGAAGCAAGGCTAAGATACGAACAAAAGATTTGGGCCAATTAAGTGTAAAGCAATCCTGTTAGCTTTTCTGTTTTGTTTTTTTTTTTTTCTTCAAATACTGTTGTAATTCATAAATTATTACTAAACAATATTACTAAAACGTTTTGAATTTACATTGTTCATTTGTTAATCATTTTTATAATATGTTAAGTTTTAGTTAGGTTTTAAGTTTAGGTTAAGGGTTCAATTATTAACCTCAACTTTTGTTAAATGTACAATAATTATTCAAAACTTTACTGGTGTGTGCGGTTGTTGCTTGAAGAGGATAGACGTGTTTTTTTGTCGTCCTCTTCGTAAATTTAATTTAATTTAATTTTAGTTTATTTTAAATATGTATAAAGTGTACAATTGTAAAATCAGTGAAAAGTTCAGTGTGTGTGTGTGTGTGATTAATAATTAAATTAAATTAATTATTAATATTTAATTAATAAAATTATATTCTTCAGTGTTTAAAGTGAATATTTGGATCAAAATTCTATTTCGTTTATGTGTTGTGGTTTAGTGTGTGTGTTATTAATAATTGATGTAATTCAATTAAATCAATTGTTAATAATCAGTTAATAAAAACCGTATTAGTTAAGTGTTTTTTAGTGAAATAAAGGTGTGTACCGAACATTTGAGGATCAACAATGAAAGATGTGTTCGAAAAAATCGTAACGGTACATACAGTTATCGTTTCAGGTATTTTCATAACACATATACTGGTCTATGGACATATGTATATGTGATATGAATTTGTGTAAAAATTTATTGTTTCTTTTTATTTTTATTATGCTATGGTAAGGGTGGTGTATAATTAGCGCCGACGGTGTTTGTTTTTGTATACAAAATGTGTACATATTGTTACGTTTTTGCCTTGTCAATCAAGGTTCGTATTGTTCAGGTTTAATTTGGAAAGGACCGAAATAAAAAATGCGACTTTAATTACTTCAACACACTAGTAAAACCTTTTACTTTCTTTTACTCTAGTAAAATAAAGTATAGTAATCATGAAAATTTTGGACCTTGAGATTTTTAGAGATTTATTTGTTTTGAGGTGCCCTGAGTCCGAAAAAGTGGGTTTCGAAATGGTGTCTGTCTGTCAGTCTGTCAGTCTGTCTGTGTCCTCTCTACAGCCCATATAGTTTAATCAATCGAATTGAAACTTCAGATTTCAGCTTTTTTGATAAATTGGGAGGTCCCAGTGAATTTTACTACAAATCAGCTAACCGGAAGTGGCCACCCCCTTGGTCAAGAAAATTTGTTTTGCAAATATCTTAAAAAGTAAAAGGTTTACAAAAAACTACTTAATTCAAAATGTTTCCAAAAATTAAAAACAAATAAAAATAAAAAATAAAAATTAAAAAAAAAATTAAGAAAAAATAAAATTTCTCAAAATTCTCTGTTCGTAAAAGAGTCATGTGTTAGCCACACCTCAATTTTAACTAGGTAATTAAGGGACCTATTCCATGTGCTAAACTTTTAGTAAACGAACGATTCATATGGATTAGGGTTTTCTAACTAGGTAATTAAGGGACCTATTCCATGTGCTAGCGAAACCTTTATCATCATTGTTGGCAATGGCCGATATTGGCCCTTGGGTGTTGAGTGCGATTTCCAAAAAATAATTTTGCAGAACTTTTACTAAACGAGCGATTCGTATGGATTATGGTTTTCTAACTAGGTAATTAAGGGACCTATTCCATGTGCTAGCGAAACATTTGTCATCATTGTTGGCAATGGCCGATATTGGCCCTTGGGAGTTGAGTGCGATTTCCAAATAATAATTTTGCACAAATTTTACTAAACGAACGATTCGTATGGATTAGGGTTTTCTAACTAGGTAATTAAGGGACCTATTCCATATGCTAGCGAAACCTTTGTCATCATTGTTGGCAATGGCCGATATTGGCCCTTGGGAGTGTAGTGCGATTTCCAAAAAATAATTTTGCAGAACTTTTACTAAACGAACGATTCGTATGGATTAGGGTTTTCTAACTAGGTAAATTAGGGACCTATTCCATGTGCTAAACTTTTACTAAACGAACGATTCGTATGGATTATGGTTTTCTAACTAGATAATAAAGGGACCTATTCCATGTGCTAGCAAAATTTTTATTGTCATTGTTGAGTGCGATTTCCAAAAAATAATTTTGCAGAACTTTTACTAAACGAACGATTCGTATGGATTATGGTTTTATAACTAGGTAATTAAGGGACCTATTCCATGTGCTAGCGAAACATTTGTCATCATTGTTGGCAATGGCCGATATTGGCCCTTGGGAGTTGAGTGCGATTTCCAAAAATAATTTTGCACAAATTTTACTAAACGAACATGTGGCGGCTCTTACATTCATTCATTTTTCATTTACTCTCCACCACACAAATTAGTTCGCACGAGAACACAACAGAAACAAAGAAACGCACCTTATTCATTCGCAATTATACCAACTGCACGATAAAACAAAACACAAAACAAAATTCTACATAAAATTATTTTTTTGTATCAGTCTCGTCTCGGATTTTGTACTGCACGCACGCGCACTCAACTTACAATATAAAATGGTGGTGGTGGAAAAACAAATCTTATTAAATAAGTATGAAATAAAGAATAATTCAATAAATAAAATACACAACAAAAAAATATAATAAAATAAAATATAATTAATCATAAATTTAAATGTGGCGTTTTAAATAAATTAAAAATAAGTGAAACGCTAAAGTGGTAACCCCGATGTCCGTGTTTACGGTATACACGCATCAAACAACATGGCCACGATCATTTTTTTTTGTAATTTTTATATTTTTGTCTTAAAAATATACCAATGGAATCACACCACAAGATACAAAACAAAACAAATATGGAGTCACACCACATTTATGTAAAGCGCTTATTAATATCAGCACACTTACTGCCACTACCACCACCAACAGCGCCTACACAATAGTTATCAGTGAAAACGCCACTATCACGATCAGCACCATCACCGCCATCATCATTATTTTAAAAATAATTTTATGTAGAATTTTGTTTTGTGTTTTGTTTTATCGTGCAGTTGGTATAATTGCGAATGAATAAGGTGCGTTTCTTTGTTTCTGTTGTGTTCTCGTGCGAACTAATTTGTGTGGTGGAGAGTAAATGAAAAATGAATGAATGTAAGAGCCGCCACAAACGATTCGTATGGATTAGGGTTTTCTAACTAGGTAATTAAGGGACCTATTCCATGTGCTAGCCAAGCCTTTGACATCATTGTTGGCAATGGCCGATATTGGCCCTTGGGAGTTGAGTGCGATTTCCAAAAAATAATTTTGCAGAACTTTTACTAAACGAACGATTCGTATGGATTATGGTTTTCTAACTAGGTAATTAAGGGACCTATTCCATATGCTAGCGAAACCTTTGTCATCATTGTTGGCAATGGCCGATATTGGCCCTTGGGAGTTGAGTGCGATTTCCAAAAAATAATTTTGCAGAACTTTTACTAAACGAACGATTCGTATGGATTAGGGTTTTCTAACTAGGTAAATTAGGGACCTATTCCATGTGCTAAACTTTTACTAAACGAACGATTCGTATAGATTAGGGTTTTCTAACTAGATAATAAAGGGACCTATTCCATGTGCTAGCAAAATTTTTATTATCATTGTTGAGTGCGATTTCCAAACAATAATTTCGTAGAACTTGTGGCGGTCACGCATTTATACATGCGTTCACCGCCACAAGTTGAAGACAACGCGGACTGTCTGTCATCTTCGGGCGCAGGCGTACAACTACACAAAACAAAACACAAAATACAAAACACAACGAAAACGAAATCACAAAAGTACATTTACACAACAAAACAGTCTCGTCTCTGATTTTGTGATGAGCGCACGCGCACTCATCTAATTATCTAATTAATAAATAAAAACAACACAAAATGGTGGTGGTGCTTGGTAAACAAATTATGTACACATGAACAAAATAAATTATTACAAATTAAAAAGTGTATACATTTTTACAAATAAAATAAAATAAATTTAATCTAAAATAAATAAATTAAATAAATAAATTAAATTAAATAAATCAAATTTGATTGCCATAAATAAAGTTGTGTACCTTTAATTTATTTTTGTGAACTTCTAAAGTGGTAACCCCGACGACCGTTTTTACGGTTAGATACATAATAAAAAACAACGGAGTCAGATATAAACATACGAATACACAAATATAGAGTCACACCACATTCTTCAACACGCATATTTTAATCGCACACACTTATTGTCACCATCGCCACCATCATTGCAGAGGCCAACACGTGCCACACCTGTACACACAATATACGGAGTAACGCACACACACACATGCGCACGAACGGGACCAGCAGCAGCGGCATTAACACCATCATCAATATCATCACCGCCATCACCACACCAGCCGACATTCGCCATCGTCATCGCCTTCATCATCATCGCCACAAACGACACAGCAACAACAACAACAGCAGCAACATCAGCATCATCATAGCGCGAGACAACACCAGCGACAACAAAATGGCATCAGCAACAACAACAAGATCCAGACAGCATAACAACACCATCACAATAAAAAAATTGTATATAATTGTAAAATTTTTTTTGCTACCACCATTTTTATATTATTGTTCAATAAAATATTTTTTTTTGTTGATTTCATTTAAATGGCGCGCTCCAACGTCGTATGGAAAATCGACGCCCAGCCATACTCGACCTCACTCCCCAGACTCACGGAACGGACACGACATAGGACCGAAACTGGCCCAAAACAGGTTACGTCAGGCTTCAGAAAATACCATTCTGGCCTGGCGCATGTTTTGGGACCAGAGACACACAATACCGAACAAACAAACACTAAGACAAGAAAACGTCAGGCAAACACTGACAAAGTCGCGGTTTTTGTAAGTCGGTCGACATACACTTGCACACGCAAGCAAGCAACTCACACACGCAAGCATCACACGCACACGAGCTTAAGCGCACACTCGCACTCGCATACGCAACACATACGCAGGCATCATACACACACGCAGACATCACATACGCACAACATTACAGAGGGGAAATTCACTCGTGGGGGAGTCCTGTGGCGGTAACGCATTTATACATGCGTTCACCGCCACAAGTCGAAGACAACGCGGACTGTCTGTCATCTTCAGGCGCAGGCGTACAACTACACAAAACAAAACAGAAAATACAAAACACAACGAAAACGAAATCACAAAAGTACATTTACACAACAAAACAGTCTCGTCTCTGATTTTGTGATGAGCGCACGCGCGCTCATCTAATTAATAAATAAAAACAACACAAAATGGTGGTGGTGAATGGTAAACAAATTATGTACACATGATCAAAATAAATTATTACAAATTAAAAAGTGTATACATTTTTACAAATAAAATAAAATAAATTTAATCTAAAATAAATTAATTAAATAAATAAATTAAATTAAATAAATCAAATTTGATTGCCATAAATAAAGTTGTGTACCTTTAAATTATTTTTGTGAACTTCTAAAAACTTTTATTAAACGAACGATCCGTATGGATTAGGGTTTTCTAACTAGGTATTTGAGCAACCTATTCTATGTGCTAGCCAAACCTTTGTCATCATTGTTGGCAATGGCCGATATTGGCCCTTGGAAGTTGAGTGCGATTTCCAAAAAATAATTTTGCACAAATTTTTCTAAACGAACGATTCATATGGATTAGGGTTTTCTAACTAGGTAATTAAGGGACCTTTTCCATGTGCTAGCGAAACCTTTGTCATCATTGTTGGCAATGACCGATATTGGCCCTTGAGAGTTCAGTGCGATTTCCAAAAAATAATTTTGCAGAACTTTTACTAAACGAACGATCCGTGTGGATTATGGTTTTTTAACTAGGTAATTAAGGGAACTATTTCATGTGCTAAACTTTCACTAAACGAACGATTCGTATGGATTAGGGTTTTTACTTTCTTTTACTCTAGTAATCATGAAAATTTTGGACCTTGAGATTTTTAGAGATTTATTTGTTTTGAGATCCCCTGAGTCCGAAAAAGTGGGTTTCGAAATGGTGTCTGTCTGTCTGTCTGTTAGTCTGTCAGTCTGTCAGTCTGTCAGTCTGTCAGTCTGTCAGTCTGTCATGTCAGTCTGTCAGTCTGTCAGTCTGTCAGTCTGTCAGTCTGTCAGTCTGTCAGTCTGTTAGTCTGTCAGTCTGTCAGTCTGTCAGTCTGTCAGTCTGTCAGTCTGTCAGTCTGTCAGTCTGTCAGTCTGTCAGTCTGTCAGTCTGTCAGTCTGTCAGTCTGTCAGTCTGTCAGTCTGTCAGTCTGTCAGTCTGTCAGTCTGTCAGTCTGTCAGTTTGTCAGTCTATCTGTCTGTCAGTCTGTCAGTCTGTCAGTCTGTCAGTCTGTCAGTCTGTCAGTCTGTCAGTCTGTCAGTCTGTCAGTCTGTCAGTCTGTCAGTCTGTCAGTCTGTCAGTCTGTCAGTCTGTCAGTCTGTCAGTCTGTCAGTCTGTCAGTCTGTCAGTCTGTCAGTCTGTCAGTCTGTCAGTCTGTCAGTCTGTCAGTCTGTCAGTCTGTCAGTCTGTCAGTCTGTCAGTCTGTCAGTCTGTCAGTCTGTCAGTCTGTCAGTCTGTCAGTCTGTCAGTCTGTCAGTCTGTCAGTCTGTCAGTCTGTCAGTCTGTCAGTCTGTCAATCTGTCAGTCTGTCAGTCTGTCAGTCTGTCAGTCTGTCAGTCTGTCAGTCTGTCAGTCTGTCAGTCTGTCAGTCTGTCTGTGTCCTCTCTACAGCCCAGATGGTTTAACCACTCGAACTGAAACTTCAGATTTAAGCTTTTTTGATAAATTGGCAGGCCCCAGTGAATTTTACTCCAAATCGGCTAACCGGAAGTGGCCACTCCCTTGGTCCAGAAAATTTATTTTGCAAATATCTTAACAAGTATAAGGTTTACAAAAAACTTCTTTATACAAAATGTTTCCAAAAATTAAAAACAAATAAAAATAAGAAATAAAAAATTAAAATAAAAAATTAAGAAAAAAATAAAATTTCTCAAAATTCTCTGTTCGTAAAAGAATGTCGTGTGTTGGCCACACCTCCATTTTTTATTTTTTTGTATACTCCAATATACACGTCCTACGTAGTTCGCTGTTCTCTTCGTCCTGCATTTTGTTTATTTTATTTACTTCTACTACATTCCTCTCTCTATACATATATAATAATCTCGTTTATATGAGCAGTTGAATTCAATCATGAAAACATTTTGTTAATTACTTATTTTAACACTTTCTCCTAATTTCAAAATGTTTTCTATTTTTAATTTTTTTTTTTTAAAACTTGAACTAAATTTTATATATAAGTGTATCTTTGTGATACCCAAACTTCACTGCACTCAGTGGCTTTGTGAATATATCAGCTGTCTGATTTTCCGTTGGACAATATGTAAGTTCATTTATGCCCTCCGTGACGATATCACTTATAAGGTGATATCTCACATCTATATGTTTGCTTCTTCGATTAAGTTGCCCATTCTTAATCAATTTTATTGCACTTTGGTTGTCTATATAGAGCTTCATTTTTAGTTTCTTTAATGTTAATTCTCCCAAGAATGTTTTTAGATAAATTAATTCCCTTGTACAATCTGTTGCCGCAATGTATTCCGCCTCAGTGCTAGACATAGCAACTATCGGTTGTCTTCTGGAACACCAAGTTATTGGTCCTCCGTTGTATTTTACCATGAATCCTGTAGTAATTCTCCTTGATGTTATGTCGCCTGCATAGTCGGAATCACAGTACGCCTCTAGCATATCTGTTTGCTCGTTTACTGAAAATTGAAGACCCTCTGTTCTAGTAACGTTCTGATATCTGAATATTCTTTTTACGTTTAATATATCTTGTTCGTTCTGTTGGTTTTTCTACACGCCTTGTTTTATGAGATAAGTAGAGTAGACATCCAATTGCCTCTCTATATGGAAATTTGCTCTTCACACTCTCGAACTCGTTGTCTTCACAATGGTTGGTTATTGGAGTTGAAGCGGGCTTTGATTGATCCACATTAAACTTCATTAAAATTGAATTAATATATTTTTCCTGTGTCAATACAAAATTGTCTTTGTGTCTTTATATTTCCATTCCTCAATATGTTAATGGTTGCTCATAGTTTCCATTTGAAATTCTTTATTTAGATGGAAAAGTAGGGTTTTTATATCCTCTTCGTTCTCATTTTTAAATATACACTGTTCTGTTTTAATTTGTAATAACCCCATAGATTTTAAAATACTTGTGAAACGTTTGTTCCACTTTAACGGCGCTTGTTTTAGTCCATAAAGTGCCTTTTGTAGACGACAAATTTTATTCCTCTCTGTTTCATATCCTTCTGGAACGTGCATATAAACTTCTTCATCTATCTCTCCATAGAGAAATGCCGTTTTGATGTTGAAAGTCTTTACGCTATAGTTTCTTTTAATAGCTATTGCAAAGATTATGCGAATTAAACAAGCATTCGCAACAGGAATAAATGTTTCCTGGTAATCTACACCGTACTCCTGTTCACATTCCCTTACTACTAGTCTTGCTTTGTATCTCCCATCATCTTTAATTTTGAATAACCATCTATTTGACAGTATCTTACGATCGCCTGCTTTCGGCCTATCTATATATTCCAACGTTTCATTTTGTTTAAACGAAGCTTTCTCCTCTTCTATTGCAGCCTTCCATTTCTCACTTTCTTCTCTGGTTATTGCTGCTTCATATGTCAACAACACATAATCATTAAAATGATGTGGTAATTTTCTAGTCCTCTTTTCTGGATCATTGGTAACTTTCTCTTCAGGAATGGAGGGTGGTTCATCTTGTGGTATGTGTATGCTGTTGTTATTTTCTTCAGCGTAAAAGATAATTAACCCTTTCTCTGATATTTTCGCTTCGTCTATCTCAGTGCATACAACATCTCTTTTGACATTATTATTTGTTGTTTTACTGGATCCCATAAACGATAACCATTCAACCCTTATCCTATAAATATGAATTTACTGCTTCGACTGTCTAGTTTCTTTAAATATCCTACGTTTTATGCGTATGCGTAATTTCCAAAAATTTCCAGCTTTGATAAATCCGGTTTTCTTTTTGTCCATTTTTCCACTGGCGTGCAGTCCGTTGATTTTGTCGGACATTGATTTCTAATATACGTGGAGGTTCGAGTTGCCTCTCCCCACAAATTCTTATTCAATTTTGAATCAAATATGAGGGCTCTTGCTTTGTCCATAAACGTTCTATTAAGACGTTCCGCTTTTCCATTTAATTGAGGAATATGACTTATAGTATAATCCAGTATTGTACCTCGCCCTTTGTACCATGTTCTCAAACCGCCATGAATGTACTCTCCTCCATTATCACTTCTTATTTTAGATACTTTCATATTCATAAATGCTTCCACTTCATGTACGTATTTCTTCACATGCTCGAAAGCTTCACTTTTATTATTTATAAGATATACCATACTATAATGGGTGTGTAATCATCAAGAAATGTCAAAAAATATGATTTGTTATCCCACGTTTTCGGTTCTATGGGACCACAAAGATCGGTATGAATTATTTGTAGCGGTCTCTCCGCTCTTAACCTTTCTGTTTTAAACGGGTGTCTCGTTTGCTTCGCTTCCATACACACTTCACACAATGAATCTAGCGAATCTAAATCTTTACTGTCAATATGAAAACCTTCCGTTAATTTTATAAGCAGCTTCAAATTTTTTATACTAAGGTGACTTAATTTACGATGCCATTCCATTGCTTTTGTTTTCTTTTCAGAGATCAACGCTGATTTTTGATTTGTGTTGAGATCAACTGTATATAAACCGTTGTGTTGTTTTGTTCCCTCAAGAATAAGTTCATAATCTTTGGTAATTACAGCGGCATTTCTGGTAAACCGCACTTGTCCTCCATTTTCGGTTATCGCATTGACGGAAAGTAAATTTTTAGTTAAACTGGGAGCATATAACACGTTATTCAATACTAGATTTCCAGTTTCGATAATTCCGTCTCCTAATGATTCTAGAGATTCCCTTTCTTTGCAACTGCTATATCCATTTCCTGCATTTTCATCGCCCGCATTAGAGCAACATTGTTTGTCATATGTGACGAACAGCCTGAGTCCACTACGAATACATCTATACGTGGCGTTGAATTTTCTTGCATTAGAAACACTACTTTATCACTCGTGCAAATTTTTGGATCCTTTTTATTACGAAAATAATTTTTTTTTTCATTATGGTTATTCTTGTTGCATAAACTGCAGCTGTAGTTTTGTTTTGGAGAATTTTTCATACACGATTTAGCGTAATGCCCATAGCCGTTACATTGAAAACACTTTACCTTCGATTTATTTGCCTGTGATTTATTCTTCGGAAAAAACCGACTTATATGTCCTTTATTATTGCATGTGTAACATTTTTTTCTGATAAATTAAACGCCACTGCTCCTTCAAACTCGATACCTTTATTTCTCGACGCTTCGGATAAAAGTCTAGCTGTCAATGTATTTAATGTTTTTTCTGCTAACGGTGTAGACTCCCATGCGGTACTAAAATGTTGATATTTTTCAGGTAATATGACGAGTATTTCTGACACTACCATTGTTTCATCTATTGGCTGCTTTAAATTATTAAGTCTGTACGCCATATTTGCTAATTTACTGATATTCGCCGAAATATCACATTCCTTGTCATATTTATGTATAACTAAAAAATTGCTGTAGGAAAATGCATTTTTCCTAATTTTTATTTCCACTAAAACACTTTTTAAATCACTTTTTAATTCCTTTTTAATCTTCACACTGTCGCTTTCCAAATACTACTAATAATCTTAAAGGTTTACACTATCGCGTTCCAAATTCGAATAATCTAATTTGATTTTGTTCGCCTGGTCAAATACACAAACCAAACTTCTAGAAAGCTCATGCCTTTTCCAGTACTAATAGTGTAGACACATTTAGAACTGTTTTATCATGGAAAATTCCATTTTAGTACAGTGAAACATTGAGCTATTAATTTAACTTATTCTATCACACTCTAGGTGTCACCGTCACAATATGCCAAATCTGGACATGAATTTTGGTCGCCTAATGAGTCAGTGAGGCAAGAATTATCGGATCGTGATAGTATTAGTAATTGTGTGTATGTCGGAATGCTCTTTTATGATTCATGCTCTTCATGCTCTTTGTAGTTTTTCGTTTAGTTATGTTGTGGTGTTTGTAGATATTAGGGTTTCGTATACGAAATTTTTTTAATAATTTTATTTATGATAACAATAAAATTTTTTACAAAGTAACTAGTCATTTTTGACTAACAGCGTTTGACTCTGACAATATAATAATAAAGCACTCATACATATGTGTTCTTTACATAAAGTGTTGTTTTGGTTGATCTTGCATTGTGCAGACTATTCAGGTAACTCAAAAGGTTTTAGTCTTTTGAGTCTTCTTATTATACCCTCTTGATGAAGTAGTCTTGCAGCTTCGATGTTAGGGTGATGATGGAGCCTATCCTGGTGTTTTTGAGCACATTTCTTTATTTCACTTGCGGCTGTGTCTATTCCGAGATCTCTATGAAGGTCACTATTACGAGTGTACCAAGGGGCATTTACAATTCCTCTGAGGACTTTATTTTGAAATCGTTGAACTATCTGTTGATTGCTGATTTTGGTGCATCCCCATAGTTGAATACCATATGTCCAGACCGGCTTGAGTACTTGTTTATAAAGCACAAGTTTATTATGAAGTATAACTGAGAGTTTCTTCCAATTAACCAGTACATTTTTCTATATTTTAACTGAAGCTCTTCTGATTTCTTTTTCACGTGTACTTTCCACTTTAACTTTGCATCAAGGTTCATACCAAGGTATTTTGCTTGACTGGCATGTGGTACAGAGATATTATTGATAGGTGCTGTTGGTGACACAATCAGAGAAGTCACATTCAAACTACCAAAAGCCGTAAATAATATACAAGATTGGCTAGCTAAGTGGAGAATTAAAGGTAATGAATCGAAGTCTACTTACATTAACTTCACTAATAGATCAATAGAACCACTACCTGTGACTCTCAATAATATCTCTGTATACGAAATGAAATTTTTAAAGGGACACGAAGACAACGAAGTTTGAGAAAAAAATCAATTGACTAAAATGCAAAATTGTATATTAAAATTTGATTAATTTCAATTAAAATTGTGTACAACCTGCAATTCGATATATTTAATTTCAAATTATTTATATTTATGATAATCTATAAGATGCACTTTATATACTTTCTCATTGGCCAATTAATTATATTATATATTATAAGTACAAATTATCGGTAATTTACGTTACATTCAGAAAATAACCAGGGTTGAGTAGTCTGAAAAAAAAAGGTTCGGCTCTCTGGCTCCGACTCCGGAAATTTATATACGACTCCGGCTCCAGCTCCAGCTCCGGCTCTAGCTCCAGCTACAGCTCCGGCTCTGGCTCCAACTCCGACTTCAGCTTCAGCTCCGACACGAAATATAGTTTGGCAAGCTGGCAGTAGCTGACGTTAATTTGCAAAGGTCACCGCAGGGACACCTTATTAGCCTTTTCTGTACAATATCAATATTAGATTATTTATCGGGGAAAGCTGCTATACGGTACATTTAAGACTAGCCACAATTTTATTCCAAAGATATCTTTTTATAAAGTCAATAATCTGACGATACATTTCAATTTCGTACGAAGTTAGTTCCCCTTTTTCTTAACAGGCGGAACGACAAACAAAAGGTTATCTATAAACTGTGGAACTTCTACAAGTACGCAGAGTTTCAGTCTTAGGGAGAGGAGGTAGCGTGTCGGTGGTTGCTAGAGAAAATCATCTGTTAAAAGAGGGGGTTCGGATCATCCGTAGGATTATCTGTTGAGATGTTACTCAAAATACATGGAATCTGTAACGGTGACGTGGATATTGTTTAAAAAAATGTAAGAGGGTTTTACTAAATGACAGCAGCTTTCCATTTTTTTTTTGTTCAGATTTATTTAATAACCATTTCTGCTTTTCAAACAAATCTGTGTTTTTCTCATCGATTTTGAGTTATGAATTGAAATAGCTCGACAAGTTTCAAAATTTTCAAAAATTAGTTTCAGATTTTGAATATTTTCCTAAAAGCTACTGTGACATTTTTAGTTACCTTGTTAAAAGCAAACATAAAAATAAACTAAAGGTTATTTGCGATTCTTCCAGTTGCTTCATAAACGTACAATTCTTTTGCCAATGAACGGAAAATATCATCGATTTCTGGCTCAAACTGCAATCTTCCATATTCGAGTTGAATTCGGCGTGAAAAAACAACATTTTCGGTTATGGCTTTTTCCAGCTCTAGAAGAGTAGCTGTAAGATCACGTTGAGAGATTTTGAAAAGGCGTTGGCTATTTTGCAATTGAATTGAAAATTTTGCAATTATTTTTGATACCCCAAGATTTTTATTCATTGATTTGTAAGATACACTTAAGGCACGATGATTGGTTTGAAAAGGTTTATATACAAATTTAACAATAAAGCATCCTAGCTTGTTAAAGTATCGTCAAAGTCCATATTAATTCTTCTTTATATTTTTCCAATTTTTTGTTTGGTATAACAACAATAATTTTCCGTGAAATGTGATGATAAAATATTTATTTCGATTTGCGTGCTTAATACAAAATTGGAAAAAATTAAAGATTTCACAAAAATCTCAACCCAAATTTTTTAAATTTACCGCAATTTCGTTTATTACGATTTGGAATGCCAAATTGAACTGCGGTAATTCATATACAAATATTTGAGATACGTAGGAAAATAGGAATAAAAACCAACAAAAATCTGGAGCCGGAGTCGGTTATTTCCACATGGCTCCTGCTCCGACTCCGGCTCCTTTAAAAATACGAAAAGAAACATAAACTCTGCGGCTCCGACTCCGGCTCCGACTCCGGCTCCGACTCCGGCTCCGGCTCCGACTCCACAGCCCTGAAATAAACAAATAAATTTCTTTAGTTTTAACTTAATATTTTTGTTTATTAATTATTTAATAATTTATAATATAAAACTGATTTATTATAAGTTAATAAAATATTAATAAACAAACATATTAAGTTAAAACTAAAGAAATACATATTTTTATTATACAATAAAAGAACTTTACTAAAAGTAGAATATTCAAAAAATACTTACCATATTGTTTGAACAATGAACAACGTAGTATTGAAAACTCTCCTGCTTCATAGTAAGTGAGATCTTCTCAATTTCAACCGATTGGCTTACTTTTGATATTTACCGTCACAGAACGATACACTAATATAAATAACGCGCCTTGTACGTATACAAAATTCTCTTTAGGCAGTGCGGGAGTTTTGCGACCAAAATTCATTTGCTGTTTTGAGTAGGTTTTGTTTGTGTTGTGTGGATATGGTGCGGCATGTGTAGGGATTTTTTATTGTTTTTTCTTGTTTCTTATGTTGGTTTGGTTTATAATTGTGGTACTGAACATAATGAGGAATGTTGTTGTGTTAGTAAACATATCTATAATGCTAAGACGAATTATAAAAAATTTAAAGGTTTAAATAGAGCTTCATGTTTATGTATATGTAGTATGTCCATGGCTGTATAGATGTAAATATACTCCCTTGATGCTTAAATTTGTATGCATTACAGTTCAAATCATAGGGTGTCTCTTCAAGTTTTAAATATGTCGCAGCTTGCGTAAACATTTTTGTTAGCTTTATAAGATTGTTATGTTGTATCAAGTTGTATTATACTACAGTCCTAACCAAAATTATTTGTACCTGCTAAATTTTTGATGCAACGTAATGCAAACAACTTTAAAAATTATATAAATAATAAACCTTTTGAAAACTTTAATTTTAATTCAACAAAATTAATTACCCTGCTTTACATTTATCTCAAAATTTTTTTAAATTTTAGTTCTAGGAGAAATTACAGTTAATTTAGTTTTTGTCAAAATTATTTGTAGCCACAAATTGGTTCTTAATACTATTTGTCCAATATGGAAAAATCAAAATAAAATAGTAAATCAATTAAATTTAAGATTATTTTACTCATATTTTGTATGCAGATGGTCAATTTGACATCAACAATGATAACATCTAGAAAGTCGTTCAAAAATGTGTTGTTAACATCACTGAGAATCTTATCCCGCTCAGTTTTCTTTGCCCTGCTACAAATTTTCGGTATTTTTTAAACCTCCACAAGTTTAAATCCAAACCCTCAAGGTTGGGTCAAGACAAATAATTATATTCAAGATTTTTGTATAGTTTCGTGGCAATGACTCTTCTTATGTATGTGAGTATTTTGTGCTGAAGAGCAAATTGAAGACTGACTAGTTTATAATCAACTAGGAATGTAACTTCATAAAATAAACTGAAATTGAACTATGGCCTTGGACAGTTGTAGTTTATAGGGCATACAGACAAACGGAATATGATCTACCGTCAGGAAATGAAACGTGAACGGCATCATAAGATAAGCCCTTTGATCTATGGAGAACTGTTTTATGTCCAAATTAGTACGTTTTTGTCCTAATTTGATAATATTGGAAATATTTTTATTATTACATAAACATCGAGCATCAATTAGTGTGGATACTGCCTCGCTTAGTTTTCCTTGGGCAGCAAATAAAAGGTTACCCGGCTTTACAAAGTGAACTATTGAAGGAGAATGTTCTATTTCAATTTATTTGATTAAGTAATATTTATGGTTGATGATAAACTAGTCGGTCCTCAATTTGCTCTTCAGCACAATAATACTCTCATACAAAAGAAAAGTCATTGCCACGAAATTCGGCAAAAATCTTGAATATAATTATTTGTCTTGGCTAGGGCAGTGTTTCGATTTAAACTTACGGATGTCTAAGTTAAAGTGTAAGATATTCATGATCTAAAAATACCAAAAATTTGTAGCAGGGTGCCAAGAAAATTAAGCGGGATAAGATTCTAACGCCTGGTTTCACAAAATAATACCAATCTCTAGTTAAATAATATTCCCTACCTTTCTTCTTTTATATACAAATTCAGCGCTTGCTAATTTTATTTCTTTTTTTACATCAACATTTTAACTAGAGAGTTAAATAGTTAACTGCCCAATTCCATCGAGCTCAATATTTAGCTGAATGCTAAATACTTCTATGTAAAAAAAAAATATTATCAACTTGCATAGAATTTGTATTATGAAACAAAACGTAATTTTATAAAAGAAGAAAGGGAGAAACTATTATTTAACTAGGGATTGAATATTTTTTTGTGAATTCGGACATCTTGCTAGATTTTATAGAGGCTAAACAAAAACTGACCATCTATATACAAAATATGAGTGACTATATCATTATTTAATTAGCAAAAAATTATCTTAAATTTAATTGATTTACTATTTTATTTTAAATTTTCCATATTGCACAAATAATATTGAGAACAAATTTGTGGGTACAAATGATTTTGGCAAAAACAAAATTAACTGTAACTTCTCCTAGAACTAAAGTTTAAAAACGATTTTGATATAAATGTAAAGCAGGGTAATTAAATTTATTGAATTAAAATTAAAATTTTCAAAAAGTTTATTATTTATATAATTTTTAAAGTTGTTTGCGTTACGTTGGATCAAAAATTTAACAGGTACAAATAATTTTGGTTAGGACTGTATATCATGTTGTTATATGGCATTATGTCGTATTGGTTAATTAAAATTAATTTATCTTATTACATTTCATTTTGTTACTTATTTATCCTATCTTGGTGTGTGGTGTGCAAATGTAACACTAGATTTGGGATTGATGTGATCATAGGGATGGGTTGGCTTCGGTATTTTTTGTTTCCAAGCGGATGGATTTTGTTGGTTTCTCTGTGTGGAAGTGGAGAAGCTGAAGATTGGGATGAAGGAAATTATTGTTGATTTTTTATTGTTTAAAGATGTGTGTGATAGTTTCCCTCATTAGTGGAAAAGACATTTTCTCAAGTTGGATTAAATTGGTTTTTGTGTGATGTGAGATGGCTTCAAAACAATTTAATGTTGTTATATGTATTAATTCTAATTACATTATATTGGCTAATTAAAAATATATAATTTATTTAAGGATTTTAGTTATAATTCGAATCTTATAATTTTTTTTTCAATTTGAGGAGTTTGAGGTGGGTTTCAGTTATTAAATTTAGATTTTTAATTTTAATTAAAAATTGCTTGTTTAGTTGTAATGCTTAGAGGTAATATATGGTTCATATATTTAAATTAATTTGATGATCTTTGATAATTAAATAAGAGCTTAAAGAACATGTCTGTTTTGTACAATAAGCAAAACCGGAAAGAAAGTTTTTTTTTATTTTTTAATACATTTACGTTTTACATGATTGACTTTGCCAGTATCACACTGAACTTAAATTGACAGATAAAGTTCTGTTCACACCAACATAATTATACTACTTAAATACTAATTTATAATTTATTTCAGAAACTAGATTCTAATTTATTATTTCATGCTGAATTTTAATTTATAATTCAAATTGTTGTTTAGTTCGAACTGGCCTCAAGAGGCACTGAGGAGCAGAAATTGAACTTGTAATTAGAAATTGTGTTGGCCTGTGCTAACTTATTTTACTATATTTATTACTAACAAATGTTAGTGATTAGTTTAAATTGTTGTATTTTTGGAATTAAATAATTAATCCATAATTTTTGAAATTAAAATTATATGGTTTAGTTTTAGGAGATTTTAAATTCAAATTTCCGAATTTTAGAATTTATACAAAATTTTATACTGTTATTATTTAATTTTAAATTATTTGGCAGTAAGTGTGGGAAATTGTGGTAATTGGAAACAGTAGGAATTTTTAGTTTAAAAAATTATAAAAAAATGGATTTAGTATTTAAATTCATGGCACTAGCTGAGGAGATAGCGAGAAGGGTGAGATAGATCAATCAATCAATCAATAATTGTTCAACACTTTACTAACTGTTGTAAACCTTCTAAGAAAGGTCATCTTAGTAATAAATGGTGACCAAAAAAAAATAAATAAAAAAATATTTATTCGTTGGCTGATTGGCATTTTAATATTTTATGTTTAGCAAAGAATATTTTTTGTATAAATATATTTAAAACCCAATTATTAAACGTTTTTTTCATTCATAAATCTACAAATTACGCACACTAAAAGGAAAACAAAATCAATAGCAAAATAAACTGTAGTAGCATTATAATTTACCTCAGAACGTATGCACATTAACGTGACGCTATTTGTAATAGTTTCGTTAATGAGTGATTAAGTTTTACTACGTATGTATATGGCGAACTAATACACAAACTCATAATCATTCATCGGATCGAACGATTTCCGTGCGCCCTTCTTTCTTTATTTCGTTTAGCTTAACTTCGATTTTACTTTTCATTTTGTTATACCAATTAAAATTCTTATATTGATTTTCATTTTATTGTCTTCACTTAATTAAAATTGACATAATTGGAAAAATATATAACGACGATAAAATTAAAAAAAAATGTATTTCTAATCATGGGTTTTATTACTGGATTTCAATATTAGATACATAATCGTACATATTGTGTAGTATTGTAAATGTAATTACTCGTACATACATTTTAAATGAAATTGACACTTTTTACCTATTGAATTTTAACAAAGTACGAATAAGAAATGCTATACACACAACAAATAATGAGGTAGAATTTCATATGGAAATTAATAAGGTTTTGTTGTTATTTATGTACTCTGTCGGTACGTAACATTTGATTTGAAAATTTGTTTGTAGTTTATTCACGAATTACCTGTCTGTCTATCAATAGTATAGTTAAATTGCTATCGTTAATAGGTAGAACGATAAATCATTTTATTGTTTGTTTGTTTGTACTGACATACCAATTGAAAAATGTATTGATACGTGTCTTTTCTTCCTAAGAGACTTGATCGGCTGTGTGTTTCTTGTTAAGAATTTTATGGTGCAGGACTGGTAAAATACACGATTTTAATATTTAGAGCTGTATAGCAGGCAAACTGAACATTCTACAATCAAATATTTTGAATATCCTCTGCATAGCCTTGCTGCACGTTATATGTATAGCAGTAGATTTAGCAAGTATTTCGTTAATGGCGGGCAAACAAATTTATTGGAGAAACAAAATTAGGGAATAAAATAACTTAAGATGAATTTTATTATCCCGAAAAATCTGTACCAACTGACGTGCTGAAAATCGGTTTTACGATATACGGCTGCATATTTATTATAACTAATATACCAGGACGCAAACGACCTTTCTTAATTTGTTATACTAATGAACCCTGAACTAAAACTGGGGCCAAATGAATAAAAGGTAGCAAAAACAGTTTCAAATATTAAAAATATTTTCACACCTAGTAATTTTCGAGGTACCCGTATTCTGTTCGACAAATTCTGTTTGATTACCATAACTAAAATTATTGTGAAATTGAATATCAGAAGTTTCCAGCGTAAACCTTTAAGGCGAGGTTGATAAGAGCGCCATTTTTTCAGTCAAATTAGATTACTCCGTTAAGAATCTCAGGGTAATTGGAAGTTTATATTTGATCGGTTTAGTCTGCGATTAGAAGAATTAAAAAAATCTATGTTGACACGAACAGGACTGCAAATTTTTTAATTTTTTATTTTTTATTTTGGTACTTATAGAGTTTACAATATGATGACAACATAATGCTTGTTCCGTGATCAGTTTCTTAATCTAAACTTAACAATAGATAGACCTTTATTTCTGAGTAGAAGTTTCCACTAGGATACAATTAGAGACATCAGTTTCAAAGCGTTTTTGACCACTTAAGCTAAACTACGAAAACTAATAATAATAATAATAGTGATAGTAACTAATTAAATTACATAAATTAAATATTAAATTACTTAACAACTGACTATCAGTTTCTTGTAGCTTCCTAATAAATTTATTATTAATCTTTGCTGCATAATCCTCGATGAGCTTCATATTTAAAACTTGGTGAAAACGCGTCGTGCTGTCCTACGAGGCACTTTCAGTATCAATTCTAGAAAGTATTCTGAATCACTACAGTAGAACGCTTCGGACCATAGCCTTGTATAGTAACAATTTATAGCTGAAATTAAATTTACTATTTTTATTTAATAGTAGGTAATAGATGCGATGAAGCTTTTTACATTTATCAGCAGTGTTGGAAATATGCAATTTCAAAGTGATTTTAGAATCCAGACGCATACCCAGGTATTTAATATTCTACTTGCAGACCAAATTCACAACAAGGGAAGTGTGAGGAATTTTGTTATAGGCTCTACTTTTTGTAAAATAAATCGCTTGATTTAAGTAAAGATTAATCGATTAATGACAGATACCGCAAATTCATCCCAGGTAAATATATCTGTATCTCTCACATACAGGACCAACTGACAAGAATCAATTTTGGGGATATTGTTATTAAACATATTAAATAGTAAGGGGATTAACACTCCTCCTTGCGGGACCGCAGCAAAAACATCGTAACGAGTAGACTGGTATTCAAAACATTAACATAAAATTGGCGATTGCTAAGGTATGATTGAATAGTTTTAATAAGGTAAAACGGAAAATTTAGAGAGAGAGAGAGAGTAGCTTAGAGAGAAGATCGTCGATCCAAACTGTGTCAAAAGCTCGTTGACTTTCGCAATGACCGGTTATTTTTGACATGAGAAACTATTTTATATACATATTTGGTGAATAGTAGAATGTTATTCTTTAAATTCAAATTACTCATCAATTATCAATCGTTGCTCCGCAATAAAATTTTTCATTATCAGCTTAATGAAAATTTCAAAGAATTTTCCCAGACAAGGTAAAATACTTATAGGATGGTAACTTCGAGCATCGTAAGGAACTTTATTTTGGAGTATTTTGGCGATTTTCCAGGAGTTTGGAAAATAGCCGATGAACAGGCAATCATTGAAAATTTTCGATAAAAGTTTTATTCCCAAAAGTGAAATAATTTTTATCAATATATTGACTATAGAGTCCGTTCCAGGAGCTTTTATAGACGGAATTGTTCTGAGAATATAAATAACTTCATTTTCAGTGATGTGTTCAATTTCTTCAATAATTATGTGTTTTAACGGAGAGATAGCAAAGTTGCATTTTTCAAATTTAATTTAAAAACGGTTTGGTACCTTTCGCCAATTTATCTAGTCTGTTTTGCCATTTCCTATAAATAAATTAAAATATAAAAAATTTGTCACTGGTCTGGTAATTCTTTCCGGTTTGCAAAATGTTACCGATGGGGTTGACTTATTACGGGAATTTAAAATATTATCCGTAAGCATACCAGTATTATCTCTCTATGAATCAGTATTTCCCCTGAAACCAGATAGTTTTGACTTAAGCTGTGATTGATATTCTTGTTAGTTAGTACCTCTATAGTTAAAAATTTTAGTGGAGTAATTAGATTGTTCAACTGTTATATCAATCACTGGATAGGAAACAGGAACTCAGTTGCTCAATAGTTTCAACATTCTTAACTAATAAAAGGTTTTGGATAACAAATAAATCTAAGATGCTTGGCTATCCTCTAGCGCTATAATGTGCGGGCTTTTCTGGCACTACAATGCAGCAACACCCATTACCTATTACTGCATCATATAAAGATTTACCGCATTTATTACTTTGAAAATAATTCCAATGATTGTGGCGGCTAGTTAGGTCCCCACCTAATATAAATAATTCGTCACGCCTTATTAACTTTAGGATGTCATTTTTGAAAGAGGACCGATTCTTGATTTCGTGAAATAGCAGGAAAATATTTAAATATTTGTTCCATTAGCGGTGGTAACTACAATACCTAAGGATTCAACTGTAGTCAAATTTAGATTGGAAATCAAGTTATGTTCGATATTAAATTTTATTAAAATTGCGACACCACCACCACCTTCACTTATACGATCATTACCATAAACCTTATAATTTGATAAGGCAAAACGTATACGGGGCTTAAGGTATTTTTCAGTAACTAACACTATATCTATATTTAGCGTATTTAATAAAATGTCTAGTTCGTGTTTTTTATCTTCAATGCAATTCTTTAAGACCAATTCTTTAAATTAGTAGGTATATCTTTGAAAATAGTAAAAAGAAGAAGAATTGAACAAATAATTATTGGAATGTCTGCTTTCACCTAAAATATCTTTAGAATTAGAAATATTTTGCTTAGTAATATTAGCATAAGATAAATTATTGGTACAGGTTGATTAAATAATGCATAAAATTCACTCTGCCGATAAATGAAATTGTTCTATCAGTAGCAGGTTTTTGTTGTAACTTGTGTAATTAAACCTCATTAATCTGTATGTATTTATCTTTGTGTTGACATGTATTAGAGTCAGCTGCATAATTACCGGAACAATTTCCACGGATGTGTTATACCGAATCATCTTTAATTAAACAAAGCGAATCCTCTTCATGCGTCATGTGTCAACGAGCAGTACTGACATTTTTTTCCGCATATTGTAGTTATTGCTAAAATGTCCATACATAAAGAGACGAAAACCATGTATAGGACCTTTCGAATAATTGTTTCCAATTTCCCAACGACAAATTGTATGAAATAGCTCGTTAATAGTTTTTAGTGTGCTGTAAGAAACTGCACCTTTCTTAAAAAATACGAAAAAAAATATAGTCTTTTTTCTGCCTGGCGGGTTTAGGCGTGACCAATTCTACTCTTATTGGTGATAATCCAATGCCTTTTAGTTCATTGAGTAATTCGCTTTTGGTAACGATATAAATCAAACATGTTGGTCTTGTCATCTTCCAGAGCATCGGAAAAATATTCGGCATTACCATTCTTTAGAGCAGATGATGTTTTGTTATAATCAGCTGTTGTAGCAAAAAAAATTTATTCCAATGGATATACTTTGTATATTAATGTTTGCATCCCGTATTTACTTTGCATTACCGCTTGTAATAATAGGCGGAATTCAGCGATTTTTATGTATTAACATCAGGGGGCCTATTCTCGAATTCCATATCCATTTTCCACATGTGGACCTCTGTCAAAACTCATAAAAATTGAATTTTTTCGATACTAAGGGAATATTTCCGAATGGGTTTAAGCATGTGGAAAAATTCCCCATATAGGAAAATGTCAATGCCGCATGTGTTTTATATATGAATTACAATTTTCGAACGTTTTTTGTGAACTTTGACAGATGTACACATGTAGAAAATGGATGTGAAATTCGAGAATAGGCCCCCAGATGTGCTTAAATTAACGTCATCTTTATTGTTCTCAGTAAATGACTGAAATTTATTGTGTAACGGAATATAAAACATATTGTTGTCTTTGCGAATTGTATTACGAACCATTACTGTTTTTTGACTATTTATGTCAATAACATCACTATTAGCTCTCCTACAACTAGCAGTTTTATATTTATCAGAACTACATCTCTAACAGATATAAATTATTTAACTTAAACTTGATTTGGACTGAATGGACTGCAAAAATTATAAAACTTTCTAAACATAGTTAAACGATTTGTATAATTTGTGTATGGATTAACTTCGAAAACGTAGTTAAACTACAGTTTGCTGTGAACTATCCAAGAATAGCGTTCCCTAACAACTTAAAAAATCACCATAACTTACAATATATTATTAATTATTTGTAGTATTAATATTTTATATTTATTGTTTTTATATTATTATTTGTTTATAATTTATTTTTGATTCCTTATAGAGTGCTAGATGTTAGCTTTATTTTACCACTCGACGCCCGTTTCTAAATAGAACTTAGCCAGTTCAATTAGCTCTTTTACCTACCTAATACATATTTATGTATTTAGAGCAATTGTCAATAACGTGTATATCGGTTATGCCCTGTTCTCAATCGATTTATAATTTTTATGTATTTTGTTTTTGTATTTACTTTTCTAAACCAAGTTGATTTTGGGGGAGTTGCGTTGTTTATCACTCTGTTAAATAATCCTTTTGTTCTTGTGTTAAGTTCTTTTTTGTTAATCTTTTTTCCAATTATTATATATTAAATTTTTTGTTAGGATGAATATATCTTCTATTGGTGTTTTATTGTTAAATAAATGTTGGTTGATGTTCTCTATTGCCCTTTTTGCCAGACTATCAGAAAACTCATTCCCTTTGATCACAATATGTGCTGGAATCCATTGAATTATTACCGCTGTGTTTGGATTTTCATTTAACATTTCAGTTATTAATGATTCGTAGAATTTTGGTTCTTGAGTGTTAATGCATTTTTCCAACTTTTCGATTCTGTATATATTATAATTTGTTTGTGTTTTTTATTTATTTGATTTAGAATTGCCATGTAGATTGCTATCATCTCTGTTGTTTTAATGCTTGTTTCATGTATGAATACCTATTCCACATAGATTTTCTTTTTTCGACCAATCCGTGTATGCATTTTTATAATTCTTATATTTGTGCTTAGTCTCTAGGTATGCCGTTTTTAGTTCCATTGTATTTCTGTTTGTATTTGTGATAATATTGTTCAGGTTATCGTAAATTTTTAAGTTTTCATTATCTATTATATTTTTATCTAATTTTGCTATTTCTTTTCTTATCTGATACTTATTTAATAATTTATTGAATTTATTGAGTGATTTTTGTTTTAGTATTTTCCTCCCAATTTCAGTTTTATTAGCAATTTGTTTGCAAATGAATTTTAATGTTGCAAATTCGTTCTGTTGTTGATATTTGAATATATCTGCCACTATTTTGATTCGCTTCATATCATCTGGAAAACTGTTTCTACTCCATATTTTATTCAGATGATTAGTAAGTACTTTAAAGTGATTATCCGGTAGGTGCTTTAATATTTCATTGGATATTTCGTTAATTCCTGGTGATGTATTTTTATTGTTTTTTAATATTTTGTTTATTTCTTTTGTTGTTGAAATTCATTTACTGATTAGTATGTTGTAAGTTTAAGTTTTTTTGTAATTGATTAAATTTATTATTTTCCATGCTCTTTTATCATCTGTGATATTCGTTATTTCCGCAGTTATTTCATTCCATGATTTATATTTTGCCTTCTTTATTTCTCTCGTTACTATTGCTTTTGCTCTTTTTAATTGTAATGCTGTATGTATGTCCTCCGTGCTATTGTATTGTGTTTGGACCTCTTTGTTTTGTTCCTTAGCTTTTCTATATTGTTGTTCCACCAGCGTTTATTCCTATTAATAAGTCTCCTTCCCGATAATGTGTAACTGTAAGTACTTATGATGTTTGTTAACTCCTTTTCATAGTCTTCTATGTCAACTGTATTATACAGATTTAGCCCAACTAACAATTTAGGTAGTTTATTCTATCGCTTGGTGTAATATGTGCTATTTCGGTTGAAATAACGTAAAATTTTGGTTAATTTTCTACTTTCAAGAAGTATTTGCTAATTGGTAAGAATTTAAGGAAAATTTACGAAAATTTTCTGGCGTTTTTCTACCTTTAGGCGGCTTTTACTTTTTAGTCTAATATTAAGAAAGTTTGGCCTAATTTGCACCAGCGAATCGTGTTTAAAGTAGAAAAGAGTTAGTAGTAGAAAATTGGGTTTAAAATAAGTAAAATATTTCTTCTTTTCCTACCTATTGTCAACTTTAAAGTTACTTTAACTTTTAAGTCGAAAGAATAACAAATTTTAATAGATTTCGTCAATTATATTTCACCGATTTTCACCCCTGAAAACGATTATACTTTTACAAAGAAAAATAAGGATTTTTTTCTATATTTTTCCATTTTTTTTCTACCTTAAGGTTAAAATTTCTTTATAGAAATATTATAGTAGAAATTTAATTTTACCGATCGTCTATAAGACCGTAAATCACCTACAAAATTCACTTAAAAGACGAATTTCTTAAAAGGTTCTCTCACAATTTTCTTTATAGTCGAAAATAAGCAATTTTTACTAAAGTAAGACATTTTGATTTTATTACATCATCAGCTTTTGTCGTAAAATTTCCTTTAGATAATTATTCATAGTACAACTCGTATATTCAAAGTGAAAGGTTAAAAAATGAATAAATCCAAGGCGTATAAAACACCTTATCGTTACACTTCTAGTTATTTTAGAAAAGTGAAGTGTTATAAAGATAGAAATAACAAAAAACATATTTTTAATTCTCTCAGCCCTTTAAATTATTCAACATCTGTTAATTTCGATATCGCATCATCGATCGGAGCACCTACAGAACCAGTGACACATGAAAACTCGAACGGCTTAGTACACATTTCTACAGATCAATTATCATCTTCATCTTTAAATTTCACAAATTGTTCACCATCAGTTAAAGAGTCATCAGATTCAGAATCTGCAATTGGCCGTGCCAGTGACACAGAAAACATTTTTTTATGGATGAAATTGACGAGCATATTTTTGATGAAGATATTTATAGCAAATTGGAAGAAGAATCCATTTCCGAAAAAATTCATCTACAACAAAAGTTAATGCATTGGGCTTTATTGAACAAATGTACTCATTCATCTGTTAATGATTTACTAAAAAAATTAAAAGATCACGGACATCCAGATCTACCAAGCAGTAGCCGAACTCTATTAAAAACTCCGACTAAAGTTGACATTATCGAGATGGGAAGCGGACAATATTGGTATTACGGCATAAAGTCTAATATTGAAACAGCATTATCTAATATTACCGAATCGGTTTCTATTTCCATAATTATCAATGCTGATGGAATATCGCCTTTCAAAAGCTCGTTGTATGAATTTTGGCCAATTTTATTTCGCATTCGAAATATGCTACTTAAGCCAATGGCTGCAGCGGTTTATTATGGGATTGGCAAACCTTCTTTAGAAGCGTATCTTCAGCCTTTCATTAACGAATTGAATGAAATTTTAACATCTGGGATTTTTATAAATGGTCACAAAATAAATGTAAAAGTAAATTGTTTCGTTTGCGATACCCCAGCTCGATGCTTTCTTAAAGGTAAGAATGTAGAATTGTCATTTTTCTTTTGAATTCGGTATTATAATTTGTTTGTATTCTTAGGTGTTGTTGGTGCCAATTCCGAAAACGGCGCTTGTTTAAAATGCACTGTTGAATGTATTTAAAAATTAAATTGGAAAGAATTTATAATTTGTTAGTTTGCTTCATATTTTTAGGTGTCATGAGGAGATGCTTGTTCGGTTGGTGCAATGGCAGTTACAATTTTCGGAAAAAACTATCACCGCCTGAAAAAATCATGTTATCAAGCCATTTAGAAAATTGTAATAATACGAAACCAATAGAAAATAATCGTGCTATTAGAGGTTTAAAATGTTTAAAGTACTGGAAAGGTTCAGAGTATCGAAATTTGCTGCTTTATATTGGTCCCGTAGTTCTAAAAGATATTCTACCAAAAGAAACTTATTGTCATTTCCTAACTTTGTCATGTGCTGTAACAATTTTATCTTGTCGTGAATATGTGAAATATATTCAACTAGCCGAAGAGTTACTAAATGATTATCTGCAACGGTTTACTGAACTTTATGGAATTGACTCAGTAAGCAGTAACATTCATAACTTGTGTCACGTAATCGATGATGTAAAGAATTTCGGACCATTACCGGAAATCAGCTCTTACCCATTCGACAACTTTCTCGGTCATCTCAAGTCCTTAGTTCGTAGCGGTAGAAAGCCATTACATCAGATTTCAATGCGAATTATAGAGTTATCTAAAATAAACAATGGCATTAATTTATCAAGTGAGTTGGCAGCAATTTCTTGTAAAGATGAAAGTGATATAATCCGTGAAGAACCTGAATGTAAAAATGTTTACAAAAAAATTTTTATTGGAGAATATTACATGTTGGCTGCTAATGCAAAAAACAAATGGTTTCTAACAAAACAACGGGATATAGTTTCCATGAAAAACGCAACCTACTTCAAAAAGAAGTTACACATTTATGGTGCTGCCATTAAAGCCAAATATAACTTCTTTACGAAACCATTTGATTCATGAAACTTAAATATATACTCTTGCAAAGAAATATACGACAAAATGAAGTTGTACAACGCTAATGAAATCAAATGTAAATTGTTTTGTTTAAAATATCATGACAACCTAATTTTTTTTCCATTGCTTCACACTGTAGATGTAAAAATTAAATCTTGAATTAAAAATGAAAACATAAATTTTATATAATAAAAATATATTCGCAATTCAGTTCATTTAACAAAAAATAAAAATCACAAAGAAATGATGAAATAATAACATACAGCTTTTATTTATCGTCTTCAGCGTCAAACCCATGGTTACTTTCCGAGTAAACCTCAACATTGGAAATTACTGCTGAATCCGCAACTAGGTTCTCCACACTATTTTCTCTCGCTGTCTTCTGAGGTACTATTTTTGGTTCATTTTTTTTAAATCTGCCGTATTTCGCTTGTTAGAATGTTTCAAGAGCTTCTCCCGAAGCAATTTTTCTGTTTCTGTTTTCGACCAGCGATTATCCGCTTTTATTAGCACTGTGCTAATCACGTCAATTACAGATTCCAAGCTGCGAAAGGGAAACTTTTGATCACATTTTGCTGAACGAGAAATTCCTGTCCAGGACGTTAAGGTCAGAAGATATTTTGTACAAATTATATCAGATATCAATTTTACACCTAGTGTATCTCCTCGTTGCAAGCCATCAGTTCCACAAATTCCCGAAAAATAATTAATTATGTACGTTTTGTATTGCGGGCTGGACTCTATGTGTTTATTCCATTTTTTTAATTCGTCGACCGTATTTATCGGAAATTTAAATTGGTTTGCCAATATTTCGTCATCGATGCCAATTTTGTCTAGTTCTGCAATTTTCTTGGGCTCGCCAACTTTTGATAGATAAGCTTCAATTCTTTCCAATATAACACGTTGCCATACCATCTGACTTTGTAGTCGTTCAATTTTTTCATTGAGTAAGTCATACCGTTTATTACAACCGTTAAAAAAATCAATTATTTAGAATTTATTGTAATAACATTATTTAAGAATAAAATATTTACTTTCGAAACAGGGAGGGTTACTCATGAAACAGGCATCGCTTAAAACTACTACCTCATTTGATTGGTTTGGTATTATTATATTTCGTTGTTTGTTTTCTTTTTCGGTAATTAAAACAGAATCTTCCTCTGTTGTAAATGAAATTGGTGATGTTACTTCGAAATAGGAGTTATAGTTCTTTGGTGCTTCCTGTTGTATTTTTTCTTGCACAGAACTCACAACACTATTAAAGATTATAAAATAAAAATATTTGTGTTTTGATTTATTACAATTGAATATTAATATACTTACTTTGCTTCATCCTCGGTATTAGTTGTACTGTAGTACTCTTCGTAGAGTAACCCCTCCTCGAATGTGGCTATGTTCGATTGTTTAATAACACATCGACTTTTGGTCCACTCTTCAACAACCGGTTCACTGCTAGAATCCTTTTGTAATTTGTTTACACCACTATTTGGCCAGAACAAAAATCCATTTACCACCCATTTGTGTGGTACTACACTATACTCTTTTATAACAAGAGCACCTCTTTTTTTTAAGGTCTCTACCAGAGAAAAATAATTTTCTACGCTTTCTCCCTCCATGATAAAGCGCACGCAATAACAAAAAAAATTGTAAATTTATCACACGACACGAAATTATAGATGGTAAAATATCGTAACAAAATTTTGACATATCTCGCGCAAACATGGCGAACAAAAAAAATTGTAAAGGCAGAGCTGTACTTTTAGATTCCTTGTTTGCGTTTTTCGTTTCTGATGTTCTTTCGAACATTTACGACAATTAGTAAATTGATTAATTTTACTCGAATCAAATCAATTTTAAAATTCCATATTTTTTATGCTTTTCTGAAACATAAATTAAATTTCTTTATAAATTTGCCTAGTTCGTGCTATAAATAGATGGTCACACATTTTCCATAGGCGTCGTTGATTTTCTTATTATATAATAGATTTATTATTTTTTTATAATTTTTTTGGTTACTTCACTGGAAGTTGCGCAGAACGATGTAAAAATGAGTTCCAGTACGATAATGTTTTACCTATAAGTCGATAAACACCCTATTACGCACATATTTTTTCTGACTTGTCTAGTAAAATTTTTCCTAAACAAGTAAAAATAGAATTCGAAAACGCAATCCGAAATTGACCTAAAAGTAGAAATTACTTAAACAAGAATTTTCGACTTAAAATACGTAATTTTGTTTTAAACCGATGAATATTTCGTCGCTAAGGTCGAATAATTTAGTAATTATGGAAAATCAAGACGATTTTTAAAAATCCGCCATATGTATTTTGCTTAATAATGACCGTGAACCGAAATTTGATGTTACCGAAATGACAAAAAAAATTATTTCTGTATAAATTATATAAAAACAAAAGTACAATATAAATTATTTATAGATGGCATTTCAGTTTTTTGAGGCAGAAAGTGCGTTTTCATCGAAAAATTTTCAACGGCATTATGTTTTATATTGACACAATACTTAATTTCGCGCATATTAAAAATGTAATGTATTATTTTTCTCGTAATATTATTCATTTGTATTTTCCATTTTAATAATAATAAAATAACTTGTTTCATTTTTCTGAAAAGTTATATTAAAACTGGGTAACATGTTATTGTCGTAGTAGAAAATTAGGAGAAAATAACTTATATTTTCCGTCGAATCGACGTAAAACTAACCAAAAATAGGTAAAAGGAGAAAGTGAAAATGTACCTAAATAACACTTTTTAGGTATAATTTTACGTCGAATCGACGTCGAAAAATTCTCCAATTAGGTTGATTCGACGTCGATTCGATGTAACCTTACACCTATTTGGTTAGTGTTTTTCGTTTTCAAAGACTATTTTTAAGTAAAAATCTACCTATAATCGACATAATTTGTTAGTTGGGAGGTTTTTAATTTCATCTATTATTTTTTTTATTGACTTTTAATTTAATTGAATTATTGGGATTATCTGTGGTTATGTTTTCACCTATTGTTAGTTTTATTGGAATATGATCTGATAGTAAATTGTTGCTTGTACATTCCCATTTGATTTTGTTAGCTATATTTAATGATGAGAGCATTATGTCTATTGTTGTGTCAGTGAAATTATACAGATTCTGATGTGTAGAAGGTCCATCATTTAAAATTTTGTATTGATATGTAAGAATACTTTTTGCAATCATCATTCCAAGCTTATTAGGTTTATTATTTCTTCCCCATAGTTTACGTTTTGTATTTATGTCTCCTCCTATTATTATATTGTATTATTTTGATTTTCGTATTTTTTTAATAGTATTTCAAATTGATGGTATACTTCTTGAGTTAAGTTTTTATTTCTTGTAGAGTTGTAGAAAGATATATTCCTGTAATTAATATTGTTTATTTTTATTTGTGTTTCCATGGCTTCTATTGGATTTATATTTATTATTTTTGATGATATTAACGGAACGTTCTTTCTTATTAGTACTCCACACCCTCCATAACCATCTTGTCTGCTATTAATTATTGCTCTATAGTTGTTAATATTGGGTATATTTTTGTCTGTGGTCCATCTTTCACTTATAATTGCTACATCTGCATTCATCTCTTTAAGGAATTTTTCAAATATGTAATTCTTTTTTATTCTTAATACTTTGTAAGTTAATTTGTATTATAATCATTCTGTATTTAAATAATTTAATCCAGTTAGTTGTTCTCCTGGATCATTTTTATATAATTCAATTGAATTAATATCTAATATATTATTGACTTCATCCGGCATTTTTCCTTTTTCCATGATAGGTTTGATAATTTCAAAAGTGATTTAAAATGTTCAAGCACTTTGTGATATGTTTTTTCCATTATCTTCTCGTTCGTTTTCATTTACTCCCTTCCCTTGTTTAGCTAAAGGGTCCAACTGTACTATCTCATTGTATTTTAATTGTCCTTTCATATAATTTTGTCTGTTGATTGCTGGAAATTGAAGATTATTTTGTTTGAATTGTATGATTGGTTTGTACGACAGCACTTCTCACCTGCCCATCCTTGGTAAGGTTTGTTTCAATTACCAATCTCTTCGGCCACGAATTTCGTGATAAGTTGTTATCAACGATAAGGACCACTTTGCCTTTTTCAATCGGTTTTACAGGCATGAACCATTTCGTTCGCTTCGTCAGAGTGGGTAGATATTCGGTTAACCATCGCTTCCAAAATATGTTCGCTAAATGTTGCGACTTCCGCCAATTCTTTCTGAGTATTATGTCGTTATCATTGAATTCGCCTGGGGGTTTAGTGCCGTTTGATGATCGCAGCAAAAAATGGTTTGGTGTCAGGACTTCAGAATCGGCGCTGTCAATGGAAACGAACGTTAGTGGACGAGAATTGATAATGTACTCAACCTCTATTAACAAGTTTCGAAGCAATTCGTCTCCTGGGTTTCGCTGAGGCATAATCTGGTATAAAGTGTTTTTGATTGAGCGTACCAGGCGTTACCAGCAGCCACCCATGTGTGGTGACGCTGGCGGGTTTAACAGCCATTTGGAATCCGGGGTTGTGAATTCTGCATGAAGTCGACTCGGATCGATTTCAGTTAGGGCGCGACGCAACTCGGCTTCCGCTTCGCGTAAATTCGTTCCATTGTCACTGTGTATTTCGTTATGCATGAATTGGTGGTTAAACTATGCGCTGTTTCAATATATACTGCCCGTATCATCAAGCAAGTGAACAGGACTCCCCACCTCTTCTCCGTACGACGTCCAACCGAGACGTTCATCGGCCCATGCCGATATAAGAGAATGGTCGTGTGAAAGATGCAAACCGAACTGTTGGTAAATTCACCATTTGTGGCTCACGAGGGAGGGCCCTCTGATTCTTACATCTCTGGCAGGAAGATCGTACTATTTTCAATAACTATCGTACGCCTGGAATTACGTCTTGCTGAAGGAGTTCGTTAACAACGGTTTCGATGGTATGACATGACTAACAGATAAGTCACCCTGTGACCTTTCGGCAGCAATATTGGTCGCTGTTGATACCTACCTACATCTTCCGAAGCATCAATCCTCCCTTTCATCCCTAAAATGCCAACGTCGTCTACATATGGCGAACTCCTATAAATGGGGCTGCTTTCCGGAATGTTCACTTGCTCATCTATAGGAACCGATTTGTTACGTAGCAGGATTTCTACCTCCTTTTGATGAGCATCAAACTGGGCTCGACGATAGAGCTCATTGTTTCCTTTAACAAGCTCGGCTTGAGCGATAGGTCCTACGCTACCGGCCATGTTATGGATTCTGCATCTTAAGTTATTAACATACCTCAACACATATGCTTGCACACGAAGAAGGCGCTGCCAGCTGGAAAATCGTATGTATGTAGTGAGCCCGCCGTTCCTCAATGGGAGCCTCGTGGACGTCTTGGGTTTGGTTGGGCCACCATGGTTCAGCTAGTCGAAGAAATTCAGACCCGTTCAGCCATCGACTCGATGAATTCAAATCTGGCAGTTTCTTCCATTTTGTGCCATCATCCGCTACATTATTTTTGGTGGGAATTCACCTCCATTCTTTTAATTTCGTGGTTTCCATTATTTCACCAATACGATGTGCCACGAACTGGTGACATTTACTATGGTCGGATTGTAGCCAGCAGACCACCGTTCTTGAATCGATCTTGGATGGAGTGGGAATCAACAATGCTGTTAGGTAGTTGGGCCCCGAGCATCGCCGCTTTTAACTCAAGTCGAGGGATTGATAGTGGTGTAAGTGGTGCGACTTTAGTTTTAGCCGCAACCAGGGTGCAGTGGATTTCGTCGCCACTTACGATGCGGAAGTAGGCAATTGCTGCAAAGGCGTGTTCATTCGCATCGACAAATATATGCAGTTGTATTGTTTCTGTGTCTCCTCGTATTCCATACCATCGAGGAATCCGTATCTGCGCTATCTGTGGTAACAACTGGATCCAAGCTCGTGGATACTTTTCTGCAAAATTTAGTGCGTTCACGTTTTTTATATACTGCGCCGAACTGGGGGAGCAAGTCGCCCCAAAACGTCATAACCTGCATCACATAAACGTCAGGTTCTTTACTTTGGTCCCCGTCTGTCCATAGGAACCGGTGTGATTGTTGATCGGCCTCTCAAATGCGTATCTGGTGAAACATTTCCTTTTTGTCACGACAGATGGCCACTCTTCTCTCCCTAAATCTTTGAATCACTCCTGGCAAAGCAGCAAGTTGATCTGGACCCTTCATGAGAACTGAATTCAACGATATTCCGTTTACTTTGCAGGCTGCATTCCATACAAGGCGAATTTTATTCGCTTTATTCGGATTATTCACCGCAAATATGGCTAGATACCATATTCTTGGAGATGGCTCAATCAGCTCATGTGGTAACAACTTATGCACGTAACCCTTGGCGAGATAATCACGAATTTTCTCCTTTAGGATTTCGGCCAAATCATGGTTTCATTGCATCTTCTTTTCGAGACACACTAATCGTTTTTGCCCAGAGCAGACCTGTTCCATCCAGAGCAAACCTGTTTCAAACCGGTGCTCTCTGCGGATCGTGGTTGCCTCTAATACCTCGCGCGCACGTTTTTCCATGCTAGTTTCCAAAATGATGTCAGGCTTCTTCACGCCGAACCTTTCTAACAAGAAAAACTCTTAACCATAGTCTCCATCCGCTGATCACTGTTGCAATCACACATATGTAAACTATAATGGTATTGCGGCGACGACAAATTAGAATCGGCTGCTTTGTTTTGATCGTAAAAACCGTGCACAGCCTACCCTAATTTTGTTTTGGTAACCGCCGGTTGCTATGAGGTTCCCTCCCTTGCCTGTAATGGTATTACTAGCTTCCAGTTTTCAATCCCAATGATAATACGAGGGACGGCTTTGTAGTAATCCTGGATCGGAACTCCCCGTAGATGATGATACTTAGCGGACATTTTTTGCGCTGCCACGGATTGCACAGGTAGATTTAGACTACTGACGGTTCTGATGTTATTGATGCGGTATTTCGACTCCCTTGATAGTTTCCCGATATTTGCTGCAAAACTATCTTAGAATCCTTTTCTTCTCGAACAGTATCTGCCGTCCATCTCAGGCATAAGCTCTCAGGTGTTCCTTCTAATTCGAGCTCTTTAGCTGATTCTTTATCTAAGAGCGTTAAAGATGAGCCATCATCAAGGAAAGCAAACGTATTTGCTGATGCTTTTTCACCGCGGACAGTGACCGGAATGATTCGGAAAAGGAGTTATTGTGGCGATCGACGTTGTGCATTACAATGTAAAGCGCAATGTGCTAGTGGTTTCACACCTTCTTTCACTTCGGGTCGTACTTCGCCATGAAGAAGTGGATGGTGTAACGCTTTAAAACCCTGCGTGCCACATTGCTTGGCATATTTGCAACGAAAGTGGTAGTGCAGTCCGAGACGCTTTCGGCACAGACAATTTTCTTTTACAGTGTTTCAACGTTCACTGCGATTCATGTTGTTGAAACTCTCACAGCTTTTTAGAATATCACCGGATTTTTTACACAGGTGTTTGATTATCTTTGGTATCTCCCGCGTGCGTATGCAGATAGCCTTTCTCGCTAGATTGTAGTTTTTCTTGCCTGGCGTTAATACTGACAGAAACGGGAGAAGGTATGATAACTGCACTTGCTGCTTGCGCGATATCAAAAAGCCAGTTCCAAAACGTGGATAACGTGACGCTGGCACAGACTCTTGATATACGGCCCAGTTTAATTTTATGTGAGGCAGTAAACGGTCTGTTAACTACTGTAACAACGATGGATTATTCATAAGTGCCAGTAGTCCGGCAGCTTCGATCGTGGCGAATAGGTTTTGCACCGACAACGCAAATGAAATTAGGGTTTCTAGTTTTTCTGCTTTTGGAGCCGGTTCGCCTCTGATCTTCTGAAGTAGTGTGCGGATGATTAATTCTGGGCGGCCTTACAACATTCTCAGGGTTGTTATCACATCCGATACTGACGATGGTAACAGTAGACGGCATGCTAAGCCGCCATGTCTCTGTTGAACTTTCGTAGCTGTTTATGAACATCGGCCATTCCGATGGTTGCCCGCTGAAGTGAGGAAGCTCCTTGGAAACTACATGTCTTGCGGCGAGCCGATCAGCCCTCAAAATGGGCGCCGTTGCAGCATTTGGTACAGGTAGTTGTTGGACACCCATAGACGCTGCTGGTTTAATATAAGAAGGCTGATGCGTGTTGTTCAAACTGACCGGAATGGCGCCACGATCATGTGAGACTGGTATCTGTCTATTTAAAATTTGTAGCGTATTTGACTTCACACGGGGTACCGATTGTTGTCGATATGGCTGTTGACCAGTTCTCGTTATCGATACGTTCGCCATTTGGTTAATGATAAACATTTCAACAAATGTCGCCATGGCAGCCATATCAGCTGCTTGAGGTGGAACATGTTTAATTGCTGGCTTTCCCATCTGACTTTGGTGTTGCTCAACCCAATGACTGACATCCGCATGGTTTGCCTTAACCCCATCGTCTTCATCAGATTCGGATTCATCGTCAATTTGCTGCTCGAGGATTTCCAGCTTTTTATTTATATAATCGCGATCCTCGGCTTCCCTTTCCTTACCTCTGATTTCTTTTAACTTGCGAATTTCCTCCAGCTTCTGAAGTTCCAACTGTATCCTCTTGCGTGAGGATTTTGTAGATCGGGCACTTACGGATCTATTTAAGTTCTTCTTGCTCGACGACTTCAGTACCGGGTGGGTGATTATGGTGTCTCCGGCAATAGACAGGCCGGAGCACGTACTGCAAACCCAATCCTCGTCCTGGATTGCCTGCGTGACACCAATGCATTCAAAATGAAACCACATACCACACTTGTCGCACTGCACCATATCGTTGGTGTCAACGCGTTTGCAGTTACTGCAGTTCGATTCGTTTAGCACGTGTTGTGGTGGCGATCGAACTGTTATTGATGATTTCTGGAAATTGTTCACACCGTTCATTGTGTATATTTATATTATGATGAACTTCACGAGTGGTATTATTCCAATCAAACCAACCCAATCGAGGAAAAATAAAAAGTAATTTTGTAGATTATTGCAAGATGGCGCAATAAGGATGGGATGTTTGAGGCTTTTTCCTCGTGGTGATCGATTTTTGTGGATCGATGCTGCTTGGTTCACTCTCTCGATTAAATCAATAAACACTTTATTTGTAAGCTGGAATATTTGGGAATCCTGCTGCAAAAAAACTTTTTAATTTAATTTTTGGTGTTGACTACACTGCTTTTCTTTTTTATCTCCTCCCTTTTTGCTGTCAAATTCTTTTTTTTATATTTTTATTTTTTTTTTATAGCACGAACGCATCCATACAACAGGGCTGACTACATGGTTTAATATGTGGCAACAATCACTTAGCACTCAAACGATGTTGAATTGGTAATACGAATTGTCTTGTTTCACTGCTAATGTAACATTGCAATTTGTTCAGCCGGAAAATATTCGTTGTGATTTAAATTTTCTTGTTGCATATACTAAAGCTCTTCTATATTTAAACGAAGTTATTTGTGATCTACATTTCAACAAAATTCATAAAATAACTTTTAACTCACATCTCTATTGATATAAAATAAAATTACTGTACTGTCTTTATAAACACTTACCGAATTCCGGTTTCCGGTATTTTCATTTAGTCTTAAATTTCAAACGGAATTTTGTTTTCTTTTATATTTCTTCTTCTTATTTTCTTCAGCTTTGTACATAACATGACTCTTTGTAAATAAATTTTGTATCTAATCGTTATGTGCTTTTTGTTGTTAGTGTATACAATGTACACGTTTAAATTGTAAAAAATTTCCAATTCAAAAGAATTTCTTCTTTTAGATTATGACGCTTTCCATATGGAAAATTATTAATTTATAAATTTTATGTTTTTGCTGTTGCAAAATGATTTTTATACATTTTTAAATTGATGTAGGAGCTAAGATGAATATGATTTTTCACCATATTCAAAGAAACAGGTTCAAGATATTTTGCTTTGAGCGGAAGGGAAATATGAACATTAAAAATGTTGTATAATGATATGATAATTCTGTGAAACAGCAACCACAACAAATATTTTGGAAAATATTTTCTTTGCTGTTATGTAAATATTGTTATAAAAAATCATTTGGGATTTCCTCTAAATATTTATTTGATTGTTAAATATTTTGTACACATGTACGTGAAAAACAATCGATTAACCAGTGAGGCCAGTAAATGCACATTATTCTATCAAATCATTGGAACGTTTTATTAAATTAGCCCAAACTCGTCATTGTATTTCCAATTGTCCATATAAATAAACTACTGAGTATCTCTAAGTTGTAATAATGAAACCATTCTGATCCATCTATTTTCTATCTAACTGTAATAAATCTATCCATAAAGACTGAAGAAGAAAACATTTCTATATGACTTTTATTGTATTTTGATGAGATTTTATGTAGCGATCCGTACATATATTCAGTATTGTTATAGTTAACCCTACTTAGGTTAGACAAAAATGAAAAATGCCCTTTGAAAGAAGGGTCCAATATTATTAAAAAAAAAAAACAATTTGTTGAAAAATTTCAATCGATTTTCATGAAATATTTATTTAAAAGATATCTAAAGTTTAGGGGGTGAAACAACTTAGATATTCATAGGTAGGGTAGGTGTTTAAAAGAAAATTTATTGTTAAAAGTTTATTTTTTTCTTTCAATGTGCCCCTTTATTACAAATTGAATGAGTATTTCTTGGCACACACATGTTTACTGTATATTCATATATAAAGTGTTGATATAATTTATCTTATTTTAATGCAGATGTTTATGATTTTTATATTTTTGGGGTCTACTTGAATCTTCTGTAGGCGTTTTAAATTTCAAATCAGCAAACAGTTCGTGGGAATAATCGAAATAACACAGCTCGAAGGCGTGTGGTTAAGTCAGTAATTCACAAGTTCATTTAGAAGTATTGAGGAACCAAAGTTAGTACTAGGTTTGATGCCTCTAAATTTTTTTTTTTTATTCGTTTCTTATCACTTACTGATCTGTGAGGATCAGCCAAGGTATTCTTAACATGAAGATTTCAAAAAATGTCCACAGGAAATTATTGTAGATCTTCGAAAAGTCGCAAAGTTTGTGTATGGCAGAAAGATAATTGGTAATTTCCGAATATTTACCAGATTTAAAAATCAAACGAATTGAAAAATCGAACCAAGCCGGCTTTCACTAAGGAAGTAAGTCAGCGGCAGAACTAAATTTTCAGCACAATTCTTAATAAGGATGGGTTGAACGCCATCATTCCCAGCCCTCTTATTTACATCAGAGGGGACAATGAATGGTTACTAGGCGGACTGAAAGTATTTGGCAAGCAGATTACAGAAATAACAGGGGCAGCTCGCACTAAATTAATACTTTACAGACGTCTCAATACGAATAAAAAAATACTACCAAAGTTGATGTACAGAGACAAACGGCTGTAACACAAAACGTACACATTTTTTTATTATTCATTTATTAATACGATTGAATTTTGGTTTTGATTTTAGTATACGAATTACATAAAAGGCAATTTTTTTGTTTTCCATTTCCCATTTTGTTATTTATCATAGTTTTAAATACTACCTATTGGACCAATAACGGCCAATGCTTTTTGATTAATAGAAGAGAGCGAAACAGCAAACCAAACAATATCAGGAAAATTGAAATCACCGCAACACATACTGAATGTATAATGTCGTAAACTGGATTGCACGCATGCGATAACCTCGCTCGGAGGAGGTTCTCCTCGAATACGGGATTTCATTATATGTACTTCGGTCTGCCGTACGGCACATATATACATTTTATTTATTTATTTTGTAATTGTTTAATATTATAAACATTCCCATAATTAAATAATGTATGTGTTGTATATTGAAAATTGCCTTGTGCATTTGAATAACATATCAGTGTTAGCTTGAATAATGAAAACGGATTTTTTTGTGAATCATTTTTGACATCAACAACTCACTTTTATGGATTTATCTTATTAATGTCAGAATATTCTAATAAGTTAAATTTTTGTGGTATATGCAAAAGAAATATCGTTAGAAAATCGCTGAGGTTTCGCTGTGGTGATTGTGTAATACCGGATTCTTCTACGAAGTTCTATAGAAAAATGGTGGCTGATATTACACATGTAAAAACTTAACAAACAACAACTACAATAAAACTATTATAGGAGAGAGATATTTCGCGAACTTTAGATTCCATACAAACAAGTCTGATGAACGTTACTAAGCTGAAAGACAGAGTTGTAAAAGTCGAGAAACATATTGAAATCCTGACGAAAGAATGAAATCGTTGTGTAAGCAGAGGTACAATTAATAGAAACTAAATTAAATTTTTGCAAAACAAAGCGAAATTCTAGAGAATTAGCCCTACCAAGCTAATTGCGAAATTATATAGGAATTCCAACCACATAGAAAGAAAATTTTCTCAAAATTGTTAGTGGAAAATAAGATTTGAACTTGATAATTCGCACATCAAATACATATATCGTACGTATTCACTTGCAGTCGGTGATCAAATTATTAGAACCGCTTTGTAGAAAATTAGCATCTGTAAAAATATTTAGTAGGGGAACATGTTTAACAGTGACACACCATAAATTGTCAAATTCGACAAATTTCTCAGCCACATCTAATTTTTTTTTGGTTTAATTTACATTCGCATCCTCCGAAAGAAGGTTGAACCAAAAAAAAAAAAGTTACGTGGGTGTGAAAATTTGGCGTGTGTGGCAGTATATGGTGTGTCACTCACAGTCTATGTTGTGTCACACATGTTCCCCTACACAATGATTTTTTTTTTTTTAAGGAACCAATTTACTATGGGTAATTTAAATATAATTTTACTTGTGTACTAAATATCACAAGTACTAAATTTACCATGTATTAATTTGTACTAAATTTATTATATTTTTTTTTTAAATTCGTAACACTCCCAGAGTTTCTTTTAGCCTAGTTAGGTCAAAACACCAAATTAAACAAATGTAGAACTAGTCCTAGATAACAATTCATATTTTCAATATTTTGAGCAAGCTCTGCTAGAAATAATTTTTTTTTTTTTTTAAATAGAAATACATATAACTAAATATTAGACGTTTAAATTTTTTGTACTTACATAAATAATTTATTTTAAACAATTGTAAACATAATATTTTAATGTGGTCATGCGTTTAAAATGTTTAGTAAATTAAATAAATTAAATTAAATTATCAGTGTTTAAAGTGGTTCTAATAATTTGTTCATTCACTATAACCAACCGAAACCATTTGTTGCGGAGTTCACTTTAAAATTCATCAGAAACAACTATCTGAAATGTTTTTAGATTGTAGGGGAGAAACGGTAAAATATATGCTAAAGATGTTGCTGCTACTACTATACTGAATTTAATGCAATGATAAACGTTTGATGGCGATAGTGCCCCGGTAAAAATTAGTTCATTTTTTTAAATGAATTCATTGCGGTACGGTGGAAGACGATGTTACAACTGAAGATCGCTATATTTCTGGGACTAATTTTAATATTGGAAGTTTTTGTTTCATCGGCAGATGTTTGTATGGGTATTATTTTGATTAATTTGCTGTTTTACTGATTTTTCATTATATTAATTAATTAATTCTGATAATTTTCTTTTATTAATTTATATTTTATTATTATTAATTCAATTTATATCTACTTTTGTGTTTTAGACATTTGATGAACGTGGCTTAAAAACAAAGAGTACAGAATTTAGATTGTCACTACTGGAGGTAAGTTATGATTTTATTTGTCTTACTGATTATGCTTGGTACACCGCTGTGATCAAAACCTTAGTGTGAGTTGTTCCCTTGATGGAGGTGGAGTTTTAAGTGCTTATAGGCCGTGAAATAGTTGTTGCGGTGTCCATTACTAATTTTCCATTTGAGTGTTGCAAGGTTATGCTATCGCTAATTAATCACAGATTTCTGTATACATATATGTGAAGTTTATTTAGCTTACGCTAAATATGATTATTTACTATTATTTTTTGAAGTTTTAGACGAGTTTGGTTGTAAAAATATAATTTCTAGTAGTGAGTTATTATTGGTTGGGGACTTTAATCTGCCCGCTATTCAGTGGAATAGCGATGACAATGGTGAAGTATTCCCCTTACAATATGAAAATCGTTGTACTGAACTGTTGTTTGATTCGCCTAATTTTTTTGGTTAACCGCAAATTAACACTAAATACTAATTTTATTAGCAGAACTCTTGATTTAATAATTACCAACAACTGCAGTCAATACCGTATAAGCCGTGCAGAAAGCGTATTATTCAAGATTGATCAATCTTATCCACACGCCTTAATATTAAGTTTAAAGCTAAATGTTCTAAATTTAAAAAAAATACGATTGTGCAATTCGATTAATTTCCATTGTGTGAACACGTTTCACAACATGACAGTTCATTCATGTGAAGATATTTTTACCAACAGGGTTTTTGACATTATACATAAAAATGCGCAGAACTCAAATCGAAATAATTCCAAATTTCTGACGTGGTATTCTATTCATTTGAAAAGGTTGATTACGACAAAATCCAAACTACAAGCTTTTAACACTACCATAAATAATAGTAAAATTTGCTTTCTTCGAAAGATAATTAAGTCGGATATCAGAACTTTTTATAATAAATTTACATGTACGGTTCAGGACTCAATTAAAAGGGATCCTAAATTCTTCTGGAAGTTTAGTAAAGGATTGTCTATTAAATCGAAATTTCCTAGCATTATGAACTTGTAATTGGTTTTATGATTATTTCAAAAGAAAGGACTCGATGTTATCAAAGGAAATTTATATGCGTTTTAAACATTATGTTATTGCTTCACCGCTATTCATTTTGTACGTATTGGTTAAACAGGTTTTTTCCCCTGTGAAACGACATAATCTTGCATTTTCTGGTGTCAGGAGGAAGTACAACTAAATTTTAATTTAACACGACTATGTCAAATAATTTTCGGTGGCAATGAACCCCCTAACTTCCATTGCAATAATCTGGCTATTAAAATGTATTAGTTGCCAAATAAATTTATGGAACCCCCCTCGCCTGTATTTGGCGACTACGTAACATAAGATGTTATATGTTTATTGCGAAAAAAATGAGAGCATAGCAGATTGAATAGATTAATAGATACCAAACAATCGTTGGGAGGGAGTCGGGAATCGGAGCCTTTCTTCAAGTCTCCGTGCTTTTCCCTGGATTTCGTTTAAGATGAGGTTCACTTTATGGGACCTATGAAGGTCATTGTTCCTGACATACCAAGGTGCATCAACGATGTTCCTTAATACCATATTCTGAAATCTTTGGATGATATTTATGTTGCTCTGTTTGGTACAACCCCAAAGCTGAATACCATATGTCCAAATCGATTTCAATATTTGCTTATAAAGTAGAAGCTTGTAGTATGTTGATAAATAAGAGTTTATTTCGATCAGCCAATACATTTTTCTGTATTTAAGTCTTCATTTTTGACTTTTCTTCTTGACGTGGGCTTTCCATCGTAGTTTAGCATCCAGGGTCATGCCGAGATACTTAGCTGTGTTCGCATGCGGTATTATTTCCCGATTTATGGTAATCGGAATATGTTCGATTCGTCTGTTTGTAAAGTTGATGTGAACTGATTTAGCTTCATTTAGTTTTATTCTCCATCTTTTTGTCCATTTATATATTTGAGTTATAGCTGATTGCAACTTCTGTGTTGATTCTTCGTTGCTTTTTCCAACAGCAAAGATCGCCGTATCATGTGCAAAAGTTGTCACTGTTTAGTTTTATAATGTAGGAAGATCATAAGTGTATACAGTAGGAATAAAACCTGTCCTAATACACTGCCCTGCGGAACTCCTGCATTGATTTCTTTCAATTCAGAAAATGTATCATTTAACTTAGTTCTGAAGAACCTATCTTTCAAGTAAGATTCCAGTATCTTAGCAAATTGCATTGGTAGAAAATTCCTTAACTTGTGGTTAAGTCCTTCATACCACACTCTATCAAACGCTTGTGCAACGTCTAGAAATACTGTTGAACAGACTTTTTTCTCCTCTAATGCTTTCTCAATTATTCTGGTTAATCTGTGTACTTGATCAATTTTTGAGTGTTTGTTGCAAAACAGTGAGCAGCAAGCATCAGTAGTTGTCAGAGTATCGCCCTCTAAATAAAATACATCATTGAAATCGCGACAAATTTCCAATATAGATGATTTTTCTTTTCCATTTAGATGGCTGAAATTTAGATTATTGCCGAGTTTCTTTAATCCGTCTTCTATGTTCGGATTCCAACTTCCAATGTTGAAAAGTTCATAGGAATTAACCGATTCAAAACTTATTTTAATCTGTCCGACGTTAATCGCGTAATCGTTTGTATTAACTAAACTTTGTTAATTTAACAAGGATTAGGAACGTGTATAATCTTTTCGACTCGGGGAGGAAGTGTTTCGCCGTTGGAAATTTCTAGCTCCACAACTGATTTCGGCAACCCACAAAGCGGTAACTGATGTTCTACACCTTGAAACGAAAATTGAAGAGAAGAACTATTGTAATCGATAATACATTTATTGTCTTGCAGGAAGTCTTTTCCTAAAATACCTTCTGACTGAATTGGTAATGATCCAGAACCAAATGAATTATCTGGTCAATTTTTGAATCACCTACTAATAATTTACTGTGACAAAGTGCTAACGATTAAATTTTTTCTGACGTAATGCCCTTTATTTGACAATTAAACTCGGGATGACAAATTGCTCTAGGTTTAACTGAATTTTTTATAAGACTGACATCCGCTCCTGTGTCAATAAGAAAGTATAAAATAGGGTGATCTGATATGTGCATATTTAAAGTGACGTATTTTGCATTTTCGGAATTATTATTTGATGACTGGTATAGTATTTTGGGGTATTCATTAGACGTTGGTTGATTGGTTTCGATCTTTTCATTATTAACGGATACGGCAGATGACAAATCGATATCTCCACTAACAGATTTAAGCTCAGAATTAGTAGAATTAGTGGCAACCTCGAAATTATTCTCATCAAACAAATTTAGTACGGAAATATCATATTCAAAATTATTTTCAAAATGGTTTTCGACAAGATTGTTTCTAAACAATCCGATAATTTTACGCTCAGTTCAGAGGGAGTAGAGAAAGAACGGCACAGATTTACAGGTTTTGAACTCGGACAACTGTATCCTGATGTTCTGAACGAGTTGTGTGTGAAGGTGAATTCGAATTTTCTCTTCGCTGATTATTATATATCCGCTTTCTGCAATCTTTCAGCAAATGTCCTATATTTTTACAATATAAACACCTCACTGGAATTGTGCTAGTTTGAAAGTTTGTCACTGGTTTTCCATTACTGGGCACGCAATTCCGAAAATTTGGTGAGATTGAAGTATGAGTTGAACATGGCTTGTTCAGTTGGAAACAATCTTTAGCGATGTGACCTACTTTGGAACATAATTGACATTTAATAAACGTTGACTGAAATCTGGGTTTGTTCATAAATGACATATCCTCTTCTATGGCTTTATCGACAGCTTCCTTTAGTGTCTTGAACCGACAGGCTTTCACTATGACCGCAATGGAATGATGTAGTCCGTCTTGAAACGAGCGTAATGCAGATACTTCGTTCAAGCTATTTATTACTCCAGCACTCTTTTCGCATTCCCTACGTACGCAAGCACTATTAATTGCAGATAATGTTTTCTCAATATTGCGCGCGAACATACGAACGTTTTCATTTTGACCTTGAACATGCTTAATGAGTTCAATTTGCAGTTGCTCGACTGATCGAGAGTCTTTAAACTGCAACGTCAACTCTGTTTTCAAACCTTCCCACGTTTCGATCGTCTTATATAAGATTAATTCGTAAGCTCAAGCAGAAAGTTTCGATTAAACAATTTGTAGAAATGTATTTTTTTGGTCTTTTCCTCAGAGGCTTATAAAAAAATTCACACATATTTATATATTTACATAGCAAGCTAACCGAACCATCGAAATCTTAACACATGGTCAATATTTAGCGACATACCTTGATTAGTTTCGAAATTACTAAGACTTGAATTCACCTGAGGTTCAAATTTTACGGAATGAGCGGAATTAGGAGAATCGTCAGAATCAGTACACTCAAGACTTATTTCAGAGATGAATTGAGCTTCGAGCTTACAATCAGACTTATCTAAACTATCACTAATCAAAATATTACTTACGGTTTCCTGTTGTTCAGCATCTTATTCATCGTTATCAATAATAATTATTTTGTCCTGTAAATGAATCTCTTGCTCATAAGCACATGAATATAATTGAGCTCCTCAAATCGGTGATTTATCAGATTTACCAAATAATATTAAAAAAATATAAAAAATAGAATTAGAAATTAATGCTAAAAAAAATAATTTCAAACATAGATATTTTACCTATACCAGGTTGGAATGATGATAAGGTACAGCTATTTATTAAACTGTAATGTTGGTTTTCACTTGTTGATACTGCTATTGCTGGAAATGTGGTTTACTGTAACATATAAGATGATGATGCTGTTTAAAATTGTGGAGTGTCCATAATATGCGAATTAATGATGTGATTATGGTAACCAATGAAATCCCGATTTTAATTGAACCGTTTGTTGATGAAATGTAATGAGCCGTTTCCACGTTATGATGCTGATGATAAGGCAAAATTATGTTTCTGATATAACAGCTTTTTTTTCAAATTTTGTTCTCAAAATGTTAAATTTGGAACCAACAAATATTGTTGAGCTGGCCTTGACATATAAATGAAACTTTGGACACCTAATAGGTGTTTTACTTGAACTTTTACGTTGAGTTCCGTTTTCAGAAAGTACTGTAACTTTGAACGGTAATTTTCCGCTAGCCTTCCGCTAGTTTTCCGCTGTCACCAAATGTTATAAGTGTCTGCTGTGTGATTTAGATATGGAATGTGTACCAAATGTGGAATTATAGTAATCTTTACACTCACTTTCAGATATTTTAATTGAAACACTGATAATTTTTGTGATATTTCAATGGTATTTATTATTAAACAAAAAAAAAAGGTATTTTGGTTAAATTATTTAATGCAAAGCTTAAGGCGACCGAATCGATTATTATCCAATTTTTTTTTTATCGATCCCAAAATATATAATAATCTACGTAAGTATTTGTACCTAATATTTTGTATGCAGCAAGTCTACATGTAACACATATACATGAGTCTCAAAGTATATAAGGCACCAAAAGTATTAAACAGAATTATAAGACTTAACACTAATACTAATGGTTTATAATACTAATATATAATAAATATATAATTCAAAGTCACGGATGGATTATAACAGTCTTGTGCACAAAGTTTCGTAATATGTTAAACAAAAATATGAGTAGAATTTTTCCCGTTTCAAATGGCTGATGTACGCCAATAAAATTGTTCAAATATCGATCATTTGACAAGAATGTATGTTGTAATTGGTTGAGAGAAACACAGCCATGAAATATTTACAAAAAAAAAAGTAATAGAGATGCACCATAAAATGTGCGTTCAATTCTATATTATATCATAAAAAGTGCGTTCAAAGCGGAAAAATCCATAAAAATTTAAACGATAAAAATTTAAAATGTCAAATTTAAAACAATTATATGCTGGGGCCGCATGCGGTTTAGGAGCAAAGTATTTTTCTCGCGTCGCAAGAAATTGAAATGTGAGGCCGCAGGCAGGTTGCCCAGGCCTATCCTAGAAGATGATCGTGCCCTTTGTAATTTGCGACTGGTGGTGCCGGTAACTGTTTGCTGATTTTCTCTCCACTCTTGTGCACTGCAATCGACAGTAACATATTTTTCATTTCTTTCAACTGAATTACGTATACGATTGGGCGGCCAATGTTTTCGAATTTTTAAGATGATTATCACTTAAAATTAACGTTTCAACTAAAATTTAGCCTGTTAATATAAATTAATTCTTAGTATTTTTATCTGTAATACTATTAAAGTGCATAATATGCACTTTTGCATATATCGCATTTTATTTTGTTGGCAATTATCACTGGGTGATTGTTTTGTTTAAAAATCGATGCATAAAATAGAATAAAATTAGAATAACTTAACTATCAAACATGTATGATTTTATACAAAATTTAATTAGATCGCATCGCTAATCACACAAAGTTTAGTCTTACAAAGTAAACATATATTATGTGTATGTTTATTTATTAGATTAACAAGATAATATTGGTTTTCTATATTTTTTGGTTTTTACAAAGGTAAATTTTTTTTGACCTGGTGACACCATAAAATTTGCAATCAATATTTGTAATATAAATATAATTTCTTTAGTTTTTGCGCTGAAAGATTAATTTATCTCGGACAAGCATACGATAAATTATGGTTAAATCTTAATAAAATATTAATCACAATCCATCAACTCTGAAGTAAACAAAAATGTTACCGATTTAAATATAAATTTATAAAAAAAAAATAATTCAAATCGTCTTTTATTTATGTTTAAGTAAGAAAAATGTATTTCTTATACAATACTGTACCATTCTTCAAGATAAAAATCAAATCTGCTTATTTTAGCATCGGAAGAAATACCAAAATGAAATATGTGTTTATTCGTTTACTATATATATACACTACTTGTCTTAAATATTTATTTGTAGCAAAAATATATGTGTACGTTATATTTCCTTAGTTAGATTAAGATTGAAAAAAAAGTACAAAAACATAAAAAAAACCAAGATATTTTTTTTTGCGATAAAACCAGAACGAAACGAAGATGAATAATTCATTCATTTATGCAATGTGCAATATTAAAATAAGCACAAACGTAAACAGGAAAGTGCAATTTTTAAATAAAGCGTAAAATTATAATGGAGCTGAATCATAGATATAAATATATAGCAAAGTGTGAATAGGAAAATTAGAGCTAATTTATCCACATACCCATATATGAGAATATTCATGTGTGTAGGGAAGAGTATATACTTTGTATTCCTTAGATCTTATCATTTAACAAGATTTTTTTGTTTTTTGTTTGTAACATTCCATTAGGAAATGAACGAAGGAGCGGCAAACTGAATAATCAGCAATGCTGAAAGCATACACAAATAAGACAGCATCATTTAAGTCAAAACTAATTAAATTGTATTTTATTTTAATCGAAATTTGCGATAAAAACCAATATAAAAGAGTACAGATATGTATGTATACATATGTTTGTATAAAAGATCAATAATAATTGTTGGTTTTAGTTTTAATTTTGATTAAACATATAATATTGGTTTTTTTTGGTTATATCCATAATACATTTATATTGAATTTATTACATTTGGCCCGAAGTAATTTGATATGTTTTGATTACATTTTTTTTGTCCATTTGGTAGAAAGATACGATGAAAAGATTCGCAAATGGTTTGAAAATAAATCATTTAACCAGATTTCGGTTTTTGGGCAAATATTTAATTAAATTGAGTTGTTTTCAGTTGATTTATTGTAAAGTTTATACGCCTACTCTGAAGAAAATAAAAACGAGATTAATACTGGTGAGTTTTTATTTATTGGATAGATTCGATTTTATTTGATATCAAATAAACAGGTGCTGCTGTAGAGTTTAAATCAATAAATTTTAAAGTTAATTTAACCGAAATTTACAATGAAGACTCATAAGATGAGGTGGCCAGAAACTATGACAGAGTACAATTAACCGGAAAAATGAAAACTATACTGGCCGTACAGTAATAAAAAATAGTGTTTTGTAATCTTAGTTTATTAGTGTGATAACAAAAATACCTCGTGTATAATAAATAATAAAGCGAAAATGCTGGCTTACAATGTAATTCAAATTTTGGACGACAATATTGATAATCCCGAGTAAGTTGTGAATCTGACCAGGTCAAAAAAGGCCTAGTTTCAAAAACCAGAACATTTCGACTTAAAAAACCACGACAGTGGTGAAATCACACCATTAATCGCAGAAGTTCCATTTGGGGCTGGGATAGAATATCCTAAATAAAACATGGCTAGAATTCAAGAATTATTGCGGGACACTATTGGTTCAAAAATAGAAACCAAAAATCAACAAATTTCACCAAACCAAGGTTTTACTACGTTTCCAGCACCAAATGGAACATGCCCGCTAGACAATGATTTTTTTTTAAATATTGAAATATTGCATCTGAGAAGAATTCGTTGGGTCGTATCATTTGGGGTGAACTTTCTGAAATAAAATAAAACCCACTTCAGGAAATATTGCGGAACACCACTAATGATACTGCGGTCGGTACCATTAACCCTTCGTTACTTGACTTTTTTTTTATGCGATAAAAACAATTATTTTCATTTGAGTAACGCATTCCTTAAGATGAAACTATGATTATTTTCTTTATAATTGACTCTGTTTTTCCGGAAAATCAAATTTTTCGTTACTTACATATATGTATGTAATATGAAGCGTCTATTCAAAATTTTTAAAAATTCCATCTTCTTGTAAGGAATAAAAGACAAGTACAATGTAGTATCAAAAATTCATTTATTTACCGTAAAATTATAAAAACAAAATTATAAAATTAATCACATAGTAAGTTAGCTTACTAAAATAATTCAGTTAGGATCCTCTGTTATCATATTTGTATATTTAGTAAATAGGATAAAATAAGCATACGAGAAGATTTCGACTTGTCTTCACACAAATGAAACTGATTGAAGCAATTTCGATTTTTATTGAAGCACAAGGCGGTTACACATTTCTCGCATGTGACGAATGTTGTTAAACCCTTACAAGTTGGCAACTTGCATTGCAGTCTCTTTTCATTCCATAGAGGACGGTGGCACACACCATCTGTTCGTATTTACTTAACTGGAATAGGGGAGCTTGTTGCCTTCTTCCGTTTTAGTTCTAAAAGTTTATTGATCTCAGACGTTTCTGTTGGTATTCGCACAACACCTCGCCAAGTTCCAATCGAAATTTTGCTAAACCTATAATTTAAAATACGTTTGTATAAGAGCCAAGAATACCACTTTTTACATCGTAACAATATTTTATACCTTCCGATATAGCTACCGAGAAGATCAACTCCGCCCATGTACTTGTTGTATTCTTTGATTATTCTTGGGCAATCAATAATTATTTTTGATTTCAGTTTTCTGTCAAATCGGTCGGAAGTTTGTATCGGGTTACAACCCATGAAGTTTGAAATTAAAATTACGATATAATTATCCTTCCATGCAACAGTAGTCACTTCCACATTGTCAATTCTTGCGGTGAATCTACCGATGTTCCTCCATTGCTCGTTTTTAAATCTTTATCAGTGGGGAGCTTTGTATTTGGAATTTGACTCCGAAGTGTAGTACCTAGGCACAAAATGCCCATTTTCGACAATTCAACGACTACATAGTGGTACCGACGAGTAATAATTGTCAAAAAACACTCGATAATTTTGATGTCTCGGAACTTTGATGTCTGACCAAACGTATTACGATATTAGCACTGGCATCCAAATCTTTTTCTGCAGGATATCTTTTTCTTGGATCATTCTCCTTACCCGAATATGTCTCAAAATTATAAAAAAATCCTGAAACACCCGGCAGTACAAATAATTTGTATCCCCATTTATGGGGTTTGTTGGGTAGATATTGTTTCAATGCACTCTTAGTTTTAGTTGAACAAAGCTGCTCGTCAACCGCAAGGCATAACTCCAAAGGAATTTTTCTAAAATTATTTTGGAGTGCCTCGACTACAGGGCGAATTTTGTAGAAGCGATCGTAATTTGGATTGCGCTTTCTTTTGGCAGCGCTTTCTCGTCGTCATTGAAGTGCCACATTTGTCTTACTCGTTCAAAATTTGCTAAAATTTGTTGAATAAATTGATTTCCAGCTAAATTATTCCAATAGCGGCGACAGTTAGGTATTTGAATAACCGACATTAAAACACAAATTCCTAAAAATTTTCGAATTTCCAATTCAGTGGTAAATTTTGTGTTTTTAATATTTTTTTGTGATGCGTACGAATTGGATTCGTTAACAATTAGATTTATCAAATTATCATCGAAAAAAAAAATTAAAACACGCGTAAGGTGTTATAAATCTAAATATTCGTCGGGAAGTGATTCGTCGCCTTGAAAGCCTATGTCATTCTCGTCTTTAGAAAAATCTTGGCAGCGCCATAAATTTTTTTGTTTTTGTGACGTAGAAGTTCCTGTTGGTGGGCCAGTGTTTGAAGGTGTTTAAAGGGAATTCCATATCACCGACAAAATCAATAGGCATATTTTCAACAACCAATGGCTCCTCTGGTGTTGCTGGTATTGTCTGGTTGATATCGTTCTACCGAGTGATTTGTACTTCAAATGCAGTATTATTATTATCATCATTATCGTTCCCTTCATCATCATAAAGTTCGTCCTCACTATCGCTCCAACTATCAATAATTTTTAATATTTCTTCTTCGGTGAGGGCTTTTCTTCGGCTCATTCTGAAGCCTTCAAAGAATGAACTTATTGTCAGAATTTAGTGTTGTAGTATTGTTCAGTATAAAATCATTACATACATATATGCAATATCACGTTAAAACGCCTTTTGAAACTTTTAGTCGATATGAACGTAATCTTGCATTTATGCAAGTATTACATACTCGTACATACATATATGTATAACTAAATTTTAGTTCAAACTACACTTCGTATTGCATATCTGTAATATATATTTTTAGAAACTTATATTTTATAAATAATGCCAAATAATAACAAAACAGTACTTTAGAACAGTTTAGCACTTCTTTATAAATAAAAATAATACTTACTTTGTAATATTTTTTTCAGATTTTATAGGTAAACCACCACAAAACGTAAGAAATGCACTAAACTACTGCTGTCTCTCTGTTGACTTACATCAGAATTAACTTTTTGCGCCAAAAATTTTACATTATACGAATAAAGAACCTATGAACAAATTTAAAGCAACGTTTCAACTGAATAAAAAGCGAAATAAAATTGCATCCAAATATTGTGTTCCAATATTTTTTTGAATGTTTATTTATTCATGGCATACATGCAAGACAGAGTAACGCAGGGTTTCAAAAAAAAAAAATTGTTCATAAATTCTTTTCCAACATGGAGAACCAGACCAGGGATCTAATTCCCGTTCTATGAGAAATTTCTAATATGGGTTTTAATTGTATAAAAATTCCTATTGGTCTAAAAACTCAGGAAACGCGATTCCCATTTGATCACCGAGAAATTAAAACTCATAAAGAATGTCAAAAAAGCCCATGAAATATTTTTCTGTGAGAAATGTCTTATTTAGATCGAAAGATAGATTTTATGAACAATATATAAAAAATAGCTTCCATTTTTTTAATTTTTAAAACCCATAATGAAAATTTTGTGACCTAAATTTATTGTTAACTCAAACTAAACCAAAACGAAGTTAATTGACCCAAATGAGACTCATCACACATAAGACAGAAAGAAGTTTGTTCTTCTAAAATACAACAATATATTTCCAAATGTATCTTTTATAATAAACTCTCAGCTGTTGAAATAGTTTAAATACAACACAGTTTTATGAAACACGAGTCGTTTGCTTTCTTAATAATATTGTAACTTATATTAGAGGACCACAGAAAAACCTGTGGAAATATTTAAAAATTACGCCATGTCACGAATTTTGTAAATATGTACATATTGTACTGTTGCAACTAAATTTAAAATACGTAACACAAATTTATATATTTTCGGTCACAAATTTTCTATTAATTCTCTAATTTTTATTTATAATTTTTTGTATATTTATACAAGAAGCTCAACAATGTATCTCAATCATATCTCATATTTTGATATAAAATTTTGTTTCTACAACCAAATATTGTCAAAAAATAACCCAGTAAACCAAATAACGCATGCTATAATATTTTACTATAATTGAAGCTCATCCTGCAATAAGGAAATCGGAATTTTGGTGAGTATGAGAACTGACTAGTCGAGAAAAAAAAAATTAAATCATTTCTCGTTCTCATTTCTCATAGAACCGGAATTCGGCCCCTGGTTGCTTACTAAATCTTCAGAAATATAAAGACGGTTGCTTAGGTAGTTCATAATATAAAATTGATAATTTAAGTATAGCGGACCACTGCCAATGATATTTAGGCCGATACCTTAAATCAAAAATTATATTCGCCGAATATATTTTTATGTATATAAGTATACTGTGTTTGGATCAGCTTTTTGAGTATTAAGGATAGAATAGATTTCTCTTAAACATAAATACAAACTCCAATGTTTATTTTTTCTAGGAACTAAAACACCAAACAAACCGTTAAAGGAAATGATTAAATTGCTCACTGCTGAAGCTTAATATTTTAATTTAGTGCCATGTTAACTCTTTTATTTCTAGTGGTTTATTTATTAAGATTCTAATATCAAATGATCTCTTTTTCCATTTAAAACATTTTAATTAAAAAAGAAACATCTACATGTAAAAATGGTTTTAAAATTCTAATAATAACATAATTAGCTATACTCCTTCAATAATGTCGTGTATTACACCTACGCTTAAATTACACTCTGCTTGAATCGCTGAATTTTATTTATAAGCAGCTGGGCACCCAGGAGGTAAACCTAATTCGAGTACGCTGAATCCGATGGTGCTAGTCCCATTTCAAAGTTAGTCCCCGTTTTTGAGATATCGCTTTCGACATGTTTTGGCTCATTTTACACAGAATCAAAAAAGGACCGACATTACACAGATCAGGATAGCTGGAAGTATACAAGGGTGCCAAACAGCAGCGCATGCAACAGTATATAAACAGCTTGAGAATAAAAAAAATCCGAAGAAGAGATTATTCTCGAAATCGATATTTCTAAAAAAGTTTAAAAATTGCCACAATAAGGAAAAAATAAAAACTACAATGTAAAATAAAAAATAAAAAGTTTTTTCATTGAAATATATGATGGGGCACAAGAACGCAAAAAATAAAGTGAAAATCGGCTTGTGAAATCTGGTGAAATACGGATAGATGTTTTAAACTCAATTGCTTTTGTTATGTGTGTGGAAAATTCAAAATTATGACCAATCGCCGCAAAATAAGTGATGAAACCGCTGATTTATATCGATCAAACTTTTCACAAAATGTTATTAGAGGTGTAAATTGAGAACATTAGATTGCGACACGATAACATCGCTGAGACTCCATTTGTGTCAATTGAAAAAATATTGCTACCACCGCTTTGTATCAAGTTCGGAATAGTTAGAAATTTTATAGAAGCGCTGAATCGAAATGGAAATGCGTTCATCGAATTGCGTCGCATTTTTCCACGGTTAAGCGGAATGAAAATAAAAGAAGGTTGGTGCTTGAATCAATCCGAATCTAAGGTCGTTTTCGATTAAAAAAACAAAAGCAGAAGCAAAAAAATTTGCTTTTTTTGCTTCTAGTTTGGTAAAACATTGCTCCAAATATTTTTGCTCGATAGCACTTTTTAGAAATCTCGATTTTTCCGTAGATTTACCCCTCTTTTACATAAATATGTTTGTATGTTTATTCTAGTTATGTTATTTGGCTAATTGGCTGCCGTTTTCAGTTTGAAAACTTATTATGGCCATTGTTTATTTAGAAGTGTCATTAAATTAATCTCAACATTTTTTAAATTCAATATTTGCTCAAACGAATTTTTTAAATTTAATATTTGCAAATTTTCTAGTCGGGCGATTCGAGTTGAATAGAGGCCATAGTGGAGATTTGCGCTATATGCCCGTTTGCGTGTGTGTTCGAGGGTGAGTATTTCTGATAATTTTTTCATTTGATATTTTATCTAATGGTACTTGGTAACGTTGAGCGCCTGTAAATGCATCTTGTGATTTCGACTCGACGTTCTGTCCACCTGCTGTGGTAAGTATTTGAAGACCAGCTACAGGCACTCAATGTTCCTAAAAATGATCAGAAAGATTCATTTTCGGTTATGTACGTGTGAGTCTATAGCGCAAAACGTCAGAAGTATTCATTTTCGACTTTCTACATGTAGGCCTGTACTGCAAATCTCAACATATGGTTCCTATCTGGTTCGAGTCCCTTGTTTGGGGATATTTTCTCTGATCAAGTCAGTTATTTCTGTAATTAGGAGGAGGGCTGAGATGGAAATAGTATTGCCTGATCTAAATTTTTGTTTTTCTTGGAATGGAATCCTGGGGAACCTTCACACACTTTACAAATGATGGATAAATTCGATAGATATTAGTACATCGCTGGCAAATCCCAAGTATTTTTGTTTCCAAAAGTTTTTGTATATTTCGGACATTTGAACCGACTTTTTTTCAGCAATAGTGTCCGACTTATTATAGGATTTACTATGAACATTGTTGCAAAGAAATCGGAAAGTTATGACAAAAAATTTAGGTTGTGATTTCGACAAAATTATGGGCGTGGTTCATAATATGGATTTTGGCCGCAAGGTTTCACTTTTGAATTTCAATATTTAAATAAAAAATTTTTTTATTGTTTGAAAATTTTATTAGGAATATTTTTTATTGCATATTATAATTAGATAAATATAGCATAAACTTTATAACTAAATTTGTCTTCAAATAAACGTTATAAATAAATCAATAATCTTATAAAATAATATCTACCATTTTTTAATGCGAATTTACGTTGATATATACATATTTAATTTAAAATATTATGTACATCCATAATTTTTATATAAAAAATTTAAAGCAAAAAAATCACGGTATTAAATCTCAAAAAAAAAAAAAATTGCCACAGAAGCATATCACGAAACACGAAGAAAACACAACCAACCGTAATGGCGACTCTCACAAAATAAAAAGTAAATAAATAAAAATGTTCAAAGAACGCCGCATTCAAAAGCTGTGTTAAAAGTTGGTAACCAAGTTATCCCTATCATTTTTTTTTTGATTTTTTGGAAACATTTTGTAATAAGTAGTTTTAGGTAAACCCTATACTTTTTAAGATATTTGCAAAATAAATTTTCTGGACCAAGGGAGTGGCCACTTCCGGTTAGCCGATTTGGAGTAAAATTCACTGGGACCACCCAATTTATGAAAAAAGCTTAAATCTGAAGTTTCAGTTCGACTGGTTAAACCATCTGGGCTGTAGATATGACACAGACTAACAGACTGACAGACAGACACCATTTCGAAACCCACTTTTTCATTCTCAGCGACCTCAAAACAGATACATCTCTAAAAATCCTAAGGTCCAAAATTTTCGTGATTACTATACTTTATTTTACTTACGTAAAAGAAAGTAAAATGAATAACCGATTCAATTTTTCAGTTTTGTTATACTTGTGATAAGGTTATTAAGTACTAAACACTTTTAATTAAATTTGCAGTACATTGTTACGTTTTTCCCTTGTCAATCAAGGTTCGTATCACCGGATTGTGACTAATACAAAATCAATTTAATTTATCTCCAACGAATTTATTTATTTCACAAAATTTATTACAACGCAGTTTATCAATAAAAATTCACAAAATCACCTTATATAAATTATTCTCAAATTTTACTGTTCACTTATAATTTTTATTTCGCACAATAACACTTTTAAATCACTTTTTAATTACATTTTAATCTTCACACTGTCGCTTTCCAAATACTACTAATCCAATTCGACTTCGTTCGCCTTTTTATATACACAAACCAAACTTCTAGAAAGCTCTTGATTTTTCTAGTTAGAATAGTGTAGAACAATTTTATCATGGAAAATTCCATTTTAGTACAGTTAAACATTGAGCTATTAATTTAACTTTTTCTATTACAAGCTAGGTGTCATCGTTTTAACTGTACTAAAATGGAATTTTCCATGATAAAATTGTTCTACACTATTCTAACTAGAAAAATCATGAGCTTTCTAGAAGTTTGGTTTGTGTATATAAAAAGGCGAACGAAGTCGAATTGGATTAGTAATATTTGGTTAGCGATAGTGTAAAGATTAATAGGAATTAAAAAGTGATTTAAAAAGTGTTTTTGTGCGAAATAAAAAGTAAAAGTGATCAGTAAAATTTGAGAATAATTTATATAAGGTGATTTTGTGAATTTTTATTGATAAACTGCGTTGTAATAAATTTTGTGAAATAAATAAATTCGTTGGAGATAAATTAAATTGATTTTGTATTATTCACAATCCAGTGATCCGAACCTTGAGTGACAAGGCAAAAACGTAACATTATTTATTTTCTTGTTATTTAATTTAATTTCTTTTATTTTGTTTATTCGTAATTTAATTTAGTTTTGTATGTATACGATTTAAAACAAACTAAACCATAAGGATTTCAGAGTTTAATAATTTTTAGTTTAATTTAAAGTAGTACCTAGTGATAATTAACAAATTTTGATGTGGATTTTCACATTCAGCGGACAGGTAGTTTAGAAATTGTGTTATCTTGATTTTTGTCATCTTAATTTATAAGAACGCCAGGTCGGACTTCGTACTTTAGAAACTAATTGAAGTCTTATCATTTTGATTTAAGTTACTAGAGGCGTTAATTGTAACTCATTACAGGACAGCATCCAGCACAGATCAAGCGTCAATAATCTTAGTGGCAGGTCCTTGGAAATGCTTCATTTATAATATCAGTTGTACTAAACCGTACTTTAAGTTGGTATAGTGACTAGTGGACCGAGGAAGTCATTTAAATAAGTAGCTGATACTAATTATGCTAGATCGTCTCCGAACTACTGTTGTTAAGTTTTAAGGGAAATTTAAATCAATATTTTTTTTTATTTTTTTAAACACCTTTATTGATATGGCGACAACAATCTTAAACATTATTAATTCATTAGTAAGGTTGACATTAGTACTTATGAGATAAGCATAAACTTGTGTGAGTCTTTTGGACCTGTGTCCAGTTATCGTGAGATATAATATTCATACGGTTGGCTCATGTGGTTTGATTCGTTTGAGCCGCCTTACTTCGTTTGTACTGTCCTGTAGTTGTACGGCCTCAACGTTGGTGTGGGTAAAAAGTCCCTTCTCATGTTTAATGGCACATTCGCGGATGACGTCATCTATCAATTGTATTTTTAGATCATTGTGTATTTCCCTGTTAGTCACAAATCGGTAAGCGTTGGTGACCATTCGAAGAAATTTATTTTGGCTACGTTGTATAATGTCTCGTTGTTGGATTTATGAGTACAACCCCATAGCTGCGCACCATACATCCATATTGGTTTGAAGATAGTTTGGCAGACTAGTCTTTTGTAATACAGGTTTATTTTGGAATGATGCCCAATTAACCAGTACATTAGACGTTGTTTTAATCGTATCTGTTCAGCTTTTTGTTTCTCATAATGTTTCCAGTTGAGCCTTGAATCTAAATGTAGACCAATGTATTTTGCCGATTCAGCCTGCGGCACTTGCACCCCATTGATATGTATTTGTGTAGACTGTTATTTTTGTGTCGGAGCGTAAATGTCGCATGGGTTGATTTGAGCTCATTAAGCACGAATTTCCAGTCAATTGTTCATTTAGTAACGTTGTTCATTGCTCGTTGAAGATTTTCCACTGCCCTTGGTTGTGATTCGTCTACTGACATAATTACAGTGTCGTCAGCGAACGTGCCGATGAATGTTTTATTCGTTGTAGGTATGTCTGCAGTGTAGATAAGGTAGAGGAGGGGTCCCAATACGCTTCCCAGCGGAACTCCCGCAAGCGTTGGATAAAAGTCAGAACATGTTTCTTCACGGATCAATCTGAATTGGCGGTCAGAGAGGTATGATTCAAGCAGCTGGCAATAGTTTTTTGGTAGCATTTTGCTCATCTTGAATGTCAATCCCTCGTGCCAAACCCTATCAAAGGCCTGAGATACATTCAGAAATAAGGCGGGGAAATATTTCTTTTCTTCTAACGCTTGTTCTATTACCGTAGTTATTCGACAGACTTGATCTATTGTGGAGTAGTTATTCCTGAATTCAAATTGAAAATCAGGAACGTTTACCATTGGCTTTAGACGTTTTAGTAGTAGTTTTTCAAACAACTTTGATGAGGTCGGAAGCAGTGAAATTGGTCTGTATGATATTACTTCTTCATCTGGTTTACCTGGTTTCTTCAACATAATTATTTGGGCCGTTTTGAAGCATTTAGGTACATTCTTCAATCTCATACAGGCATTAAATAAGTATGTGATCATGATGATTGCTTTGCGTGGATGTTCCTTGAATATACCCGGTGATATTTCATCAATTCCTGGTGTCTTTTTTGGCTAAGACTTTTGTCGATTTCTTCAGCAATTTCCATTGGCGTGACCCTTTTAAAATCGTGATTTGGTTGATAGACATGTGCTACGTCAATGTTGGATTGAATGTCATGGGGTTGAAACACTGTTGCTAGGTGTTGAGCAAAGAGTTCCGCTTTTTCTGTGCCTTGTCGAACCCAATTGCCTTGAGCATTTCTTATAGGTGGTACTTCAACTATAGGTCGTTTAAATTTTCTGGTTGCTTTCCATAACGAGTAGTTCTTATCCATTTCTGGACCTAGCCCGCTTAAGTGGTTGTCGAAGCAATCCTGTTTGAAGCTTTTGATTAGCCTATTGACGTTGTTACTTATTCGATTGAAGGTGGTCTTGTCAGCGGGATTTCTGGTGAGATGCCATATTCTTCTTGCCTCTCTCCTTTCCTTGATTTGTTCCCTGATTTCAGCCGGGTATTTGACTTCAATCTCCGCTTTGTCCTTTAATTCTGGAGTAGCTAGACTGGCGGCCATACGAGTGTATTCAATGAAATGGTTTCTTTGTTGTTCCAATTCTTCATTACTTTTAATACTAACTTTTAATTCAACTAGCTCTTTCAGTTTTTCTCTGAAGAGATCCTAATCCGTGAATCTATTAGTAAGGTTTTGCTTTTTATTTTTCTTGATGACTATAGCGCTTACTGACAACAGTACAGTAATGTGATCAAATGTTAAGTTGTTAATTCCTTCGACTCTAGTGTAACTGGATGAAATACCTTTTATGATGAAGAAATCAAGCAGATCTGGTATTTTTCCTGCATCCGTTGGCCAATACGTTGGCCCCCTTGGAGACAGATATTCACATTTGTTTTCATGAATAGCATTGAACAAAGCATTTCCTTTCCCAGGATAAATTAGTCTGGAACCCCAAGCTGTATGTTTATATTATAGTCCCCTTCAATAATAAATCTTGGACCGAGCTTATTAAAGACGTTATTAAATTGTAACTTCGTTGGTGTATGGCGTGGAGGACAGTATGCTGCCGCAATATTTAGATCTGCGCCATTATATTGGATTGAGATAACAGTTGCTTGCATGTAGCTTTCTCGAATATCCTCTTGTTGATTATGTTTGATATTATTTTTAATTAGTACAGCTGAACCACCTCGGGCCTTTCACTAGGATGGGTTGTCCAGCAGGAATTAAATCCCTTTATTCTGAAAATGCTTTTGTTGGAGAAGTGCGTTTCTGAAATAAGTGCAATATCTATATTGTTTGTATGGAGAAATATTTCCAGTTCTTGGGCTCGTTGGTTGAGCCCATTAGCGTTCCAAGTTACAATGCGTAGGAACGAGTTAATCATTTGTGTGTATGCTGACTTTTTTTGCTAGGCGGATAGAAATTAATTTCTAGTTTTGCCACCCTTTCTGTTAAGTGACCAAGTGTCTGTTGAATTTGACTAAGCTTTTTAATAATTTCAAAGTTATTAGACTCGTTATTAACTTCTATATGTTTGTTGTTTTGGTTTGATTCATCAACAGATAATTTGGTGATTTGCGCATAGGGTAATCCAACTGTGGATGGTGTGATTGTTGTTTGTGGTTTAGCAGCTTTGGTTTGTATTATTCTGTTGACTTTTAATTTTGTTCTGATATACACAGCATCCTTTATAATTTGCAGTAAGTCCTTGTTGCTGACAAAGAGCACATGCAGGCGCGATACCTGGTTGTTTTTTGCATTTTGTCGTGTGATGATCTCCAGCACATTTAACGCATTTGGTTTGACCATAGCAAAAACTCTTGGTATTGTTTCTTGGTATTGTATACTTCTTTATTGTTGTCTTTTTGATTTAAGTCGATATAAAACAATGGAAAGTGTTTCCTGTCTTTTACACCATTAGCTGTGACTATTTGGTATATGTTAGTAATACCTGCGACTTCTTGTCCCATTTTTTCTAAGTCTGCTTTAATTACATCGTGACTAATGGAAGATGGTAAGCCTCTGACAACCACTCTATAAGCCTTTTCGCTCTTCAGCTGGTAGGTGTGATAGATATTCTATATTTTCTGATTGGTTGCTGGGTTCTTTTGATCTCTTTTTAATTCTTCCAGTAATTTTTTGACATTTCTGTAATCATTTTCATTTTGAAAGGTAATTTTAATGTCACTATTTGAAAGCGCCTTAAAATTAGTTGATTTACTAGTGGTTTTTATTACTTTTTGTCGAAACAGTTCGACATTTTTGATGTTGCTCACGTTAATGGGTGGAGGCAGTAATATTTTTGGGTTTTTCTGTTCAGTGTTATTGATCACAATTTGTGTAGTATTTTTTAAAGGAGTTTTCGTTTTTGTGCGCCTGCGTTTCCTAGCATTTCTGTTATCAGCAGTGGAAACTTCTTTTTCCAGTTCTTCCTCATCTGTGCAATAATCCACTTAACTCAGACCACTGAATCTATTATTCTGTTGAAAAACTGGTAATTGCCTCAGCAACCAGTTGGAATTATTTAAATGTTCATGTTGACTGGATGATGGCTGAATATGGTTGGAAGAAAGATTGTTAACTCGTGCTGAATCCTCAGCTATGCTATTTTGAACCTTTTCTTGTAGTGTAGAGTTTTCTCTCTTAAGTTCAGCAACTTCATTGCTCAGTTGCGCGATTAGTTTCTCCATTTTTTGACATTTATTTAGCAGCTGCTCGCTGTTTATAATATTTGTTGATGCACTTGACCTTTGTTCTGATAATGAAGTTACTTTTTCAGTGGAGACTGCGTTGTTTGTAAATAATTTTTGTATTGGTGATCTGATTGTAATGGAGCCCCTTCCGAATGAAAGTTGTTCCTCGTTACTCTTTTGAGCGTTGATATCGCTTAGCTTATTTTTGGTATCATTAGAATTTAGACCTCCGGAGAGAGTGGATTTTCCTGTACATCAGGTCTGCCTGCCACCTATGTAGGGTATTAATTTCCTTGTTTGTTTTATCCATTGCGTTTTATTGTTTATAGTGTTATTACACTCGCCTCTAGAAGTTCAGCCGTTGTGATACAATAAAAATGCAAAACAAACGTTGGCCATGTGCTACCGCGTGGAGGTAAACTAGAGGCAGTTGATGGTTTCTACGTAGTTGCAACGTTGGAGTATTAGCCAATTTATAATTGGCTATAAACGGTCAACGCCTGCCCTATTGAAACACACCTAGCACCCAAATTAATAATGATTACAATTTAAGAAGTGTACTAAAATCTTTCCCCTTTTAATCATACTGCGACAACAAATTTCCGGAGGTGGGCTCTGGAATCTGAAGCAGCCAAGGGAAACAGACACTAATATTAACATTAAGGTTTTTTAGTACTTAAAGATTATTTCTTAACAGGTTTATATTAATTAAATTAAACTTAAATTTAATCTTAATTGGTTGAAAGTATGATTAATGATTTAAAAATCAATCAATCAATTAAAAACGGCCGGAGGAAAAAAGGTGGTGAGAAACATATAAGAGGTAATTGATAAATGATTAATATTTACTTTAGGATACTAAGTATTGAAAGCAGTTTTTTTAAAAAATGTAGTAAAGTAATTTTTAGAAAAAATGTAACTACTAACAATTGACCGTAAAGCTGTTTGTAAAGGGGTCAAAAATGTTAAATGTAAAAAAAGGTGTACACTACCAGGCGTCAACCGGGAGATCCTGCTTAATGCTTGCTCGTACACTCAAAATCAATCAAGACGCAAAATTATAACTTTCAGATAATGTTTGTAAATTTTAATGTATTTTATTTCTATCAATCTTCGGGGTTATTTTATCAATATTAAACTTCAAAATTTCATTTTTTTTATATTGTTAAATTAATTAATACTTGCAAATGAGTTTTCATTGCAAACATTAAAAATTAATTTTAGTATGTCGTTTTTATATCATGACAGCCAGTTTGTATATTTTCAAAAATTGGTCTGCCTATATTTAGATTGTCTTAAAAATCATATTCGTTTAATTCAATCGAATTACTAGAAGAGTATTCTAAATAATGGGTATGTAGATGAGCTATCAAAGACTCGAAATATGAAAATTTTCTAATATATTTTATATAATGTTTTGAAAAAAATATTGCCTGAACAATCAATCTATCTTACAAACTAAATATATGATCATTTTATTCTAACGATTTTTTAAACAAGTTGATATTCGGTAATGCAATCTTAGTAACATCTAACTCGCCTTCCTATAAATACGCAAATATGATTTGCTTGTATCGGATAACTATTGTTTATTCCGTAAAATATATCAAAATATATTTTTGGCGCTTCAATTGGATTTTCTGTATAAAACATTTTATCTGCGACGGTAACAGTAATGCCGGTAGGACCGGTCCACAATAATACATATCGCACGGTGTAATATGTGTAATGACAACAGTCTGTAAAAAAATTACCCCTTTCCAGAACTGAGAGAATTAGAGAATTTCTTAATGTGTTTCTGCTTCACACTCACTAATTAAGCAAACAAATCATTCTTAAAGTCAAAATCAAAAGTCTAAATGTTTTGATTAAATAATAGCAAACCAGTAAATATTTATTTGTTATACTATATATATATTATTATATACAAAATGATTTAATAATCATAATAAATTGTAGAACTGTTTCAATTTCCATTACTAATTACTTCAAATGAAATAAAATAAAAAACTAATTGGCAAAACCAACAATGTGTACAAAAGATCAAAGGCAAAAAAAAAATGTTTAATTCGTAATTGATGATGATGCCGAAGAATTGGTTTATTTTTTGTATTTTCAATCCCCTTGGGGATTATGGTTGTTGTTTTTGGAGAATTTTTCTGTTTCCTTAATTTTGCATACTTGTTGGTTTAATTGCAATATTTTTGTTGTTGCGGTGCAAAACAAACGAAAATGTAAATATTTACGAATTTTAAAATGAACTGCAATTGGAAATCAACCGTGTTATGAATGGTTCCATGCACATTAGTAAACAAGTAAGAAAATGTTATTTGATTTTATGTTTATGGGTACATAAATGCCATATGCTTATTGCAATTTATGAATCATAACAAGTCACGAAAAACAGCTATAAATATTTTTTTTTATGTTTTTTGTTTGTACATACCATTATAATGTAATGCAAAACGTATGTAATGTATCTAACATGTTTGTGGAATGCAACTTTTTATTGATTGTTTTTATTTGTGTGAGCATGTACGAGAGTTCATTTTCTACTCATTTTACATCATCTTCAATTTAATGAAGAAAAGCTCCTTTGGGGCATTACAAATGTTTTTTTTTTTTGTTATTGTTTTGATTATGATTACATTACAGTTCACTGGTTACGCTCTTATTATTATTATTATTACAAATGCTATATAGTTAATTTTAATAATTGCATAATATTTTTCCAATCAATGTCAATATTATGTGACATGACATTATATTTAATTTAAAATTTGCTTTTGTATACCTTAAAAGGGGGTAGATTTTGGAAAATTAATCAGAATTAATTACAAATATGGTCATAATATTATGTTCACGTTACTTGTCATACAAAAACTGTCATTATTGATTTAATGTTGAATATTTGTGTCATGTTTTATAATTTTTTTTTTTGCACTTGACCACAATACACAAGTCGTTTAATAAGCGATAACCGCAAACCAAAATTTATGTTCTTATACAAAAAAAAAAAATAGAACATTTGAACTAATTGATCTCGCATTACTTCAACATTATTTTAAACCTATTCTGTTGCATGAATTCAGATGAGGCGGAAGATTTTTAAAAAATATTTGGCGATTTTTGTTTTATTTGGCAATTCAATTTACTAATTTGGTTTACTAAAAATGAGAAGCACAAAATGTTGTACATTAAAATGGATATTTTTGAAAATTAAATGTAATTTTACGAGACGAAATATTCGTCCAAATGTTGAGTTTAAATTTATGTAGGTTTCTGTAGGATACCGCAAAAGCCTCATCGTCCAGTCAATTTCACAAACGCGTATTCCGAGGAAAAAAAGAATTTGGGAATTATATTTTGTACCTGTAAACTGGCACCTATTCACAAGGTCATAAAGCATTACAAATGTTACTAAATAATAAGATAAACCGCCTCCTCATGCAATAATGGAAGCTTAATTGGGGTTGGTGGAAAAACAGCATCAGCCAATGTCAATAATTCGACCACCATCCATCGTTTCCGCGCTATACTGCAGAAATGATTTAACCTTTATGTACACGACACGGTACAATTGTACCTTTTCTGTTTTCAACTTAATTTTTTTATTTTCGCGAAAATCAAAGAAAATCACATTTTTGTTTATAATTTTATCACTTTAGTTTTAAAATGAACATCATTGACTGCATTTTATAATCGTTAACCAACATCTCTTTAGCCTAGATTTGAAGGATGCTTTTTTGAAAATTCCATTCGACGCTGATGCTACATTTGACAACCGATTTTATAGTCGTGAGTAGGCCTCTTTACCAGTTTACCGCCGTGTCTTTCAGGCTGTGCAACGCTTCTTAAAATCTGTGCCGACTTATGCAACAAGTAATGCCTTACCAATAACACGACCAGATATTTGTGTACCTTGATGAATTTTATTTGTTGGTAACATAGAGAACCTTCATGGAGCACTTATAGTGGCTGAGACGCAGACAATGCCAACCTTACCTAAAATTTCAAAAATAACCGATTCGCGCTCAAAAAATTAAAATACTTAGGCCACATTATTGGAGAGAGATGCATCATTGTGCTAACCCCAAAATGTTGAAACAATTTCGGCGATTTTTGAAAATGTGCGGTTGGTATCGTCGATTTATTGCCAAATTCAAATCTGAGTCTTCGGCTTTATCAGACCTCCTCAATTGAATCTTTGAAAAACTGTTAATCTCCAGGCACCAATTTTAGTGCACTTGGTATAAATGTTACCATTGTTTATCTAAATAGATGCATCTTCTACAGGAGTAGGTGGCCTTTTTTTTCAGAGACATGGCGACTCAGCATAATCTTAAAAGTCAAATAAGCGTTAAGGAGTTAGCATGCTATGAGCTGTGCTTTGTATAAAAAAAATTCCATCCCTATTTCGAGAACTTTCTCGATTTACAGTAATCACCGATCGAGCGAGCCTTTGATGGTTAATGAACCAATCGCCACCAAGTCTTACGCTTTAAGGCATCAACTTTAAAATTGAGCATAGGAGGGGGTGTCAAAATATCGACCACCACAATTTCTAATGAAGAGTTGCAGAATAGCACGATTCCAAGCAATGCATAACGTGGAATCTAATCTCACAGTCAGAGATGGTAAATTATTAATTTTCCATTCTTTATACCCATTTCTAGAAACGTCTTCAGTATTGTTGTGTTCCTATGTACATCGAGAACGTGTTCACTAGGTGTCTTTAAGACAAAATGAATAGATAACCATGTAAAATGGAATTTAAATTTCTAAATTTACCTAAAATACTTTGGTGGTTTCAATAATATATTCAGACATAAATCTTAATAGCAAATTACCATGAGACGCCTCTAAAATAATATCACACCATTAGGGTGGAGCAAGTTTAGGAGAAAGGCGCTGGGATATATATAAAATGAAATGATCTCGGGCAAGGAGGTGGGATTCGGTTGCCCCGTCCGGAGTGAACCACTGAATAAAGAATTATATCTGCCAATTCTCACTTTGCTCACATAATATTCTGATCTGAATAGACGGCACAAATTTTCAGAAAATAAATGTTGAACATTGTGGATGCTCTATGAATGGAGTAATTTAAATTCTTAAGAATTTTCAACCATATACTAGAGATGTATAACTGAATCTAATTGTTAAAGGTCTAAGATGGAAAATTGCAAATGTGACATTGATTGCGGTTCAACACGTATCAGTTCTAAATAATCTAACATTAATTGTGATTGGGTGATTTGGCGGCATGACAGTAGAATATTTATATTTTCGTGACCAATTGTGTTATTGAGGATTGGGTCTCTAAATTTAAGGAAAGCCGTTACATCTTTTAAGGACTTTCCCGCCAAAAATAACGGAAAATGTTTGGAAACTATAAATGGTTGGTTTAACGGAGTCGGATAAACTCAAATTTTTTTTTTTGTTGTTGCTCGTTAATTTCTAACACCATTGTTATAGTGCATTATTGCAATAATTGGATTTTTTTAGCAACAATTCGTGCTCCGCGCATTTTGTAGTGTTTTTCTTTTCAGAATTATGTCTTTATAAATTATAGCTCGCGCATCTGAGACCAGCAAAGTGTTGTGTAATTTTAGGAACCAAGACTCCAATTTGTAAAAAAGTTTGTTTGACCAATTTTTTTTGCACTGCACTGTACGTACCATTACAAAACGCCTAGAGAAATGAAATATTTACCAGTAATGTAAAATACCTTTTAAAACATGTTAGTTAAGGGAAAACGATTCTTCTATACAGTTAAGATAATCAAGATTTTTTTTCGTTTAAACGAAAACTACGTATACACACAACCACATAAGATTTTGCAAAAGAAACTTAGAGTTGGATTTGGTATATACAAATTCGTTAATTAGTTTTTTTAATCTTTATTGTAATTGGACAGCTTATTTACAAAATAATCTTAATCCATTAATTACATAATTTAAGTATAATTGCTCCAGTTCAGTCCAACAGACTAGTCACTTCGAGATGTTAATTTATTAATTTCGTTTTATTTCATTTTAATTACACATTTTAGATTGTGATCTTCGTTCAGCAAAAATTATTATTTTTAGACATGGAAGATACTTGAATAAAAAATATAAAATGCAACATCTTAACCGCTTCATCTTTAAATATTTATATACGTTTAATAGTGTAGCTTAAAAAAATTATTGCAATTAAATTCTTTATATTTAACCAAGTATATTTATAATGAAATTTATATTTTATGTCTCTATTAAATTTGTAATTACAAAATCATTTAAATTGTGCCTTTCATTTATTTTAATAAATGCAAAAGTTTATAACAAACTATAGTATAACACACTTGTATAATAATTACGTACTTACTGGATTACTGCATCATAAAAAAATTGATACGTTTCAGTTAATTAAATTTAATACGGTTGGTCATGAATTTTTTTAAGTTTTTGCAGCTGTGAGGAGCTCGGTACGTACTTAGTAGCGCGCTTCTTTAAAATTACTAGTGTTAGTTGTTGGGTTGATTTGCACTTCAAATTAAACCTCTTACAAATCAATTTTTCATTAGAAAAAGTTGAATTTGATTTGCAAAACCGGTAAACCGCGTGAAACCGGTTTATTTTGAAAAACTATTGTATTTTAAATAAGGAAATTGCAAAATCTCCTGTTTCATACATCCTTGTTTCGAATTTCATTATTTGGGATGCTTGATTGATGGGACACTTAGTTGGTGATTCGGTGTTTCGAAACTGTCAGGTTATTCGAGATTTTCGAGATTATTCGAGTATGTTTAAAATTGCCGGGTGTATTTGATAGTTTGATGTTACTAGAGAATCTTAGAGCCTATCGATATTTACGAAATTATCCGATCTATTTGAAGGTTTCATTATTATTGCATATCGTTTTGTTGAACTGAGCCTTAGCTTGCTTAGTATAGCATTTTCCTTAGTAGTATTAGAAACTTGCCAAATAATTCGATATTTAGCCGAATTTTTCGGAATTTTACGAAATGTTTTGTTGTTTTTCTAGATTTTTACAGGCTTTTCGAAATTATTCATTACTATATAAATTTGCCGATATTATTGAAATTGTAGAGATTCATAGTATTTTTCTGGGGTAATCTAGATTGTTCCGCGGTTTCTTTTAGATTTCTTAAGTTTTTCGATATTTCTACGAAAATTTTAAAATTTTTCAATTTTATTCGAATTTTATATGGCAATGTTCTGCGCGTAGCTTTGAGTTGTGGGTACTTGCAGAGTTACACATATAAATCTAAATCATGATATTTTGTTGGTTTTTCGAGATATTCGAAATTTTCTAGGTTATTCGAAATTATTCAAGAATGTCCAGGTCATTTACATTTTACACGATGGTGACTTGCGCGTATAGAATTTCCTTTGGTTTTACATACTAACGTATAATTCAATATTTAAAAACTTTGAAAAACTATTACCATTGAGTTGATTGTAAGAAATTTCGTTTTGTTTGAGGCATAAAGGGGAAAATGAAGTTGATCGAGGAAAATAAATTTAGACGACGACTTTTGGGTTTTTTTCTCGGGTTTCAATTTTTTTTTTTTTAGCAGATGATTATTTTTGCTCTTTTTGTCATTGTACTTGTTCCTATGTCGTTGAATGTAAATCAGCTATAAGACGAACACAACTTTCCAGATAGAAGTATTTATTATTATTTCCAAAACTGACCGGTAAAAAACCATATATTTCAGATATAAATAATATAGATAAGTTTAAGCAGTATGAATTGGCAGATTAACACTTTTGCAAAAGGTGGACTTTTGCACACTTAGGCATACTTTCGCATCTTTAAATCGCGTGTAAGAAACGATATAATATTCTACATAGAGAAATTTCAATTCTACCTGCGAGTCCTAATGTTTTTGAATTTCTCGTCACATCGAGGTCAACCATTACTAAATGAACGGCTTTCTCTAGTCAAGTATTTGACAGTATGGGTAAACGTAGTCAGATGGACGTTAGTTATTCAGATTTCTCTAAAGCTTTTGAAAAATTAGATCACGCAATTTTATTTCGAAACTAGTTGATTTCGGTTCTGATTTATTTGCGATTGATTGAATTAAATTACTTCGGTCCAAAAAGGCCAAAGTTTGAAAATTCTCCCATTAATTACCAACAATTTGGATGTTCCAAAATCATTTTTCTCGACGTTTTGAAATACCCTGAGTCCGAAAATGCCACAAACGAACAAAAATATCTGTTTGTTGGGCTGGATATCTGTTGCAGAACCAAGGTGTCTCGAAAATGGTTTATTCGTTTTGTATTTTTTTCGCCAATCTGTTTCTATTGACCACGGATAAGCGGAAAATTGAAAAACTTTTAAAAGCTATACGTCAAATGGGATCGGGTATCTGCCATTAGAATTGACCACAATTTACCATTACCATGTTGGCCAATTTATTTGAACAATGAGTTGGCGATTGAGTTGAGGGTTAAGCTCAGTACCATTTGCGAGTTAAACGTTGAGTTGGGGTTGGATTATAGGGTGTATTAACCGGTTGACTAATTTTTTATATATGCTGGTTTGAGGATAAGGTTGGGCGTTGAGGTTGCGGTGGAGTTAAGAGTAGAGTTCCATTTGCAGGTTAAATTGAAGTTGAATTAGAGTTGAGTTGGGTTTGTGTTAGGACTTAGTGAGCAATTCAGCTGGGGGTTCTTTGTTAGACTGGCGGTTGAAACAAGGTTAGCTTGAGTTGAGCTCAAGTACGCTTGTAATTTTTAAGGTCGTGTAGATTTCGGAGTTGAGATGGGCGTGATTTTGTGGTTGATTTAACGGCTGAATTGCAGGTCAAGTTGAGGAGGTTGCGTTGGGGTTAGATTGCGCGAGAGTTGCGGTTGAGTTGTAGCTAAGTTGGTTAAATTGGAAAATTATTTAGGCTTGTGTTGATGGTTAAGTTGAAAGTTAGCTTTAATTAGCATACACATCGATAGCTGCTTTGCTAAAGCAAACTCTATGATTGGCTTTATCAAATGATGGACCGGGGAATTCAATAATATACAAACTTTATTTACACTATATTTTGCTTATATAAGACTTCAAGTGGAACGTGCTTCGTCTGGAACTCTTACTATGATAACCACATCTAAAGAATTGAAAGCAAACAAAAAAACAAGAATAGAATTGAGGGCTAAATTTGTGGTCAAAATAAGGTTGATTACAGTTAGGTTGCGGTTGAGATGAGGTTCATTTAGTAGTTCAGATGAGGATTTGTTTTGGGGTTAATTTGAAATTTGAGTTGGACTTGTTCTGAGTTAAGTTCATGTGCGAATGTGTATTTTCGGGACTTGTTTGTTTGAAGATTGAGCTATGGGCATTTAATTGAGGTTTGTATTGAGGGTTGAGTTGTGGTCGAGTAGGATGTATATTTGGAGTTTTTTAGCTTCAGATGGAGTTTTATTTTAAGATTGAGTAGGGGGTTGAGGTGGAGATTAGATTAGAGATTGAGTTAGAAGTTGAGTTATAAATTGAGATGGAGGTTGAACTGATGAATGATTTAGTGGGAGGTTAGCTTAAGTTTAGTTCAACACGCTTGTAGCTTACCGGTGTGAAGTATTTCACACAATGTGTAGCTACACAAATTAACGAAAAGTGTAAGTGTACTGAAAAAGTGTAGGCCTACATAAAAAAGTGTAAATAAAAAGTAGAACCAGGTATGGGACGATATTTCTATGAAGAGGACATGTCAAGCTATCCGAAACAATTTTTCTTATTAAAATAAAAAGGGTTGGGCATGTTCGATGGACGCTATTTTGAAAATTGTGAAAATCACATAAAATGTCCAAACCTGATGCTAAACTATGACCATTAACCAAAATCTCAGAGATGTTACCAAGTGTGGGCTTATATTTCCATAAAGTGGACAGGTCAACCTATCCGAAACAATTTTTCTTATTAAAAGTTAGTGCTAAGTATAAAGTTAATCCAGCGATACTATTTTTTTCTAAATATTAAAGACAACAGAAATTAATTATGAACACGGAGGCACGGAAAATAACAAGAATAAGCCGAGAATAAGAGTTATTGATTATATTTTATGGTTGCATACCCGCCGGGCACACCCATTCGGCAAAGACAAATCTCAAAAATTTGCTCAAATAAAGACTATAAAATTTGGAAGGGGAATACATTGAGGAATTCCAATCAATCAGTGCCATTTTGATACAAGCCGTAGGGGTCTTATAAAACATTTTTGAAAGTTAACAAATCAACAAATTTCGTATGGAACAAGGGAGTTTTTAGTTATTAATTATTACATATACGACCTGATGGAGCAAAAAAACCAACTGACTACTGGCAAACCGAACGTTTCGTTTCTCTTGGAAATGAAAGATGGTCCCTATATAAACGGGCTCTCAGTCGTGAATGAAATGGATCTCATTGACCGAAACGTTTCGGAGAGTACATGAAAAGTTGTCAATGCGAAATTCATCGATTTGCTTATTTTCAAAAAATGTTTGCAAGAGCCCTCCGGCTCATATCAAAATGTCAATTAGTGAATAAAATTCCACAACGTATGCCCTTTACAATATAGTCATACGTAGCAACATCTCCACGATTTTGGTAAATGGCCCGTATTGTAGCATCAGGTTTGAAAACTTTATGTGATTTTCACAATTTTCAAATAGGGTCGCACATACCCAACCGTTTTTATTTTAATAAGAAAAATTGTTTCGGATGGCGTGACCTGTCCACTTCATAGAAATATCGCCCCATACCTGTTTCTACTTTTTATTTACACTTTTTTATGTAGGCCTACACTTTTTCAGTACAATTACACTTTTCTCGTTAATTTGTGTAGCTACACTTTGTGTGAAATACTTCACACCGGCTTGTAGCTTTCCAATGGAGTAGATTTCAGGATTGAATTGGCCTTTGAGTGTAGAGTTGACTTGAAGGTTGAAATTTGGTTCTAGCTGAAGTAAGCCTATGTTACGTTGGGGTTGGATTACTTTAACATGGGGCTGAGTAAGAGGTTGACGAATTATTTCGGGGTTGATTTGGAGTAAGGTTAAGGGTTGATTTAAAAGTTAGTTTGGCGTTGAATTGGTCATTGAGTTGAGGGTTGGGTTGTTGGTTGATTTAGTGATTTCGTTTATTATTACGTTGATATTGAGTTCAAGATGAGTTGTAAATTGTGGTGGAGGCTGAGCTGACGATTGAGTTAAGAGGTTTACTTAGGGATTGATTTTCAAGATCGAAGTTAATTTTCAAGATCAAAGTTTCTATCACCGTCAGGGTAACCAGGTTAAGGATCAACGTTTCAGGTTGTAAATCTTTTACATATAATATACCATCTGGCGTTTCACAAGATTGACGTTTAAAGATTGTTTTATTTTTTGTAAGTGTCTTTAAAGATGATCTTAAAAGTTATGCAAATATTTACGCTCTAATTGATATTAAATGTAGCAGAACGAACATAACATAATTTATGATTGGTCTACGGCGAACAAATTGCTTTGAATTCTAATAAGTGTGACGTAATGTTATTCTCCTCTGTACGTTTTTTCGCGATTTTGGAATTGTTTTCAGAGTTATTTGAATTTCAGCAAGTTAATGATTAGATAATTAACAAAGCGTCTTCTATGTTGGGAATGATTATGAATGGGGCTAAATTTCAAGAATCTTATATATTAAAAATATTTTACTTTACTTATGTTTGATCTGGATGTCATTCTGTTCAGAATTGAAAGTGTTTAAAAGCAGTTTATGATTTATGTGCTCTGCCTTCTTTCATCGTCGGAGCAAGAGGTTTTTGTTCTCAAATCATACAAAAAACGGCTATTATTACTTAATATGCAGATTTTGGCACGAAGGTGTGATGTATCCTGTGCTGTATTTGCCCGGGATATTCTTTGCTCGAGAACTGACTGCCCTCAGTTACTTGAGAGGTTTGGCATTTACGCCCCTCAAAGATCATTGAAATCGCGTTATAATTTATTGGCTGACAATCCGAAGGTAAGAAGATTGATAAAATATATCCAGCCGTTAGATGTGTTTATTGTTATATTATTTAACTTGATTGTGTTATGATTAATAATAAAAATTAAATTAAAATAATGATTTAAGGAAATAAAATTTATGATTTTTTTAAAGTAAATGGTGGTTATGTTAGTGTAGGATTTGTATATGATATACTTCTTAAATCTTTAATTTAATTTTTATTAATAATCACAAGATAATCAAATTGAATAATAAAACAAAATATATATGGGGACATCCACTTAGTTATACGCACAAGAAGCTAATATTTGTAAACATAATTCTAACAGTTTCTGTCATTGTAAAATTCAAATGCACTCTTTGACTGAAGATGTTGTACCTGGAGCCAAACTTCCTCATCCTAATGTAGTTTTTAATAATGTTACTTCTCTTAAAGGTGGCTAGGTTGTCGCGGTATTTCAAATAACGCAAATACAGCGAAACTAACAAAAAGGTATTTTACTGTAATATAAATGTTAACCGATTCTTCCTAAGGGATTGATTTTACAGGGTAGGGGAATGTATATGTAATAATAACCAAGACAACATTCTAATATCCTAAATTGAAATGGTTTTATCAAAAGTTTCCAAAACCAGATCAAACCAAAATACCAGCAAGTGGTTGGAAAAACTTCCCTTCTGTGATAATTCCATAATCATTCAGGTACATTAAAATAATGGAATATGTGCAATTAATGGGTGATATTGAGAATAGAGAGGATAACAGCAATGATGAGGATGAGGATGAAAACTATATAAACCGACATCAAACAATTCTTTGTCCCTAAGTCGGGCTCGAATTTGTTTCAGCAGCGGCCACGTAACCAACCTCAAAGACAACAATGATGATCAATATTATTACGGGTCATCGGATGTACTCGCATCATACTCTGGCGTTTTGTGTAAGGTTCATATTATTTTAAATGTAGCAAATGCAGGAATAATAAAAGCTTCTTGTAAGTGTAATGCGTCGAATAGCCGCTGTTGTTCGCATATCATTGGTACTCTATTCGCTTTAGAAGATTACACCCTACACTTCGCTATCAAATTGTCATATGTACCACAACCATAAAAAAGTGAAACTAAGGATGAAAAAAGGCAATAACCCTTAAATAGTAACTTATGCAAAATATGAAAGTTTTTCCAAACAAAAATTCATAGGAAACGATTTCTGGAATACGACCAAATAATTTTTTTACTGACTTGCAAACTTCCAAATTGCATGTTTTTGGGTCTTTTAAAAATTAAATACGACGTTTACAGTATGGATGGTCAATCGAAAGATTTGATATTATTAAAAATTCAAAATAGGGTGATTAATTTAAATAGCCCAAAAAAATTTGCATCGGGAACTTTTGATTGTTTCTCAAAAGACTGTTGTTTGGAGAAATGCCCGTCGAATGAGAATAACAGCATTAGTCGCAAAACTATATTTTACTGCAACTACGTTTGAATAGATTATTTACAACCACCTATGGTCCGTTGTAGATATATCACATTTAACGGCCAACGGTTATGGAAATATTATTGAACCACTAGCTTTCCTTGAATACAACAAACTGGTTTTTACACAAATTCTCGCTATCCTGGTATAGGATGCAGCCCGGATGTCGTGATTTATGATATGAATGGAAATATTAGAGCGATTTTACAGATCAAATGCCCAAAAAGAATTGAGAACATTTCATGAAAAAGTGAAGAATCCAAACACATTGTGCTTCACAACGTATGAAAATTTAAATTTAAGACTGATAAAAAAATCACGCGTATATTATTTTCAAATTCAGTTCAGCCTGGCAATAATGGAATTAAAATATTGTGATTTCATAATTTGGTCAAGTGTTGGGCTGGCTGGTTTCACAGTTAATTCCAAAAGTAATGAAAATTCATCAAAATAATTTATTAGTAGATTTATTAGTAATTTTTCGAAATGAGACTGCCCCGTGAGTTAACTTTAATAAATTTCTCTTAAAAAATATATTGAGATGTGATAAATGATAAATTCTATAGTAATTCGTCTTTAAAATAATTATTAATTATGTCTTAGAAAATTGGTAATTTTTGTTATTCCTAGAAATTTAATTTACGTGCAGACCAGATACAAATTGGGGTGCTAGTAGCTTACACCCAAGACTATTTATTACAAAGGTCAGCAATATTGAAACCATGCTCTGCCATAATAACATATCTTTTTCTAAATAATTTATTATTCCACATACTCTGAAAATGTACCTGTCAGAAATCGCACCCTCGAAATGACTTGTAAGTAAAATAAGTGTTTCCTTGCTCCCGATAATCCTCGGATTTTTCAGTTTTTATTTCAAATCCATCAATTATCACTCTTATGTTTGTATATTTATTGAAGCTTTTCGGAATTTTTTTTGATGTGTTTCTTTTTCCGGAAAAATGTCAAGATCCTTACATTTATCCTTTATTTCGTTCTTTCTAATAGCAATCCGCAACCAATTCTACATAAAGTTAAAGAAAGTTGATGTTTCTCTCCTGTAACATCGTTTTGGTTTTTGATTATTTTTTTTTCTCACTAGTCTAAAATTCAGTATATATCATCCTCCAAAAATTGACATAGAATGTCAAACTGTTAAATAGTTAGCCCAGTACAAAATTTTGTAAATTTATTTTTTCTCTAAGGCCCTTGGCTTCCAGCCTACGCTTCTGGGTCATGGTTTTAATATTTGCCTGTAGATATTTTAATTTTCGTTGCAGATTTTTGTTAACCTCTTCTAAATTTGTTTCCTCGACTGGTTTCGCGGGTAAAATGTCACTGATTGGGTTCTCTTTTACATACGAGACGTAGTTTCCCTTTAGTGGTACTACTGGAGTCTACGGAAAATAATTTTCAATTATTAACATATAACTTCATAAATTATTCACTGTAACACGTAGATAGTAACTCATAATTTACTAACCATAACGCTTGTTGCTCGTATTTGATTTAGGTTTAATTCCGAGCTTTTAGTTTCCGAGGCAACATTTTCCGAGCTTGTTTCTGCTTCTTCATAAGACACGTAGTTTTTCATCGTCCTAGGTACTGGTATCTATGAAACATAATTTTAAATTATTAACATAAGTTAACAGGTTAATTACAGTTACTGCTAATTCACTTACAGCAGCGCTTGTTGCATGTAGTGGATCTGGGTTTTGTTCCATTGGTCCATTCTCACCAATTAAATAGCGGGAACAAATATATTTATATCCATTGATATTTGTAGTCCCAAAATTGCATCATCTACACGCGCTGATCCATTTCTTCCACCGTTTTGGCTCAGTTTTTGGGCTTGAAAATCGTAAAAAAATATGCTTTGAACATTTTTCCGCGAATGGAATGTACACAAACCAAACTAATAATGTTTTATACCATCTGTCAAAACAAAAACTACTTGTTATGAAATATTTGAATTACTGTGGTGCCACCAGTAAACAAAATGTGGAACTATATTTCGAAAAGTCACTCATTGTAATACATACATTAGTATAACATATAAATTTATGAATAAAGAACAAAGAATTTGAAGCACATTACAGAAATATGTAGCTCATGTCAAATTTATTGAGAGGGCGTAATCCAGATTACGCTAAATTTTGAAAGTTGAAAATGTTTGGGCCAAATTTGAAGTGTTTCATGTGGGGGAGTTTAATTGAAAATGATCATAAAGAAGTTGCACCAGACAGATATCATACATGTCAAACGTTTGCAAAAAAGTAACAAAATAATGTACTCTATACTCTTCATACTCGTTGCCGGTTCTATCGCGAGTATTATCCTCATATTTTTTTTTTTTTAATAAGTTCTTTTTATTTGTTTATTTCTCATAACCTTAAAAATATAAATTTATGAAATAATTAAAATAATATTGCAAAAATTAAAGGTTACAAAGATAGGTTATTCTTTCCCAAAAGGCAGTGGCAAATAACCTCTACAATAAAATTAATTTCAAATAAAATATAAACTATCAAAAAATACAAAATATAAATTTTGTTTTTCTTTATAAACATAAAGCCAATATCCTTATTTTGAAATAACCAATCCTTAATCAAATTCATAATTTTTTTATTATTTTACTGCACGCGTAATAGTTGAGGCCAAGCGATTAAAAAATGTAGGGGCCGAAACTTATAAGCACGTGCGATAATGTAGAAATTAGGCTTTGTGTGCAGAGAAAATAAGAACGCAGCTGGTTCAAGTTAATACAGAACAAAAAAAAAGTGTTTTATTTAATACAGCTAAGCTTCACTGATAAATGCAGAACATAAAGAATGTTTCTGTAATTATTACGAATGTCGTGAACAGAAGAGGAAAATAATTTTAAAACTTTAAATACATATGGGTATTGTAAGGGTAAAAGTTTACAAGCCACAAAAATTGGCCAAGAACGATCGCGGCGACTCTTAAAAAACATAACACAAACAACGTATTTTTACAAAATGTATAAAGGTTCCAATGTTTTTATATAAACCCCACCCCAACAAGGTCATCCATAGGAAAGCCTAGATTGAACCCATTCATGGTAAAAATTTAGTAAAACTACGGATGGACAAAACTGACGCAGTAAATACATGGCACGTAAAGAAAAATTTAATTGCTCTTTGATCATCTGCAAATGAATTTTCTAATTTAAATTAGCATCCAGATGTAAACCTAGATACTTTAAATTATAAACAGGTCCAATTGGAATGTAAACGTTGCTACAATTTACTAAATTCAAATTCCACACATGGCAAACAATATCTGGAATATAACTGGAATATGTGTCACCAGCTATTCTAAAAAACATAATTTTAGTTCTTTGACTTAAAACCATGTAATCATGTCCGAATTAATATGGCTTGATGTTTCCGAAGCACTTGAACCATAATAGCAATACTTCTGCCCTTCAAATCCAAATAAATACAGAATTTATATATAAACTAAAAAAAACGAATTTTTTTTTTTTGCTAAAGGGTGGGTGTTTCGTTGCCCAAAGCACTGCGACCATTAAAGCCTATTGTGCATCCCGAGAGATTCCTACGTGAAATGTAGTTCTATATCCTTGATAAACGCCGCTACCTGATGCATATCCAGTGGGTCGGCGTTAGGCCAATGGATTATGTACGGGTTAAGGAACTTGAATCTTTTTTGGATGAGAGCATCGCATGTGAATAGTAGGTGTTCCGATGTCTTCTTACCGCAGTCACCGAATCTGCACTGGTCCGTAAGGGACCGTCCCATTTTATGTAAATGGCCATTTAAAGGACCGTGCCCTGTTAACAAACAGGTAAGGAATCTTAGGGATTGGCGAGACGTACTCGGTGCCTCTCCCAGACGTATAGTATTATAACTGAATAATTTCTTGGCCTGTCTTATCCCAATGGAGGACTCCCAAAATAATTTCCTATAGTTCTGCTCCCAGTCTCTTAAACCATCTGCCAAGTGGGTTTTGAAAAAAGCAATACTAGGATTGGGACCAGGAAATCTCGGCTTGCTACAATTTTTGCACATCGGTCTGCTGCCTCATTTCCCCTAATGGTGAAGTGGCCAGGAGACAACATAAGGGTGACTTTGTTTGCTTTACCCAGTTCTAATAAATAACAGTAGCAGCTCCAGATTAATTTCGAGTTGAACACTGAAGCTCCTAAGGCTAGCAGAGCTGCCTGACATTGAAGCACGCATACCTCTATAGCAAAGGTCTCTGCCTGAAAGACTGTGGGAGGGCTACCCAGTGGTATGCATACCTCTAGGTCGAGCCCGACTATCCCTGCACCGGTACCATCGTCTGTTTTTGACTCATCCGTATACCATACAGAAGCATGGCATGGAGGGAGGAGATAATATTCTCTACCAGTGCTCTATCCGGCAAACTAATAGTAAAATTCCTCCGACAGTCTATTGTCCTTACCATCAAATCCGATAGTTGGATCAATTCCTCCTTAAACTTTAATTTATGTAGGATACTGTTGTGTCCTGGCCTTACAGTTTTAATTTTGGATATTATTCTTAGGTTCAGACCTCTTGAACCGGCTACTTTTTTAATGTGTAGGTGCAGTGGTGAGAGCCCCAGTATTCTCTCAAGGGCAGCTGTTGGACAAGTCCTCATTGCTCCAGTTGCACCCACGCAGATTAACCGCTGGATCTTGGCCAGTATTCCCCGTATACCAGTCTGTTCCGTCTTTGGCCACCACATAAACGCCACGTAAGAGACCATAGGTCTAATGGCGGCCCGGTAGAGCCAAACCAACATTTGTGGGCTCAGTCCCCACGTTTTGCCAATCATTCTTTGGCAGGCGAAGTAGGCCTTATTCACCTTGTTTGTGATATGATTTAAGTGGGGATTCTATATCAATTTCTGGTCAAGTAACACACCCAGATATTTAACCTCCGTTGACAGTTGTAGGGTTACTCCCCGCCAGGGCTATCGGCGGGAGGACAGTTTTTCTCCTGTTAGTAAAGAGAGTGCAGTTGACCTTGTTGGGATTTACCGTAAGGCGCACCTCCGTGCACTAATCATTTACTACCTCTAGAACTTGTTGCATTCTTTCCCCTGCTGTATTTGTGAATCTGCCCCTAACCATCAAGACTAGGTCGTCCACATAGATAATGATCTAGAAGTCTAAATTTATCAGTCTGGTCAATAATTGATCCATCACGATCAGCCACAATAAGGGAGAGAGAACACCAACCTGGGGGAAACCCCTGGTGGCCGCTATGGTGATGGTTTTGTTTCTAATAGAGGCCATAATCCTCCTGTATTTTAGCATTATTTTAATCCACCTTACGGTGGTGGGGTCTCACCTCGAAACTAGTATTATCAAAAGCTCTCTAGATATCAATGAAGGAGCATAGTAATAATTCTTTATTCCGGAGCGTATCTTCGATTTCCGATATCAGCTCGTGTAAAGCCGTTTCTGTTGATTTCCCTTTTAGGTAGGCGTGCTGCCTAGAGTCCAGAGGGTATCTTTGGAGAGTCTTCGATCTGATACAAAGACCCAGAATTTTCTCCATGGTTTTCAGTAAAAATGATGTGAGGCTGATAGGTCTATAAGACCTAATCTCCTCTGGGGATCTTTTTCCCGCTTTTGGAATAAAATTCACCCGAACCTCCCTCCAGCATTTTGGAACATATTCCAAGCTGTTCCTGGCTCTGAAGAGTATAGTAAGATAAGACAGCAAAGTTTGCAGCCCTTGTTGTGAAAAGGCGGGGTATCCGCAGTTCCCTCCCGGTGATTTTGAAAGGGAAAAATGATTTGACTGCCCAACCTATCCGTTCCGGCGTAAAAAACTGCCTCGATAACTCGTGAGGCCCCTTTGGAACCAGATACGAATGTACGCTACTTGCGTTGGATTCTTCCTGATCCCTCAGTACTACACAATCTGGGAAGTGACCTCTCGTAAACTCAAACAAACATAATATTTGGACGAGGCAATTTCTCCTCCCCGACTGCCTTCAGGGATGCCTCGTCCCATGGCTTATGTGAGGGCACTGTGGTCCTAAGTCACTCTGCCGCTTCTTCATCGGCACAGTTGACCGTGAGCCAATCGTTTCTGGTGCGAAATCCCAGGAAATTATGGCTGACACCTTGTAACGGCAGCTCCGCCACTGTCTCCATTATGGCATCCTGTATTGCCATAATCTAGGCAATGCCCAATTTTGTTTCTGGGAAGTCTTGGTCGGTAATCTCCATTTTACTGCGGCACTTTGTGTTTTGTTTCGTCCCTATTCTCGGGGCAACTCTCCTTATTGTCGGCCTCCGTTGCAGCTTTTGGGGCGGCTTCCAATGCCTTCGGTGAAGGACTGCACAATTTCCCTTTTTTGCCGCGATGCCTTTGGGTGTAGAGTCGTCATCCGACCTATTCCTCTTGTTAGTTGGGGAAATTCTATCCCTGATCTTTTCCTTACAATGCTGCAAGGCAGCATCGCGGGGGGACCCTGACCGAATTAGATGAGAAGACGTCTCGTCGCGGCCCCACTGAGGCCCGCTCTCCTCTTTGATGTCTCCTCGAGCTCCAATTCCTCAAAGTCGTTATTTATTTCGGCCGTTGTCGACGTGAATTAGGTATCCATTTCAGGCAATAGAGTACCATATAAAGGAGAGCCTGAATGGTCCTTGCCATCTTCTTAGACTGGTGCGTTTGAAGGAGCACCGCCCTTATTATTTTTGTTTTTAATTAAATCCACACAAAAGTTGATTTAGTTTATTCAGGTTACCCCTTGCGTAGATCGTCGGCCCACAAACAGGACTGCCTAAAACATGACCAGAACAGCCCGCTGGAGCCCACCCTAAAGGAAGGTTACGGAGCCGGTATTACTACACAGCTTTATTCCTCCCTTCCAGAAGGCGCCGGACCTCCATTCACAACATTAAATGACATGCTAAATGAATTATCAATTTTTACTTGAACAAACCATTGAAACGGTACACCTCTAAAACCACACATGTAAAGTTTTAGTAAAAGTAATTTGTGATGTACCACGTCAAATGCCCTCTTATTATCAATAAAAGTAGGACCAACACACTTTTTCCCATTTAAATTAATATGAACCACATTCAAAAAATCAATTAAAGCTGACTCAGTGCTTTTTCCAGACCTAAAACCCTATTGACAAGTATTTAAAACATTATATTTATAAAAGAAGGCATCAATCCGTAATTTTAAAACCTTTTCCAGAATTTTTATAACTGTGGGCTGCAAGGATATACAGTTTATCAACCTTTTTTAACAACGGAAACTGCGGTTTTCAACAATCAGGAACACTGCCCTTCAAAAAACATTGATTGATAAAATCTACCAAAATTGGCGATATAATTTCTCTGTTAGCTTTCAGAATGTAGGGACTTATACCAAGAATATCTATACTATTACTAGATTTTAAACCATTAATTATACCAACAATGTCAGTAACATTCTGAGACGATGACTTTCGCTATGATTTTGAAAAGACATATTATTAAACAAACAGTTGATTGTTTTCTTAAGTGAAACAAAATATTAGAAAAATAAAAACCAAAATCATCTGCTATAGATTTAGAATCCGTAAGAATCACTTAATCACTAGACATAATTCTATCAACATAATTATCAACACTATCACCTAAGATTTGATTAGCAAACGACCATGTCTTCTTACTATCTTTACCACAGTGCTAAAATTTATTGTGGTAGTATGCACGTCGAAGAATGGTTTGTTATTCTAGTACGTTTATTAATTAACGAATGTAAACGATTTAAGAACCTTTATCACGACAAGGTTCTATTATAAACCTCATTGCTTAGAAACTTAATATTTTGAGAGCGCCAAGGTTCTAATAACAAAATACTTACTAATGAAACAAATTTAAGTTTCAAGAAAACCCTTCCTTATTCAAACATAATGTAGGAGCTATAATTATATGACGGTAGACAAATCTAGGTGTATTAATTAATGGAAAAGTTATGTCGGTTCGAGGCTTTAACTTCGATTTGCTTGTTTTCGGGGGAATATTAGTGAAACATATTAGTTGTGATTGAATTATTATGAAAACCGTTAAAAACATTCGATTATTCATTTCTATTTGCTGTTCGTGTTTCTGTTAAGTATTTAAATAAAATAAAACCAAATATTAACAACATTATTATAATGCATATATGAACATAAATTATAGATAAATCTATTTCAATTATAATAGATTTTATTATTTTATGTAATATTATGGAAAATTTCTATTATAAATTACATGTTACAAAATTACATTGACAACATATTATCGTAAAACATGATTTTAATACGATTGTACATAAATAAAATTATAAATTTATCACCCATTATAGGCGAATTTAGAATGGATTATAGTAAAAGCTTTCGTGAGACAACTTATTATAAATAATAGATAATATTTAGAGAATATAGAATAATTTAATTTAAGTGATTTATTTATTATAGTTGTGTATATTTATATTTGGTTTAAATTAATGTACATACGTATGTATAACCTAAATCAACACTTGCATAAAATATTAAGATAGATATTTGTTTATCATTAAATTAAAAATTTCCAAAATAAAATTTAAAGATCATTATAATTAAATTTAAAACGGAAATCATTGTTTTCATCGGTTAATAAAACCTAATCAAATTTTTTAAAAAAAATCTATTAGACTCTCTATATGTTTTCTTACCAAACAAATTGTCTGATCCATTCCAAAAACTAATAAAAAACAGATTAAATAATTGAAAATTTAAAGAGATAAAAATAAAATTTATTTAATCTGCAATAAAATACAATTCAATTAATAGTCGTATGTTTATTAAATTAATGCACCAAATCATCTTTATCCAATCAAAGTGAATTAATTATTATGTTTTGTATTTATACGGCTTGTATAATGGTTGATCGGCTTCTATTTTGATTTTATCATGTACATTGTATCTACATTTATACACATGCTTCAAACAATAATTTTTGATTATGTCGCCATGATATTATTATTGTAAATTATCATTTTTATTATGCACGTCAATTATAATCTTAATGATTTCCTTTGTCGTATCCAAATTTAGAAATGAAATTTTGTTTGTTGCAAATTTTTATTTATGTACATTTAATATGCACAAAGCATCTGTTATTTTGTGTTAATTAAAATCGTGACAAAAAATATTCGCTCTCGAGAGGATACGCTTTGCGAATTTATGGTTTATTAAGAATGATTTAGCTTAAAAAAAAAATTAAATTACAATTTAACTATATCTGATGCAAAACAAATCACACCACAATTAAAATAACAATCGATCGATGATTGATAGCTGAAAATATTCGTATAATGACAAATTACCTCACATTATGCATAAATTAATATAAAGTACCCCCCAAAGATAGAATTTAATACACTTGAGGTAATTTTTGCATTATTGCTATATCGTGAAACGAATTGATAAATATGGATCTGTGGCTAAAAATGTTCATTAGATGGAATATTAAATTTGTCGTGTATATAATTTATGAGTGTGAAGTTTATGCTAAAAAAAAAAATAACAAAAAATTACACTGTTAAATTAACTATTTTTCAATTGGAATTTAAATTATATGAAAATTTAAATTTTTTGTAATTTTGGATTTTTAGTACCACCAAACAAATTCTTTTCACCAGAAAACAGGTTCTTTTCATCTTTTTCAGATAGCTGGACCATCTGTTTATATCGTTAACCAAAAGCATCCAATTGTGTTGAACATTACTATATTTCAGATAATTTAAAAGTTGACTGAATTTTGATAGTTTAAATAATTATTTAGCGCCGATCCTGGAAATGTCCCGAAGACCCCGCACATTTCTTAGAATAGCTAAGCCATATAGCGGTCAATATCACCAAGCCGATCCAATTATGATGAACTATAATATACTTCACAGTTTTTGGAATTTCAAATAATTTTTTCATTAAAAGTTTTATATCGCCGACCGCAGAGATGTCCACAAGATCTTGCCTATATTTTCGGATAACTTGGCCATGTGCCAGTCTACGTGGTTAACCTTATTCAATTGTGATGAACTATACTATACTTCACAGAATTTCGAATTTTTAATAATTTTATTAGTTTTATAAATTTTTGTATCTGTGATCACAGAGATGTCCACAAGGTCTGGCCTATAGTTTTGGATAACTTGACCATATGCCAGTCTACGTGGTCAATCTTATTCAATTGTGATGAACTATACTATACTTCACAGAATTTCGAATTTTTAATAACTTGATTAGTTGTGTAAATTTTTTTATCTCTGATCACAAAGATGTCCACCAGGTCTGGCCTATATTTTTAAATAACTTGACCATATGCCAGTCTACGTGGTCAATCTTATTCAATTGCGATGAACTATACTATACTTCACAGGATTTAGAATTTTTAATAATTTTATTAGTTATATAAATTGTTGTATCTCCGATCACAGAGATATTCACAAGGTCTGGCCTATAGTTTTGGATAACTTGACCATATGCCAGTCTACGTGGTCAATCTTATTCAATTGTGATGAACTATACTATACTTCACAGAATTTCGAATTTTTAATAACTTGATTAGTTGTGTAAATTTTTTTATCTCTGATCACAAAGATGTCCACCAGGTCTGGCCTATATTTTTAAATAACTTGACCATATGCCAGTCTACGTGGTCAATCTTATTCAATTGCGATGAACTATACTATACTTCACAGGATTTAGAATTTTTAATCATTTTATTAGTTTTATAAATTGTTGTATCTCTGATCACAGAGATGTCCACAAGGTCTGGCCTATATTTTTGGATAACTTGACCATATGCCAGTCTACTTTGACAATCCTATTCAATTGTGATGAACTATACTATACTTCACAGAATTTAGAATTTTTAATAATTTTATTAGTTTTTTAAATTTTTGTATCTCTCTCTGATCACAGAGATGTCGACAAGGTCTGGCCTATATTTTTGGATAACTTGACCATATGCCAGTCTACGTGGTCAATCTTATTCAATTGTGATGAACTATACTATACTTCACAGAATTTAGAATTTTTAATAATTTTATTAGTTTTATAAATTATTGTATCTCCGATCACAGAGATGTCCACAAGGTCTGGCCTATATTTTTGAATAACTTGACCATATGCCAGTCTACGTGGTCAATCTTATTCAATTGTGATGAACTATACTATACTTCACAGAATTTAGAATTTTTAATAATTTTATTAGTTTTATAAATTTTTGTATCTTTGATCACAGAGATGTCCACAAGGTCTGGCCTATATTTTCGGATAACTTGACCATATGCCAGTCTACGTGGTAAATCTTAATCAATTGTGATGAACTATACTATACTTCACAGAATTTAGAATTTTTAATAATTTTATTAGTTATATAAATCGTTGTATCTCTGATCACAGAGATATCCACAAGGTCTATCCTATAGTTTTGGATAACTTGACCATATGCCAGTCTACGTGGTCAATCTTATTCAATTGTGATGAACTATACTATACTTCACAGAATTTCGAATTTTTAATAATTTTATTAGTTTTATAAATTTTTGTATCTCTGATCACAGAGATGTCCACAAGGTCTGGCCTATATTTTTAAATAACTTGACCATATGCCAGTCAACGTGGTCAATTTTATTCAATTGCGATGAACTATACTATACTTCACAGAATTTCGAATTTTTAATAATTTTATTAGTTTTATAAATTATTGTATCTCCGATCACAGAGATGTCCACAAGGTCTGGCCTATATTTTTGGATAACTTGACCATATGCCAGTCTACTTGGTCAATCCTATTCAATTGTGATGAACTATACTATACTTCAGAGAATTTAGAATTTTTAATAATTTTATTAGTTTTATAAATTTTTGTATCTCTGATCACAGAGATGTCCACAAAGTCTGGCCTATATTTTTGAATAACTTGACCATATGCCAGTCTGCATGGTCAATCTTATCCAATTGTGACGATCTATACTATACTTCACAGAATTTAGAATTTTAATAATTTTATTAGTTTTATAAATTATTGTATCTCCGATCACAGAGATGTCCATAAGGTGTGGCCTTTATTTTTGGATAACTTGACCATATGCCAGTCTACGTGGTCAATCTTATTCAATTGTGATGAACTATACTATACTTCACAGAATTTCGAATTTTTAATAATTTGATTAGTTTTATAAATTTTTGTATCTCCAATCACAGAGATGTCCACAAGGTCTGGCCTATATTTTTGAATAACTTTACCATATGCCAGTCTACGTGGTCAATCTTATTCAATTGTAATGAACTATACTATACTTCACAGAATTTCGAATTTTTAATAATTTTATTAGTTTTATAAATTGTTGTATCTCTGATCACAGAGATGTCCACAAGGTCTGGCCTATATTTTTGGATAACTTGACCATATGCCAGTCTACTTTGTCAATCTTATTCAATTGTGACGATCTATACTATACTTCACAGAATTTAGAATTTTAATAATTTTATTAGTTTTATAAATTATTGTATCTCCGATCACAGAGATGTCCATAAGGTATGGCCTTTATTTTTGGATAACTTGACCATATGCCAGTCTACGTAGTCAATCTTATTCAATTGTGATGAACTATACTATACTTCACAGAATTTCGAATTTTTAATAATTTTATTAGTTTTATAAATTATTGTATCTCCGATCACAGAGATGTCCACAAGGTCTGGCCTATATTTTTGGATAACTTGACCATATGCCAGTCTACGTGGTCAATCTTATTCAATTGTGATGAACTATACTATACTTCACAGAATTTCGAATTTTTAATAATTTTATTAGTTTTATAAATTTTTGTATCTCTGATCACAGAGATGTCCACAAAGTCTGGCCTATATTTTTGAATAACTTGACCATATGCCAGCCTACGTGGTCAATCTTATTCAATTGTGATGAACTATACTATACTTCACAGAATTTAGAATTTTTAATAGTTTTATTAGTTTTTTAAATTTTTGTATCTCTGATCACAGAGATGTCCACAAGGTCCGGCCTATATTTTTGGATAACTTGACCATATGCCAGTCTACATGGTCAATCTTATCCAATTGTGACGAACTATACTATACCTCACAGAATTTCGAATTTTTAATAATTTTATTAGTTTTATAAATTATTGTATCTCTGATCACAGAGATGTCCACAAGGTCTGACCTTTATTTTTGGATAACTTTGCCATATGCCAGTCTACGTGGTCAATTGTATTCAATTGTGATGAACTATACTATACTTCACAGAATTTAGAATTTTTAATAATTTTATTAGTTATATAAATTGTTGTATCTCCGATCACAGAGATGTCCACAAGGTCTGGCCTGTATTTTTGGATAACTTGACCATATACCAGTCTACGTGGTCAATCTTATTCAATTGTGATGAACTATACTATACTTCACAGAATTTCGAATTTTTAATAATTTGATTAGTTTTATAAATTTTTGTATCTCCAATCACAGAGATGTCCACAAGGTCTGGCCTATATTTTTGGATAACTTGACCATATGCCAGTCTACGTGGTCAATCTTACTCAATTGTAATGAACTATACTATACTTCACAGAATTTAGAATTTAATTTTTAATAATTTTATTAGTTATATAAATTGTTGTATCTCTGATCACAGAGATGTCCACAAGGTCTGGCCTATATTTTTGGATAACTTAGCCATATGCCAGTCTATGTGGTCAATATTATTCAATTGAGATGAACTATACTATACTTCACAGAATTTCGAATTTTTAATAATTTTATTAGTTATATAAATTTTTGTATCTCCGATCACAGAGATGTCCACAAGGTCTGGCCTATATTTTTGGATAACTTGACCATATGCCAGTCTACGTGGTCAATCTTGTTCAATTGTGATGAACTATACTATACTTCACAGAATTTAGAATTTAATTTTTAATAATTTTATTAGTTATATAAATTGTTGTATCTCTGATCACAGAGATGTCCACAAGGTCTGGCCTATATTTTTGGATAACTTAGCCATATGCCAGTCTATGTAGTCAATATTATTCAATTGAGATGAACTATACTATACTTCACAGAATTTCGAATTTTTAATAATTTTATTAGTTATATAAATTTTTGTATCTCCGATCACAGAGATGTCCACAAGGTCTGGCCTATATTTTTGGATAACTTGACCATATGCCAGTCTACGTGGTCAATCTTGTTCAATTGTGATGAACTATACTATACTTCACAGAATTTCGAATTTTTAATAATTTTATTGGTTTTAAAAATTGTTGTATCTCTGATCACAGAGATGTCCACAAGGTCTTGCCTGTTTTTTCTGATAACTTGGCCAAATGCCAGTCTACGTGGTCAATCTTATTCAATTGTAATGAACTATACTATACTTCACAGAATTTAGAATTTTTAATATTTTGTGGACAACTGTGTGATCGGAGATACAACAATTTTTAAAACTAATAAAATTATTAAAAATTCGAAATTCTGTAAAGTATAGTATAGTTTATCTCAATTGAATAAGATTGACCACGTAGACTGGCATATGGTCAAGTTATCCGAAAATATAGGCCAGACCTTGTGGACATCTCTGTGATTGGAGATACAACAATTTATAAAACAATAAAATTATTAAAAATTTGAAATTCTGTAAAGTATAGTATAGTTCACCACAATTCAATAAGATTGACCAAGTAGACTGGCATATGGTCAAGTTATCCAAAAATATAGGCCAGACTTTGTGGACATCTCTGTGATCAGAGATACAACAATTTATAAAACTAAAAAAATTATTAAAAATTCTAAATTCTGTGAAGTATAGTATAGCTAATTACAATTGGATAAGGTTAACCACGTAGACTGGCATATGGACAAGTTATATAAAAATATAGGCTAGACCTTGTCGACTCGGTGATCAGAGATACAACAATTTATAAAACTAATAAAATTATTAAAAATTCGAAATTCTGTGAAGTATAGTATAGTTCATCACAATTGAATAAGATTAACCACGTAGAATGGCATATGGTCAAGTTATCCAAAAATATAGGCCAGACCTTGTGGACATCTCTGTGATCAGAGATACAAAAATTTATAAAACTAATAAAATTATTAAAAATTCGAAATTCTGTGAATTATAGTATAGTTCATCACAATTAAATAAGATTGACCACGTAGACTGGCATATGGTCAAGTTATCCAAAAATATAGGCCAGACCTTGTGGACATCTCTGTGATCGGTGATACAACAATTTTTAAAACCAATAAAATTATTCAAAATTCTAAATTCTGTGAAGTATAGTATAGTTCATCACAATTGGATAAGGTTGACCACATAGACTGGCATATAGCCAAGTTATCCGAAAATATGGGTAAAACCTTGTGGACATCTCTGTGGTCTGCTATATAAAACTTTTAAAATAATGAAAAATTTTTAAAAATTCTAAAAACTGTGAAATATATTATAGTTCATTATAATTGGATCGGCTTGGTGACATTGGCCGCTATATGGCTTAGCTGTTCTAAGAAATATGCGGGGCCTTCGGGACATTTCCAGGATCAACGCTAAATAATTATTTAAACCATCAAAATTCAGTCAACTTTTAAATAATCTGAAATATAACTAGTAATGTTCTACACAAGTTGATGCTTTTGGTTAACGAGATAAACAGATGGTCCAGCTATCTGAAAACGATGAAAAGAACCTACTTCCTTATGAAAAGAATCTATTTGGTGGTACGAAAAATCCAAAATTACAAAAAATTTAAATTTTCATATAATTTAAATTCCAATTGGAAAATAGCTAATTTAACAGTGTAATTTTTTGTTATTTTTTTAGCATAAACTTCACACTCATTATAATTTGCTATTAACCATACAAATTTAAATAAACTTTTTAACTTAACATTGGTAAACGCTGTATGCATTCAAAATATTTGGTCTGCCTTTTAGTTCCAAACAAAGTGTTGTATTTGTGGACTTTTTAATAATAACGACTATTTTCGAGTACGATTTATTTTTTTATTTCGTGCGCGCTGTGCGAATTATAACACAAGGCTTACTAAAAAATTAACACAAACGAAAAACAAACTGTGTGGTGTGAAATGTATTTGAACACAAAGATATTTACTGCAATTGGTGGAAAATAGCGACCTTGTACAAACATTTTGTCATTTTTCCAATAGTTTGGTTTATATAAAATTTAAGGGTTATAAATTTTTATAGGACGTTTGAACTTGTGGTTTTATCATGTTTTATACTAAACACTTAGATTTACATTTTTTTTTTTTTTTTTTTTTTTTAAAAAACATCTTTATTGATATGGCTACTACAATCTTAAACATTATTAATTCATTAGTAAGGTTGACATTAGTACTTATGAGATAAGCATAAACTTGTGTGGGTCTGCTGGACCAGTATCCAGTTCCCTTAAGATATAATATTGATACGGTTAGCTCATGTGGTTTGATTCGTTTGAGCCGCCTTATTTCGTTTGTACTGTCCAGTAGTTGTACGGCCTCAACGTTGGTGTGGTTAAGAAGCCTCTTCTCATGTTTAATGGCACATTCGCGGATGACGTCGTCTATCAATTGTATTTTTAGATCATTGTGTATTTCTCTGTTAGTCACAAATCGGTAAGCGTTGGTGACCATTCGAAGAAATTTATTTTGGCTACGGTGTATAAAGTCTCTATTGGATTTATGAGTACAACCCCATAGCTGCGCACCATACATCCATATTGGTTTGAAGATAGTCTGGTAGACTAGTCTTTTGCAATACAGGTTCATTTTGGAATGATGCCCAATTAACCAGTACATTTGGCGTTGTTTTAATCGTATCTGTTCAGCTTTTTGTCTCACATGATGTTTCCAGTTGAGCCTTGAATCTAAATGCAGACCAAGGTATTTAGCCGATTCAGCCTGCGGCACTTGCACCCCATTGAGGTATATGCGTAGACTGTTATTTTTGTGTCGGAGCGTAAATGTCACATGGGTTGATTTGAGCTCATTAAGCACTATTTTCCAGTCAATTGTCTATTTAGTAACGTTGTTCATTGCTCGTTGAAGATTTTCCACTGCCCTTAGTTGCGATTCGTCTACTGACATAATAACAGTGTCGTCAGCGAACGTGCCGATGAATGTTTTATTCGTTGTAGGTATGTCCGCAGTGTAGATAAGGTAGAGGAGGGGTCCCAATACGCTTACCTGCGGAACTCCCGCTAGAGTTGGATAAAAGTCAGAACATGTTTCTTCATGGATGACTCTGAATTGGCGATCAGAGAGGTATGATTCAAGCAGCTGGCAATAGTTTTGTGGTAGCATTTTGCTCATCTTGAATGTCAATCCCTCGTGCCAAACCCTATCAAAGGCCTGAGATACATCCAGAAATACGGCGGGGCAATATTTCTTTTCTTCTAACGCTTGCTCTATTACCGTAGTTATTCGATGGACTTGATCTATTGTGGAGTGGTTATTCCTGAATCCAAATTGAAAATCAGGAACGTTTACCATTGGATTTAGACGTTTTAGTAGTAGTTTTTCAAACAGCTTTGATAAGGTCGGAAGCAGTGAAATTGGTCTGTATGATGTTACTTCTTCATCTGGTTTACCTGGTTTCTTCAACATAATTATTTGAGCCGTTTTGAAGCATTTGGGTATATACTTCAATCTCATACAGGCATTAAATAAGTATGTGATCATGATGATTGCTTTGCGTGGAAGTTCCTTGAATAGACCCGGTGATATTTCATCAATTCCTGGTGCCTTTTTTTGACTAAGACTTTTGTCGATTTCTTCAGCAATTTCCATTGGCGTGACCCTTTTAAAATCCTGATTTGGTTGATAGACAGGTGTTACGTCAATGTTGGATTGAATGTCATGGGGTTGAAACACTGTTACTAGGTGTTGAGCAAAGAGTTCCGCTTTTTCTTTGTCATGTCGAACCCAATTGCCTTGAGCATTTCTTATAGGTGGTACTTGAACTACAGGTCGTTTAAATTTTCTGGTTGCTTTCCATAACGAGTAGTCCTTATCCATTTCTGGACCTAGCCCGCTTAAGTAGTTGTCGAAGCAATCCTGTTTGAAGCTTTTGATTAGCCTATTGACTTTGTTACTTATTCGATTGAAGGTGGTTTTGTCAGCGGGATTTCTGGTGAGATGCCATATTCTCCTTGCCTTTCTCCTTCCCTTGATTTGTTCCCTGATTTCAGCCGGGTATTTGACTTCAATCTCCGCTTTGTCCTTTAATTCTGGAGTAGCTAGACTGGCGGCCATACGAGTGTATTCAATGAAATTGTTTGTTTGTTGTTCCAATTCTTCATTACTTTAAATACTAACTTTTAATTCAACTAGCTCTTCCAGTTTTTCTCTGAAGAGGTCCCAATCCGTGAATCTATTAGTAAGGTTTTGCTTCTTTTTTTTCTTGATGACTATAGCGCTTACTGACAACAGTACAGGAATGTGATCAGATGTTAAGTCGTTAATTCCTTCGACTATAGTGTAATTGGATGAAATACCTTTTATGATGAAGAAATCAAGCAAATCTGGTATTTTTCCTGCATCCGTTGGCCAATACGTTGGCCCCTTGGAGACAGATATTCACATTTGTTTTCATGAATGGCATTGAACAAAGCATTTCCTTTCCCAGGAGAAATTAGCCTGGAACCCCAAGCTATATGTTTTATATTATAGTCCCCTCCAATAATAAATCTTGGACCGAGCTTATTAAAGACGTTATTAAATTGTAACTTCGTTGGTGTATGCCGTGGAGGACAGTATGCTGCCGCAATATTTAGATCTGCGCCATTATATTGGATTGAGATAACAGTTGCTTGCATGTAGCTTTCTCGAATATCCTCTTGTTGATTATGTTTGATATTATTTTTAATTAGTACAGCTGAACCACCTCTGGCTCTTTCACTAGGATGGGTTGTCCAGTAGGAATTAAATCCCTTTATTCTGAAAAAGCTTTTGTTTGAGAAGTGCGTTTCTGAAATAAGTGCAATATCTATGTTGTTTGTATGGAGAAATATTTCCAGTTCTTGGGCTCGTTGGTTGAGCCCATTAGCATTCCAAGTTACAATGCGTAGGAACGAGTTAATCATTTGTGTGTATGCTGACTTTTTTTGCTAGGCGGATAGAAATTAATTTCTAGTTTTGCCACCCTTTCTGTTAAGTGACCAAGTGTCTGTTGAATTTGACTAAGCTTTGTAATAATTTCAAAGTTATTAGACTCGTTATTAACTTCTATATGTTTGTTGTTTTGGTTTGATTCATCAGCAGATAACTTGGTGGTTTGCGCGTAGGATAATCCAACTGTGGATGGTGTGATTGTTGTTTGTGGTTTAGCAGCTTTGGTTTGTAATCGTTGTACTACTCTTGTTCTATTATTCTGTTGACTTTTAATTTTGTTCTGATATACACAGCATCCTTTATAATTTGCAGTATGTCCTTGTTGTTGACAAAGAGCACATGAAGGCGCGATATCTGGTTGTTTTTTGCATTTTATCGTGTGATGATCTCCAGCACATTTAACGCATTTGGTTTGACGATAGCAAAAACTCTTGGTATGTCCAAGTTGTTGACAATTCGTACATTGTGGAATGTCCCTTGTCTTGTTAGGTGGCTCAATTTTAACTATACAGTACGCAAGTTTCTTGATGTTGTATACTTCTTTATTGTTGTCTTTTTGTTTTAAGTCGATGTAAAACAATGGAAAGTGTTTCTTGTCTTTTACGCCATTAGTTGTGACAATTTTGTATATGTTAGTAATACCTGCGACTTCATGTCCCATTTTTTCTAAGTCTGCTTTAATTACATCGTGACTAATGGAAGATGGTAAGCCTCTGATAACTACTCTATAAGCCTTTTCGCTCTTCAGCTGATAGGTGTGATATTCTATATTTTCGGATTGGTTGCTGGGTTCTTTTTTTAATTCTTCCAGTAATTTTTTGACATTTCTGTAATCATTTTCATTTTGAAATGTAATTTTAATGTCACTATTTGAAAGCGCCTTAAAATTAGTTGATTCACTAGTGGTTTTTATTACTTTTTGTCGAAAAAGTTCGAAATTTTTGATATTGCTCACGTTAATAGGTGGAGGCAGTGGTATTTTTGGGGTTTTCTGTTCAGTGTTATTGATCACAATTTGTGTAGTATTTTTTGGAGGAGTTTTCGTTTTTGTACGCCTGCGTTTCCTAGCATTTCTGTTATCAGCACCGGAAACTTCTTTTTCCAGTTCTTCCTCATCTGTGCAATAATCCTCTTGACTCAGAGCACTGAATCTATTATTCTGTTGAAAAACTGGAAATTGCCGCAGCAACCAGTTGGAATTATTTGAATGTTCATGTTGACTGGCTGATGGCTGAATATGGTTAAGAGAAAGATTCTTAACTCGTGCTGAATCCTTAGCTATGCTATTTTTAACCTTTTCTTTTAGTGTAGAGTTTTCTCTCTTAAGTTCAGCAACTTCATTGCTCAGCTGCGCGATTAGTTTCTCCATTTTTTGAAATTTATTTAACAGCTCCTCGCTATTTATAATATTTGTTGATTAACTCGGCATTTGTTCTGATAATGAAGTTACTTTTTCAGTGGAGATTGCGTTGTTTGCAAATATTTTTTGTATTGGTGATCTGATTGTAATGGAGCCCTTTCGGAATGAAAGTTCTTCCTCGTTACTCTTTTGAGCGTTGATATCGCTTAGCTTATTTTTGGTATCATTTGAATTATGTAGCAATGTTTGGTCCCCCCTAGAATCCATGGGACCGACCTCCGGAGAGAGTGGATTTTCCTGAACATCAGGTCTGCCACCTAGGGTATTAGTTTCCTTGTTTGTTTTATCCATTGCTTTTGTTTTTATAGTGTTATTACACTCGCCTCTAGAAGTTCAGCCGTTGTGATACATTTAAAATGCAAAACAAACGTTGCCCAGGTGCTACCGCGTGGAGGTAAACTAGAGACAGTTGATGGTTTCTACATAGTTGCAACGTTGGAGTATAAACCAATTTATAATTGGCTATAAACGGTCAACGCCTACTCTATTGAATCCCACCCAGCACAGAATGTGCTGTGATTTAAGTACTAGCGAATCGTACTAATACAGATGAATTCTCTTACAATTTTTTCTTCTTCACAATATTCACACTGCTCTGTGTGTAAGCTAATTTTTACTTTTTAGTAATTTTTTTTTTTAAGATTAATTTTAGAATGTAAATTGTGGTATAATCAGTCCAGTCGCCGCGGCCTGATGAGAAGATTGATTTTTTCATAATCATAAGCTCATCAGTTCGAAACTGGATTGAATTCTCCTACAATCTTCGAAACATATTAAAAATCATTTAATTAAATAAATAGAATTATGTCTATTAGTCGGTTTCGTTGAACTACTCTTCGTAAATACTAATATACTTCTCGTTTTAATCGAAACACAATTAAAATGGTCTAACCACCGGTAGCATATTAGATATTACATGAATTAATTAACATTCAACAAAAAAATTAATAAAAAGTAAAAATTAGCTTACACACAGAGCAGTGTGAATATTGTGAAGAAGAAAAAATGTTAAGAGAATTCATCTGTATTAGTACGATTCGCTAGTACTTAAATCACAGCACATTCTGTATATATAGAATGTAAATTGTGGTATAATCAGTCCAGTCGCCGCGGCCTGATGAGAAGATTGATTTTTTCATAATCATAAGCTCATCAGTTCGAAACTGGATTGAATTCTCTTACAATCTTCGAAACATATTAAAAATCACGCTTTTCCAATCCGATGAAACGATTGAAAGCTGTATGACGAGAACGGCCAAGTGGCAGTCGATTTTCCTTGAGTGGGATCATAACCACGTAACGACCATGAACTCCTCTAGTGTGTGTGGACATAAAAATATCTTCAACTCGTTGTTCCTCGGCAGTACGAGGGGTATGGGATTCGGAATTATCCACAGGCCAAAATTGTTCCAACTGTTTATCCAAATCGCAATTTGATTTCACCACATGGTATGATAAGGCTGTTTAAGGCTGCGATTGTTTTGCATAGCCAGACACGACCCAGCCCAGCATTGATTCTTGTGCGACAAACCGATCACCTTCCGAAGAGTAACGGACTATACCGTCGCCTAAGATCGATGTCCAAGTAGATACACCAACTAAGGCATCAACATGACCAGGTACAGAAAATGTGGGTCAGCGAGTTTATCATCACAAAACTGACTAGTAAATGGACACCTTAACCCTTCCTGTGGATTTACACCTGTTATCTTGTTGACAATGACGAAACGTCCCGGCATTGTAGCTGATAAATCATAGCGATGACGCAACACGCTGTCCACCATGCCCAATGATTTCATCGGCTGTGAGTTACCAATGCTTGAAATTATAATTTTACATGGTTTCCGAACGAGGTTCCACTTTTGAACACATTCTAGTGCTATCAAATTAATCTGTGATCCAGAGTCACAAAGTACGCGAACATTTCCGGTTATCGTGTTCGGTTGTTGTAATCTACACAATGCCGTGCCAATTATGGGTAGACCATTGTCGTGATTGGATTGTTCATCCATTGCTATTTGGTTTGCCTGCATACTTTCTGATGGAATTGGATTCTCAACGCTGATATGATACGATGAACGTTGATTTCTGCTACCTCGTCGTTTATAAACATTGTTGTAACGGTTATTTTGGATATGATTTACTCGCATCACAGGATATTTAGGACAATTCATGCGATTATGTTTAGCATAGTCACAGCCTTTGCACCCTTTCCACGTACATTCGTTTTGTGAAAGCTGATTCGATGGACAAGAATTGCATACATTCATATCTTTAATTTTATTCAGTCGGTCCGTGTATTCCAATTTAGCTAGTTTTTCACAATTCCACGTACGAATTTTCGGTTTTGATGACTGTTGGTTGTTTGATTTATCCCTATCCGTTTTTGAGCGTTTGGAGTGATTATCATAAATATCCGAAGCATGGCGCTTGTTGCGATTCTCATTCGGTGGATAGATATTATTTTGGTTATGTTGACCAGCTTGTGGCACTTGATTGGCCTTTAAATTCCGTATTGCTAGAATACGCCGTTCGAGGAATGGTAGCAGATCCCGAAGCGATGGTGGAGCAACGGGATCGCGGTCCATTTCCCATGCAGCTCTGGTCGATTTGTCCAGTTTACGCAAGACAAACACTGCCATAAATGGACTCCAAGCCTCGGTATTACAGGCAAACCGATTTAACGCCCGCAATTCTTGCTCAATGGTATCGATGATTGAACGTAGACGATCTGGTTGGCAGAATTCCATGGGTGGAAAGTCCAGAATCGCATTGATATGAGCCGTTACAATTTGATACGGGTTGTCGTAGGTACCCTCTAATTTCCTCCAAATACGATCCAACTCGTCCTTATCCCGATGCTCGGTTTCACCAGCGCAAGACTTGGCTTCGCCAATCAATTCCGACATTTTAACATTGGTGATGTTCCTTTCAGGCTAAGAACTTACGTACGTATTGTTGATTTCTCGTCTTTCTAATATGTTTTGTTTTGTCTTGGACGGTGGGATCTGATTTATGGGACGAGATTTGTATGCATTGGCATTTTGTTTTTAGTTCCCTGAATGTAGCTTTGCGGGTCAATTGTTGATTATTGGTATAATTGTTTCGGTAAAATGATAGAGGGTGATGTTAGCTTGTTTGTTTTGATTGTTGGTTTTTTTATATTTCGTGCCCCTCCTACGACAACAAGAATTGTAACAAATCGAATGCAAAATGCAATCGGTCAATCGATTGTGTCTTGTTGACGGAAGAAGGTGAAACCAACAGTGCACCAGTGAAGTGTTTTTTTTTGTTCTGTTGACTAAACAAGGCAAAATAAATAGTCGCCATATTAGTGGCTGTTACATTAAATTAAATTAAAACCGAGTTAATTAGTACGGTTAAATAAAATTAGTGATATAAAATATCCACATACAGTTTTATGTATGTTCGATCAAATCGGGAAGTAATATATATACGGTGTTATAACGAATATTGTCGCCGAAATAGAAGAACAAAACAGATATCTGAAACAGAGCCCAGTGACGTTCGAGGGCTGATTTTTGCTTGTCGATGATCGCCTCGTTCCATGATTGATCTTCTGGTGATTGACATTTAGTATTGAGTCGCTTAATAAGTTTAATGACTATGGTTCGTTCTTTAACCAGCCCCTTGATTTTAGTGCTACCCTTCATTTGGCTACCCTGTAATAATCCAGAGCAGATCAGATTCCAAACTAGCACTACTGGCCGTGCCCGCAGATATGAAAATTATGGAAAAACAACTTCAAAAAGTTGCAGGTGATGTATCTGGTAATCGACGCCATCACCGTGTATAAGAACCATGCAACAAATAACTATAAAATATTGCAGGTGATGTATCTAGTAATCGACGCGAATGCAACGAGCACGAATTATGTAAAACTAATTATAAAATATTTGCAGGCAATGTATCTAGTACTCGATGCCATCACCGCGTAGTCGATGGAATAAGATGGGCGGTGTCTTATGAAACGTTCAATGCACTAACAATGCGATAGAACATTCCAGCAGTGCATGCCTCGTGAAATTTGTCAAAATAATTTCATGAACCCCACAATGTGAGCAATATATTGCGCAATAATTGACTAGTGATAATGAATCACTTCACCACAAATTTACAACATTAAACGTAAAAATAACAATTCCAATTTTATCATGCACATTTTACACGTATACCGCCATTCTAAAAATTTCACCAGCGGTCACTTAAACAAAACAACAATAAAAATATACCTGATGATTTCGGCTAACACCGCTACAATTATACGGCTCCAGTCTATTACGACTTCAATTGTTGTAGACGGGGCAATCACTACGTCCCGGGTTTCGGCACCAAAAATGTTGTATTTGTGGACTTTTTAATAATAACGACTATTTTCGAGTACGATTTATTTTATTTTATTTTTTTATTTCGTGCGCGCTATGTGAATTATAACACAAGGCTTACTATAAAATTAACACAAACGAAAAACAAACTGTGTGGTGTTGAACACAAAGATATTTACTGCAATTGGTGGAAAATAGCGACCTTGTACAAACATTTTGTCATTTTTCCAATAGTTTGGTTTATATAAAATTTAAGGGTTATACATTTTTATAGGACGTTTGAACTTGTGGTTTTATCATGTTTTATACTAAACACTTAGATTTAAATTTTTTTTTTTTTTTTTTTTTTAAAAAACATCTTTATTGATATGGCTACTACAATCTTAAACATTATTAATTCATTAGTAAGGTTGACATTAGTACTTATGAGATAAGCATAAACTTGTGTGGGTCTGCTGGACCAGTATCCAGTTCCCTTAAGATATAATATTCATACGGTTAGCTCATGTGGTTTGATTCGTTTGAGCCGCCTTATTTCGTTTGTACTGTCCAGTAGTTGTACGGCCTCAACGTTGGTGTGGTTAAGAAGCCTCTTCTCATGTTTAATGGCACATTCGCGGATGACGTCGTCTATCAATTGTATTTTTAGATCATTGTGTATTTCTCTGTTAGTCACAAATCGGTAAGCGTTGGTGACCATTCGAAGAAATTTATTTTGGCTACGTTGTATAATGTCTCTATTGGATTTATGAGTACAACCCCATAGCTGCGCACCATACATCCATATTGGTTTGAAGATAGTCTGGTAGACTAGTCTTTTGCAATACAGGTTCATTTTGGAATGATGCCCAATTAACCAGTACATTTGACGTTGTTTTAATCGTATCTGTTCAGCTTTTTGTCTCACATGATGTTTCCAGTTGAGCCTTGAATCTAAATGCAGACCAAGGTATTTAACCGATTCAGCTTGCGGCACTTGCACCCCATTGAGGTATATGCGTAGACTGTTATTTTTGTGTCGGAGCGTAAATGTCACATGGGTTGATTTGAGCTCATTAAGCACTATTTTCCAGTCAATTGTCCATTTAGTAACGTTGTTCATTGAAGATTTTCCACTGCCCTTGGTTGCGATTCGTCTACTGACATAATTACAGTGTCGTCAGCGAACGTGCCGATGAATGTTTTATTCGTTGTAGGTATGTCCGCAGTGTAGATAAGGTAGAGGAGGTGTCCCAATACGCTTCCCTGCGGAACTCCCGCTAGAGTTGGATAAAAGTCAGAACATGTTTCTTCATGGATGACTCTGAATTGGCGATCAGAGAGGTATGATTCAAGCAGCTGGCAATAGTTTTGTGGTAGCATTTTGCTCATCTTGAATGTCAATCCCTCGTGCCAAACCCTATCAAAGGCCTGAGATACATCCAGAAATACGGCGGGGCAATATTTCTTTTCTTCTAACGCTTGCTCTATTACCGTAGTTATTCGATGGACTTGATCTATTGTGGAGTGGTTATTCCTGAATCCAAATTGAAAATCAGGAACGTTTACCATTGGCTTTAGACGTTTTAGTAGTAGTTTTTCAAACAGCTTTGATAAGGTCGGAAGCAGTGAAATTGGTCTGTATGATGTTACTTCTTCATCTGGTTTACCTGGTTTCTTCAACATAATTATTTGAGCCGTTTTGAAGCATTTGGGTATATACTTCAATCTCATACAGGCATTAAATAAGTATGTGATCATGATGATTGCTTTGCGTGGAAGTTCCTTGAATAGACCCGGTGATATTTCATCAATTCCTGGTGCCTTTTTTGACTAAGACTTTTGTCGATTTCTTTAGCAATTTCCATTGGCGTGACCCTTTTAAAATCCTGATTTGGTTGATAGACAGGTGTTACGTCAATGTTGGATTGAATGTCATGGGGTTGAAACACTGTTGCTAGGTGTTGAGCAAAGAGTTCCGCTTTTTCTTTGTCATGTCGAACCCAATTGCCTTGAGCATTTCTTATAGGTGGTACTCAAACTACAGGTCGTTTAAATTTTCTGGTTGCTTTCCATAACGAGTTGTCCTTATCCATCGTCGTCCACTTAGATTTAAATGAGTAAAAAAGATGTAGATTAGAAATTTACAAGTAGGAATGTTTACCAAAATTGTTCAAGATTAATGTAACCCGGTATTAAAAATTCGTATTGTTTATTTTATATATTCTATAATTTGGGAACTAGAAGACTCTTAAGTCAAATAATAAATCTCATTATTTTATAACTTCTCAAAACTTAGAATGAAAGTAAATTTTAAAGAAAGGCTACAATTTGTACAGGTGCCGATCTGTCAAGGCAGCAAATGAAAATTAAGACAATATTCCATTGTATATTTATCAATGTATACTGGAATGGAGATTTTGTTAATTTTTGTTGTTTTATTATTTATTGTTGTTGTAAATACTGTACACCTGTCGCATCACATTTTAGTAGCACATGAATTTTCTTTGCCCTACCCTACAGATAATCACGTCGATTTTACAACTCGCCGGACTTTCTGCGGCGGGAGTGTCATTTGATTTTAGTGGTTTTCGTATTATTGAAAACGCCGTATCAAAAGTGAACGAATGATGGTAATGCAGTTCGAAAAATCGATATTATGTGATCCACGGGTGAAACGCACTCAGTATAAAATGTGTCATTCTAAATACGCGAATGTAGGTCTGAGTTGTGCTGGTTATATTTTTGGTGTATTACGAGAGTTTATGTACTCGTAAATACAAAAAAAAATATTTTTTACATTTTTTAAACAAAAAATTTATTTATTAAAGAAAACGTAAGACAAACCGTGCGCAATTTGAAAAAGTGGTAAGGCTGATGAAGGAGCAACCAGATATAGCCAAAAATCTGAGCAAAATGGATCCAGAGGTGGTTCTAGACTTTTGGCAAAAGCTGCGAGACGAGCTAAATGCGCTTGGGCCACCAATAATAAAATTCGCGGAGTGGAGAAAGGTTTAGAGATTTGGCATAGGGAGTTGTAAAATAGGTATTTAAATTTTTTTTTTCTGAGGAAAAGACTTGTCGACAATAAGCGAGAACTTAAAGGCACAGGTGGCGGTATTAATACGCAGGTTATATTCACTCCATTAGACGAGTAAGTGATACAACGATAGTTTGCCTTAGCGAACCTGTAGATGGTCTTACGACCGCGAATAAATTCGAGGTTCCCCGTAAGCGGACAATTCGAGAATTATTTGGAAATGGAAGTTTTAACTGAAAGACAACCCGAAGTACCGCAAACCAAAGGGCCGAAACAAATAAAACTGTTGGAAAAACAAATCGAAATCCAGCAAAAGTTGTACAAAAATATAGAAAAATTTAGCGAAACCCAAAACCTACTATCAGCGGAGCTCAATGCAACTCAAAAAAGGATAGCTAGGGCGGTTGAAAAGCTTGGCGATCGCCAAAAAAAAAATAACGATATATTGCAAGCGAAATTAGACGAGAGCAAGCGGCATAATAAAAAAATGGAGCAGTTGGCTCTCAAAAAAAATAAAATGAAGGAGAAAATATTACAAATCGAGTTAAAAAAACTTGAGTTGAACACCAAATTGTGAAGCACCTAAACCGTCAAGACTGAAGGGTGACTTGAAAAACTGGAACTTGAAGACTTCATCGGGCATTGTTTGTTGGTCGCAATCTTCGACATTGAAATGTATTCGTATGTTGTGTAGGGCAGCTGCTACATTAATTATTTTTATCGCCTTTTCTGGAGTATAATGTAGATGCCGGGCTATACCGAGAAGGCATCGACACCAATTCTTCCAAACGCCGATGGTTCGCTTGACAATGTTACGAGCAGAACTGTGGGCCTTATTAAAGCAAATTTTGTAGTGTTTACTCCCGCACTTCGATATGGCGTAATAAGCCATGGTAATAAGGTGTATCCAGCGTCAGCTAAAAAAAATTAACTTTTAACACATAAACCACTTTGTAAGTTCAAAATAAATCTTTAACGAATACTCATTGATTTCTATCCCCATTATTTTTTTTTAAATGTTGCCAGTGGCTTTCTTCTTGAATCTTTCTACATAAGAAACTAACAAGAAGTAATCAAATCGTAAGCTAAAATTTTTACATATTTTAAGTCTTAACCAATGTTAATACTTATTGTTAGGGCTCACAATTTAATTAATTTAGACTATACTTATATGTATATATCGAATTAAATTTACAGGTTCACAGGTTTATCCAGTACGAGTGGATCTGTTCTTCTCAGCCGTCTAAATCGCGGCTGTTTCAGTCAGAGTTTAAAATGGGATTTCATATTGCTATTCGCTCTTCATTTTTGTTCAAGAGCGATAATAAAAACTATTAAAAAGCTCTTTATAAAGAGCGATATTCTAAAAGAAAAAATATCGCTCTGAAGAACTGGAGCATTATTTTTATTATAGGGCTCTTGCTCTTCCACTATTGCGTTTGTGTTATCATCTTTTCGCTCTTTGTTATTGCGCTATATTGAGAAAATAAATTCGCTCTGCTCTGATGAATAAATTTATTATATTGCTCTTGCTCTTGTTACTACGGCAAACGGTTACATTCAAATCCTTCTAAATTTCTCTAGAAAGCCAGATTGTTTTATTAGCGAACAAATGCACGGGCATTGGAAATGGGATTCTAAAATGATTTTAGGTGAAGTTCTGGAATATGGCTAACTAGGATGGAACTTGGCTATTCCTTAACCGAATTTAGTGAAATTTGACTCGCGAGGTGGAAATCCGATTCTAAATTGAATTTTAGGTGTAGTTCTGGAATATGGCCCATTAGGATGGACTTGGCCATTCCTTAACCGATTTTAGTGAAATTTGACATGTGCGTTAGAAATGGTATTCTAAAATGATTTTTAGGTGAAGTTCTGGAATATGGCCAATTATGGTGGAACTTGGCTATTTCTTAACCGATTTGAGTGAAATTCGACATGTGCGTTGGAAATGGGATTCTAAAATGATTTATGGATGAAGATCTGGAATTGGGTCTGGAATATGGCAAACTAGGATAGAACTTGGATATTCATTAACCGGTGTGAGGGAAATTTGACATGTGCGTTGGAAATGGGATTCTAAAATGATTTTTAGATGAAGTTCTGGAATATGGCCAAGTAGGATGGAACTTGGCTATTCTTTAACAGATTTTAGTGAAATATGACACGCACGATGGAAATGGATTTCTACAATGATTTTTAGATGAATATGGCCAACTAGGATGGAACTTGGCTATTTAACCGATTGTGATGCAAAACCGATTGTGATCCAATTCGACAGGTGCTTTGGAAATGGAATGAATGAAGTGCTGGATTTAAGTGAAATTTGACATGCGCGATGGGAACGGGACTCAACAATGATTTTTAGAGTGATGTTCTGGAATATGGCCAATAAGGATGGAACTTGGCTATGCCTTAACCGATTTTAGTGAAATTTGACATGCGCAGGGATTCTAAAATGATTTTTAGATGAGTTTCTGAAATATAAAAAATTTAGATGGAACTTAGTTGTTCATAAACCGATTGTGATGCAATTCAATATATGCGTTGGAAGTGGGATTCAAAAATAGGTTTTAGATAAAATTCTGAAATATGGCTAAATAGGATGGAAATCACAGATTAGTTCTCCACCGATTTTCGATCTGCCTCACAGCAGATAAACCTCGACATCTGCATGGATACTTGGCTATTCCTTAATCAATTGTGATGCAATTTGATATATGATTTGGAAGTGGGATTCTAAAATAGTTTTTAGATAAAGTTATGGAATACGACCAACAGCAGATAAACCTAAACAGTTGCATAGATACTTGGATATTCCTTAACCGATTGTGATGCAATTCAATATATGCTTTGGAAGTGGGATTCTAAAATAGTTTTAGATAAAGTTATGGAAAGTACCAAAGACAATAGCTTTTTAGTTCACTCATATTGATGTATTTAAATATGTATATTAATATGAGTAACCTAAAATAATAATAATTACAATACATCTGCTGTAACCTGTTTAGATTACTCATATTAATATATTTATTATACATCTGCCGGGAAATTTAGTCACAATCAAAGGAAAATAAGAAAAAATTAATAATAGAACGCAAAAGTTAGTGTAGGATCCAGGAATTAGGAAAATTAATTATAATTGGCCAAATAGGCCATATTACAGAACTTGTCAAATTTTTCCAATGTCAAATTTTTCTAAAACATGTTAAGGAATAGCCAAGTTCCATCACAATTGGCCATATTCCAGAACTTGATCCAAAAATCATTTTAGAATCCAATTTTAAACGCACATGTCAAATTTCACTCAAATCGGTTAAGGAATAGCCAAGTTCCATCCTAGTTGGCCATATTCCAGAACTTCATCTAAAAATTATTTTAAAATCCCGTTTCCATCACGCATGTCAAATTTAACTAAAATCGGTTAAGGAATATCCAAATTCCATCCCCATTGGCCATATTCCAGAACATCATCTAATAATCATTTTAGAATCCTATTTCCAACGCGCATGTTAAGTTCCTCTAAAATCGGTTAAGGAATAGCCAAGTTCCATCACAATTGGCCCTTTTCCAGATCTATATCCAAAAATCATTTTAGAGTCCCATTTTCAACCCACATGCCAAATTTCACTAAAATCGGTAAAGGAATGGCCAAGTTCGATTGTAGTTGGCCATATTCCAGAACTTCATCTAAAAATCAGTTTAAAATCCTATTTCTATCGCGCATGTTAAATTTCACTAAAATCGGTTAAGGAATAGCCAAGTTCCGTTCTAGTTGGCCATATTCAAGAAATTTATCTAAATATCGTTTATCGAACTTTCTTTATTTCATGATATTCAAAGAGCAATTCGTGAGTTACAAAAAATTTTTGCTCCCTAATGAATTTTCTTCAATGGCTCTGTAGAATGGGTTGGGAGCGATATTTTTAGCTTTTACGACCTCTGTTTTAAGAGCAAAATTAAAAGTAAAAATTTAAATCACTTTGAAAGGGAGAGGGCAAGAGCGTAAAAGCAAACTAAAAAAAAATTTTATTGGGAGCAAGAGCTAAAATTTTTAAAAAGAGCTCTAAAAGAGCGATAAATTTAAACTCTGGTTTTAGTATCTCCCTGGCCAACTCGTTGGGATGTGCTTCTAGTTTTGAATAATATTTCGAACTGAATTCTTTAATTGTTTCTTTAACGCATTTTCGCTTGGGTTCGTTGCAGGAGCTCTGTTTGAAGCGCTGGTGGATCCCCATAACTGGATACCATATATCCATACGGCTTTGATTATCGCTATCTACAGTAAAACTTTATTGGCTAATGACAACTGAGATTTTCTTCCCATCAGCCAATACATTTTGGAAAATGTAATTTTTATTTGATTGCGCTTTGCTTCAATATGATTTTTCCACGTTAACCTTCTATCCAGATGCAAACCTAAGTATTTTACCTTCGTTTTTTGAGGAATATTTTTATCGTTTAATTTCACTGGTAGGCAGGTGCGTTTGTTTAGCGTGAATGTGACGTGAGTTGATTTGTTTTCGTTCACTTTTATTCGCAATGCCTTCAGCCAGTCCGCGACCTTGTTTAAATGATTTTGTAATTCCTTTGAGGCAATTTCAGAATTAGTGTGAGACACCAGGATGGCCGCGTCATCGGCAAATGTTGATATTATTAAATTGTTGGTTACAGCTATATCAGCTGTGTACAAAAAATATAATATTGGTTCTAGAACACATCCTTGCGGGACACCTGTATTAATATCATCTAAGCAAGTAGTTGCGCTGTTTCGTTTGACCATGTATTGCCTTTGAAGAAGATAGTTTCCCAAAACTGAGTGACATTTTTTCGGTAGAAGCTCTTTAATTTTGTAAATTAGTCCATCGTGCCAAATTTTATCAAAAGCTTGAGCGATATCCAAAAAGGCAGCAGCACAATATTTCTTTTCCTCGAAGGTGATTTTGATTGCATTTACAATTCTGTGTACTTCCTCTATAGTACCATGTTGGTTTCGGAACCCAAATTGATGGTCTGGAATAACGCGCCGTTCTTCTAATATTGGTTTCAATTTCGTTAGTAACATTTTTTCAAATAGCTTTGAGATTGTAGGCAGCAATAAGCATGGACGATATGATGAGATTTGCGTTTCATTTTTCCCTGGCTTATGTATCATTGTTATTAGTTTTATGCATTTATTTGGCAATTCCCTTATCATTTTTCCAGTAATAAGATCATGTTCTGGTGCCTTTTTCGGGCTTATGCAAGTATTAATTGTATTCCTAACTTTCTTCCAGTTATACTTTATAGGTTTGTAAGATAAACCATCATCCATTTGCTGGGGTGGTACGAAATAATTATCTTCTTCGTGTGGGACGAATACTGTTGTTAGATGAGCAGCAAATGCATTGGCTTTTTCTTCATCACTTCTCGCCCAATTTCCAATTGGTAGTCTAATCGGTGGATTCGAATTTATTGGCCTTTTTAAATTTTTTGTTGCCTTCCACAAGGAATAATCTGTCCGCTCGGTAGCCGAGAGATCCCTTAAATAGTTCTTTATGCTCTGGTTTGCTTCTTCCCGCAAAGCAAATCTTAGGGCCTTAACAGCTCGATTCAATTTCCATTTCAATAACGGTGATTTTGTTTGCTGCCACTGACGACGAATTTATCGCTTTTCGTGGATTAGTTCCTGTATATTACGTGACAGTTTATTAACTGGGTGTAGCCCTTTCAGCGGATAATGTCATGACATGTTTTAGATTTTCTGCCGCCGCATCAATATCAGCTGGTGTGATCAGAGGAATATTAAGTAGACAATTTTGTTCGACTAGCCTCGTATATTGATCCCAATTAGTTTGCTTGTTTGTAAGACGGTTCGGTATTTCGTTCCTTAAGACATCGGTACTCACTGTTACTATTACCGGCGAGTGATCAGAAGACACATCTTAGCAATCGGTGGCCTTAGCATATGGACGTGGAATGCCCTTAGTTAGACAAAAGTCAATTAAATCAGGATTTTTTTTTTCTATCCGTGGGCCAGTAAGTTGGGTTATCGGCGGATAAATAATCCAGGGACTGTTCCTCTATAGCATCATAAAGTTGTTTGCCTTTCGGCGATGTTAATCTGGAACCCCAATGAGTATGTTTAGCATTGTAATCATCCCCCGCAAGAAATTTATTACCCAGCTGACTGAAATAATCCAAGAACTGGTGTTTTTTTATAGCATGTTTTGGAGGACAGTACACTTGTGAAATACAGTTTCCAGGCCACTCCTGCAGACAGATGCTCGTTGATTGTATATGATCTTTCTCATACTTCGTAAGTTCGTGGTGTTTTAATCTTCGCTTAATCAATACAGCAGTGCCTCCATGTGCTTTACCATCTGGGTGCTTGGTGTCATAAATAGAGTACCCATTAATTTTGAAATAGCTATTTTTGGTGAAGCGTCTTCTAATATTAACATTATGTCAATATTGTATTTAGTGAGGAATGCTTGTACCTCCGCTTTATGTTGTGTTAGGCCGTTTGCATTCCATATGGCTATTTTGATGATGGTCATTTTTGGCTTTTTACGACTATCTGCAGCAGCGTGCTCATATTCTGCATCGTTAGATCCATGGTTCTCTCCATCATCGCCATGAAGCTTTGCATCATATTAGTCAATTTGTTTAAAGCTGTTGTGATTTTTCCCTCTTCACTTGCTTGCACCTTAGGAGCGGTACCTTTAAAAACACTGTTTACAATTTCTGGCCGTGCTTCTTTTCTAACTGAAGAATGAAGATTAAGGATTTGCTGCTCTGCTCGCTGCTTTGGATTGATTCTCCTTTTTAATTCTATATAAATTGGACACCCTCTCTAATTAGGTGTGTGATTTCCATCCCCCCCTTCCATCCCCATTATTGTATATTGTTTTAACATAAACTGCGGCATCCCCGTTTCCGCAAACCAACGAATCATGACTCACCCCAGGGTAAGTGGCGTCAACACAACGGATCCATAGTTTAAGATCACAAATCTTAAAAAGAAAGAAATATTAAAATAGAAACAATTTATTGTAAATAGAGCATGTTGTAATTAATCGTTATTTACTGCCATGGCATTTAAACTGTAAAATCCTTTACGGTTGTAAAAGAGATGAGTATTTTCACCAGTCGGCTTTGCTATTTTTACTTGCGTACCATCTACACACATTACTATTCCGGGAATTGTGCTCTTTCCATAAAAATACATCCTTTCCTCCCATTTTTCATCCTCACTCAGCTTCAACGTTATCCATTTATTGCACAAACATACTCTAAACTGTCTAACATGCCAACAAAGCAATCTTGCCCAACACCATTTTGGTACCCACCTTCTGCCAAAAACCTGAGAGTAGCGGCCAGTTTAAACTCTGGCGTAATTGATGATGATTTAACCACATAGGGTAATTTTGGTTTTAATTCTTTTAAAACATATTTAAATGCTGGTTTATTTAATCTGAATTTTTTTTTAAATCTGGGAAAAATTAACATTATAATACAACAATCATAAATTCAAAAATAATTTTTCTCACTGGACATCAGACAACTGGAATATGTATATCTTGGCAGGTATTCCGTAAAGCTTTTCTTGTTTCTTTTCTTTGGAGCGCTGCTTCATCATTAAAGTCTAGATAGATACCTATGCTATCCATTATAGTCACTATTTTAAAATATAAAATTTGATTATTTTCTTTTACTACAAAAGAAAATGAAAATCAGCATAAAAAACACAATATCCGGCGGATTCTGTAATGCAAATAATTGTAAATGCGAATCAAGTGCGGATCGAATGAACTCACGCCGCAGTAAATCCGCCGAGTTGTATAATCGGCATGAATATAATAATATATTGGAGATGGCTAAAGGAATATTTGAAATATGTGTTGAGAAAAATTGAATAAGGTAGATATGAACGTTTCAGTATTAACGCCTTATCTGTAACTATAGTTTACACTGCGCAGATAACGTATCAACATCATTAATTATCCAAATTGCGAAAGTCGCATCCAAAACTTGACCATCGACTATAACAAACTTTTCTCATAATTATAATTGGGAAAGTATTTTATTTCATATTGTTTGTTTTATAAGGTGCGCCATTCATTACTTTGAAAAAAGCGGGTTGCATTTTAGAAATCAAACCAGTGAACAGTTAGTTACTAAAAATACCATAGCTTCACTTGAAAGCAGTTAACAGCATGTGGTATACAAAAAAATGTATTCCCAAATTTTAACACCTACCGATTTGTTATTTGATCAATCAATAAAATCATCAGCGGTCATCATTTCAACAAAAATTATAACACAAATATGTTTATTTGGTATTATCAATACGTATTATATTTTATAGCATCTTAATGTGAGATGTGTAATCTTTCTATTGTTTGCAAACTATAAAATTTGAATTAGCACTAAACGCAGTTTTAGTTTGGTCAAATAAAATTCGCTAATTGTAACCATCTAAATTTCCAACTTATCCATAAACTATTTCTTGACTTGTAAAACGCATGCTTTTAAAAGTGTTAATTTATTACATACTCGTAATTTGAAGAAAAATATTTGAATATTAATTTACTCATTTAAATACCACTCAAAAATGTTTGAGTGGCTTTTACTTTTTTTTATACATGCCATCTCTATATACAAAACAATATTTAGATACGTGCTTATGCTTAACTGCTTAACTTCTTTCATCGATTTCCTATGTGTACAATGTTACATCTATATTGGTTATTTTTTATGTCACCTGTTTAATATGTAGTGTTTATACCTGTTTAGACTTTAATATTAACATAAAAACATTTTATTTATGATTTGACAAAAAAAACAACATTTCTATTCAAATTTAAATTTTTATTGGATTATTGGATTGGTAGATCAAAGATAAGTAATACAACAGCAAAAACAATCTTTTGCACATAATATGGTCGGGCTACGTCGCTATACTAGGTCAGTGTAATTTTTGTATCAGCATATTATGCTGCTATTTTAGAAACAAATTGATTCATTTTACATTGGACTACAAATTATATGAAATGTAATTAAATTTTGTGAATTAATTTCTCGAGTTTTTTTTTGTTTTTTGTTAAACAATAGATAATTAATTTTAATTATTTGCTAGGTAGAGCCTGAATAATTAATTATTATTAAACTTTTAACTGACGTGATTCATATCTCTCTCTATACCGGTAGGTAAATGTCTTTGGTGTGTAACATGTTCGACATATGTTTTACATTTTATTATACAAAACGAAATAAAACGAATAAAAATGATTTATTGTAATGTTTTATTTAGAATGGGTAGTGAGTTTTAAATTGGTGGATTGCGATGATTGATACGTATTTGTCATGCCGCGTGCCGCTGCGTGCCTAATGTTTATATACCAAACCTATTTTCGCATCCGGTCCCCTTTTTACACAAAAACCAATTTAATAAACAATTGTACTTACCAGAAATACTTAGCATAATTCAAAAAACAAACAAAAATTCGGTATAAGTAATTTTGGTTCATAAAATATTTGTTTATAACTCAAGTACACTATGTGACACTTAAGATATTCTCGTCAAGACAATTAAATAGACTAAAATATATTTTTTGGTCAATTACCAATAAATAATTATTAATGTCAATGACGGAACAGCAACTAAAATAAAACATTATACTCTTTAAATCCATTAAAAATAAAATCACAAAAATTATACTTAGCGTATGTCTTCAACATTGTAGATTTTTTTTTTTAATAACCCATGGTTTGCATGGCGATTTTGTGAATTTATAATATGTTGAATAAAAAAGACTCGACAAATTGATTTATTTATACATATACATAAAAACATTTTTAAAATAAAATATAAGTATTCGAAGAATTTTAAAATAGATTTGTCATTTATGTTAATTTGTTGACTAACACGCGTTTTGATCAAGTCAAGAGTTTCGCTAAAAATAATCTTTTTGGAGCTGAAATTATTTATTTGTAAATGTGTGCCGTTTGATATAGTTAAGATTTGAATTATGTTATGTTTGTTTTAACTTAGTTGTGGTTAGTTTGGATTTAGTTATTTATGAGTTCTGTATAAACATTTTTTTTAGATTTTAAACAAAGCCGAAAATCTATAAGTAAAGTCAAAGAATTAAAACTATAATTAATTATTAACACGCTTCATAATGAATTTTAGACATATGTGTGTTTAATCTTGCAAATAAAGTAAAAAAAAAAAATTGTTTGTATTGGGAAATAGGAAGTTGTACAAACTTAAAGTTGTATTTGTTGAGTTGTTTGCGGTTTTGCGATTGTGGCATTAAATCATATTTCATCTGAAATCGTGTGGAAATCAAAAATATTTTGGGTTTTTTGGATTTTTATCTTAGATTCTTATCTAGAGGTTTAATACCCGTGAGTAATTTGTAAAAACCATGAAAAGGTTCGGCCACATGAATATCATTTCGAGATTACAATACCTGTGGAGAGCATCTTCGTAAAAGAACTTTGTGATTTTACAGTTAATGTATGGACTGTAGAGTCACAAAGTTTTTTTTAATAAGTTGCAGCTAATTTTCTGAAGTTGTAAGAAAGTTACGAGTGACGATCATTGGACACTACTTCATTACTTGGTGGTAAGAACATTACTAGTTAATGATTAGTAGGCCCTCAAGGTGCTCTTTTGGTTGCCACGGCCTCGACATAGTTTTGATTTAAACTTGCGGAGGTTTAAAAGAAAGCAGAATATATTCGCAGTTCAGTATTATCAACCAGTTTTAGCGTGGTGTTGTAATAAAACCGTATGGGATAAGATTCTAGAGTTCATCAAAGAAGCATATTAAAAAGTGACCCTTAAATCCTCTTTAATTGGCTTAATATAATTATAAATTGAATTAATTTATGTATTAGTTTTAACAATTTTGAATAAGGTGGTAAAGCGCGTCACTTAAAGTGAAGTAGTCGAATAGATTAAAAACAAGCAACTTTACGAGAAGATGTTCTAAAGAAAGTTGGTTTGATTTTAAAGAGAAAATGTGTTGGTGTAATTTATTTTTGATTTTCCAAGATTATTTCAAGGTAATTTTAATGGTGACATATTTTTAATTACAGAACCTTGACCTGCTTGATAAATTTTAAACATTTTTTACAAAATATTTTTAAGACATCAATTTTTGTGATATTCAGCAAAATAGCTAGAGGTTTTAGAATTAAGAACTTCTTACATTTTAATTGAGTATTTTGGAGAAAAATGTCTGACAATCGTACATGTATTTAATGCAGTTGTTTCTTGTTTTAAATTTTGTCATTTGTTAGGCTTGGAAAATAACGAGTAAGATGATTTAGCTGCAGTTGCCTATGACTCTCTATAATTTCTCGTAATCTCCGAAACAAGTATCAGTAGGACAGACAATTATCATAGTAGCAATACAATTTTAAATCTCTAATTTGAGCTAAAGCACATTCTCAAGGGATAGTACAGGAAAGAAAAACATATCTCCATATGAAGTTCTAATTACCGACCCGGAGGTACCGGGTTCGAATCCCTATAGAGGCGGGATGCAAAAGGGATTTTTCATCATCTGATTACGATCGGTGTTGAAGATGAACACATCTATAATCTCCTTTTTTATACCCTATATACCTTTCATGTCAGCACCATAGGCTGGCATGAAGCAAGGCAATGTGCAAGTGGTTGAAACAAAACACGGGTTTATAGCCGTACTGCGTAAAGTATCACGTAAAAAGCGAACTGATAAAGAGTTGGGAGTGTCTTGAGCCCCAGAAAAAGATTGCAAAGATAGAAACAAACAAACAAAGTTCTAACTAATTCACATAGAAATGATACTTATATCCATACATATGTTGTTTGCAAGGCTGGACAAATTACATTACACTGAGTAATTAAAATACTTTTACTAATTAGCTACAGCACACTCAGTAATTAAAGTACAAATTACAATTAATTTCAAGTTGAGTAATTAAAATACAACTTACAATTGCTTTGAATTGTAATTCGTAATTAATAATCTTCGTTTAGTGAAAAAAGTATCATTAAAACAACGATCATTAACATTATGTTTTAAACCGGTGGCTGTGCAACCAGATTTTAATAAGCCTTGTAAAAATTTAAACAAGAAATTTCAAAAACTGATAAGGAAGAACGGAAGGATGGAAACGACAATTTTTTAATCAAGGTTTTGGAGTCAGGACTCCAACGGAAAAAATTTTCGTAATATTTTTTTCGTTTCTTAATGCATTAGAATTTTTGTTTTAATTTTATTCATATATGAGACGTGGAAGACGCATGAATTTGAACCAAAAAGAAAAATTAATAGATTTTTTGTCGACTAACCCAAAATAGAATAGTGGTAGGTTTGATAACAATTTTTCAGCTAAAAATGTTACCGTTTTGTGGAAAACCATAACAGAAAAATTAAATTCAATACTAGGCGCATTTAAGGATTTTGCGGTCTTTTTGTTAATTATTAAATTAATAGTCAAAACACTATTGCTAATTATTTTATTATTTTAGGCTTGGTGTATGATTTAAAACTGCTGTAAAATCAGAAAATGCAGATATAAAGAAACAACCAAGTGGAACTGGAGGTGGTCGTCGTACGAAATTAGAATTAACTCCACAGGAACAAAAAAATTTAATTTTGATAGGAAATTGATAATTGTTGGAAATCTTAGCTACATATGTATGTTTTCTACTTACTATATTCTTGCCTAATTGAATTTAAATCTTCGAAGCTCTGATGAAATTTAATTTTCGTTGTGAAGAGTCGTCTCGCATAAACAACATCTAACACTTCGTGTAATGAACGACTAATCGAAGTCTGGCTTAATGAAACATTTTTATGATCTCCAATATCTCGCTGGTAGCTGCCAGTGGCAAAAAATCTTAAAGCACACATTATCTGAAATTAACAAGCAAAATTTACAATCTTTTTATATTATCTATATATTTAAGCAGACATTCGAGTACCATATGTGGATATGAAATTTCGGTCAATTCCCCCGCAATTTGGTTATTTATTCTAAACAAATTTTTAAATTGTTTGGCCGGTAATTCGAAACAATCCACAAACTGGTTTATTTGGCAATCCACACCAATATCAATCTGCTTGTTCTAGCTCATACAAATGAAAAAGCCATTCTAACTCGTTGGCACCTGCCATTGTTAATTCTGCGGAATTAAACAAAAACAGGATATCTTAAAATATTACCTTTCAAGTTGTTGCTACCATTCGTTCCAGAATTAAAAAAACTAATTAATAAACAAACTACTAGGGCGGATTGAAAATGGGGGTTAGCGATGAACGCTCGAACGAGGTAGACGTGTTTTTTTTGTCTTCCTGCGTAAATTAAATTTTATTTTTATTTTCGATGTACATAAATTCAAAAAAAAAAGTGTGTGTTGAAATAAACAAATAAATAAAAAGTCATTTTTTTTTTATTAATAAAAAGTGTTCATAGTGAATAAAATAAAAAATTCTCCTGTATACAAAAATAATTTTGTTGCAAATGGCGTACAATTAAAATAATTTTGCGCAACAAAGACAAAAAATACAGTCGAGAAAAAACATTTTGTTTAATTTCTTCTAAATTTGTAAAAATAGTGCGGGATGAAATTGTGTGGAAAATAGTCGAACGAAGTATAAAATGTGTCCATCCGGGAACATTTGCCAGGTTTTTATCAAATTTTCCTTAAATTTTATGCTTTTTGATTAAATAACGCATGTGTGTATGTGTGTAGTTGCTTGTTGTCTGCTTACATGAGTATGGAGGCATCTCTTTCTCGAACGTATTTGCATTTGTTTATGTATAAACGGGTTCATTATGTATGTGCGAGGTAAAGAATGCAGAAGGGATATATGCAGGATATATGGTTGGTCTCTCTTTTAATCGTAAGAACGTAAAGATCAACATGCCATTTGGTTTTTAAACTATGGACTGTCTCATTTATGTAATTCCTATTGGAATTTGGTATAGAATGAAGAATTAAATTAAAAGTGATTTAATTTAATTAAAAAATCGAGAATACATCGAGTTGTATTTGTAAATTTCCCATATACATATGATTGGATGATAGTGCGGCGTCGGAAATTGTTTTGGTTTTATACTTTTATTTTTCTATTTTACATTGAGATATAACTTTGCGGGAACTGGTTAATTGGAGTATGACTTACTTATTCAACATGAGCAGAATCAACACGAGATTTCATGAAATAGGAACCACTAACAGAGATGGTGGAAATGGGGGTACTTAACTAATTACTGTGAATAACTTCTAATTCGGTTTACTGGGTGTTGCTTGGAAACAATTGATTAATTTTATTTCAATTTTCAGAGATTTTATTTATCATTAATCTGAGAGGTTGAATTGGGAATGGATCAGCGTTAAATTTTTTAACCTTTTATCCTACAGATTGTTTCAGATTTTGAAAGTTTTAAATATTTAAATTTGAATTTTAAGTTAGGAATTCTTGAATTCGGTTATGGTACGGGGGGAGGGGGATTAATTTCGTTTTCGATTTTCAGGAAGTAGGATTGTGTAGGATTGTGTCGTCTTTTCCTACATATAATACCAACTATTGACCACTTAGATGCCTGTAACCCGTACAATACCTATGATAAAATTTTTAATCCGTACAGATGCTAATTTTAAGGCTTGTTAAATTTAGTAATTAATTTGCTGTCCTAAGAGTATAAGTTGTAAGAATATAATATTAAGTTATGGCCAATGTACGGGGTTTGACAGCGCCAGCCTCCATCTTCTAAGGTATAAAACGAATTAAAACTTTTCGTTATTTTTTTGCTTCTTAAAACCATTAGTTGATCTTACGTCGCTAAAGGAGACGTGCCAATGGCGTAACTGGGTAATCGCAGCACCCGTGATCGCGGAGGGCCCACGGTTGTTTGGGCCGACGAGATTCCCTTTATTAGTTCAAATTTAAGGTGAAATAGCTCAGGAAATTTTTAAGAAAAGGCGGTGGTCTAATTATTAGAAAAAGAAGAAATCGTTCCTGTTGCTATTAAATATTTTTTTAAGACAGGCTCAACCATTTCTTCTCAGTGCTGACTGATATTAAGATTTAGAATAAAATCAGCTAAACTCGTTTAAAATAAAAGCTTTCAACATCAAACGACAATGATTTTTGTGTTTGCTAAGTTTACTTGTTTGTATTATATCTTTTGCTTAACTCCAAGTTTACCTCTTTTACATTTATCAAAATTCAACCTTTCACATTCAACCTGCAATTCATCTTTTCACAAATCAAGTTTTGATTGGAAAAGGTTAAATTTGGTTTCAAAATGGGAGCTTATAGTAATCTGCTGGTGTTGGCATATTGCGATGTATCGTTGTGACGTTCATAAAAATACAAGAAGAAATATTTCAGGAGGAAACTGGAGAAGTATTTAACCGCGACTGAAAATGGATTCTTGTTTCCCTTACTTGGGCCAAACCGGTCAGTCTCTGTAGTCAGTTGGTGTTCATTCGACTTCTAGTTTCTCATTTGGCGGATCTTCTAACTGGCAGTGAACGGAAAATAAAAATGATGCAAAATGCAAATTCCAACTTTATTTTCCAAGTAGTGATGGCGCTTTTTTTTGGTTGTGTTTGATAGGGTTCTTCTGATTTTGGAAGTTCTCGCTTCCCGATTTCGTATTCGTTTGTCTCAGGTTTCATCTTTTGATCACTTTTTGAAGTTTTCGAGATTTTTGGAGTTTGTCATCGAGGTGAGATGCGCGATGTTTGAGACTTGATAAGTGATTCGGTGTCACAGGTGTAAACAGTAAGTTTATTCGAGATTTTCGAGATTATTTGAGTATGTTTGATGGTTCGGTGTTGTTCGGGAGTTTTGGCGCCTATTCGAAGAGAACGATTCTTCGATGTTTGAAAAAATACCCGATGAATATTTTGAGAGCTTTGTAGAAAGCAAAAAGCTGAATTGTTCGAGAGCAGTCGACATTCACGTGATGTAGGGATTTTCCGAATTGTTCTGTACATGGCAGTGATTAGCACTTGTAGGATTTTTTTTGGTCTTGCATGCTTGCGGATGGTTTGATATTTGAGAGCTTTCTGGAATGTTCAGGACACTTTAAAAATCGACATTTTTGAGATTATTTCGAAATTGTTGATGTTTTTAAGTTACATTCAGGATTTGCGATGCCTTGTTCATATATTTGGGACTCGTCAAAGCGTGGAGTTGCGGGATGTTTTGTTTTATTTTAGGCCATTCAATTGAATCGGGTTCTGTTCATCTAGTGTTTTCATCTTTTGAACGATCGTTCAAAATGATTCGTAAACGATTCGTAATGCTCGAAAATGGAAGCAATTGAGAACAAATACTCTGAATTTTTTCCCAAAAGTACCCTTTGTGGTGTCAGGTTTCTGAATGAAGTGATTTGATTTAGAAGGCTTTGATGAACAGAAGCTCTTGAAACAAGGGGTTCTTGACATTTCTTGCAAATACTTAATTTGGGTCATAAAACATTTTAATGAAGGATAGAATTTGTCGAAAATCACAAAAGTCACCGAGAAGGTATGAATGGATTATCAAGCTTCAAGCTGATTGAAAGCAAATACTCTAAATTGGTCCCAAAATACAATCTTCTTTTATAATATCGAGTTTGAAAGTCAAATGGTTTGGTACAAATATTGGAGATCCTAACCCAAATTCCGTCATCCCTTTCAGTATCAAGTTTTGAAGTAGAATGGTTTATTTAAAATGCTTCGATAAGTGAAAGCTTTTAAACCTGTAGCTCTTGACAATTTTTCAAATACATAATTTGGGCTCATCAAGCATTTGATTAAAAACTGTGGTTTGAATGAGTGTTTTTGGGTTTTGTGCGGGTGTACGTGAAATTGATTTCAGTTCTTAGTGACTGAAACTTGGTAATTGGATTGGATTTTGGATAGCATGGGGGTGTGTTGGTTTAAATGGACATGCGTCGTAGTTGATTGATATTTGATTGTGTTTTCGCGAACATTTGTGGGTGTTCTGTCTCTTTATTGTGTGTATTAGCGGAGCAGACAGGGACGGTTATACAGTTTTGATGTATAAATACTTCTGTTGTTCTGGATTGCAAACTGAACGTTTTGTATTTCATCGTTTTTTGAGGTTTATGGCTTGATAAATGTTTTACGTATAAGTGTCTGGAATACATTTAATTAAATCATAGTATCTGAATATTATGAGTGAAACAGGTTTGTTTGCGTGCAATGGATGATTCAAAAGTATGTTAAATCGTTTCGGACGTCAAAATAAATTTCGATGTCAATGGGAATAGATGGGCTTGAATTCACAATCAGAAGGGAAAGAAAAAAGAATGGAAGAAAAAAAGAAAAAAACAAAAATACTACCGCAGGGCAGACATATTTTGGTTGTTTTTTGCACAACAGTGGTTTTATAAATTTGCGACATGTGCTTGCATTGATAGGAAACTTGACTAATGTAGATAGATTAGTTTAAGTTATAATTTATGTTTTGAATGGTTTTAACGTTTAGTTAATTATTGTTGTAGTATGTAATAAATAATTAATTAGATATAGAAGGTCCATAAACTATGAAATAGGGGCTGTTCATTTAAAATTAAATATTTTAGTAAGTTTTTATCAGGTAAACTAGTGAAAGGTGGACAGGGGTAAAACTACAACATTAATAAATTTTAAGCCCTGATTTAGATGTGGAGAGTCCTGAGTATCCGGCTTGGATTCCAGAGAAATGATCACAAATAAAGTAGCTAGATTGTGCTGTCTTGTATTAACTTTTATTATATATTCCACTAAAAATTTACTAACTATCGATCGCATTGCGGTCTGTAAACGGGTCGAGTCTGTCCCAACTAAGACAAAAGATTCTGTTATATTAATTATTCATTTAAGAAATAAAATTTTGCTATTAGGCTGTTTATTAATTAAATTTAGTTTTCAGAATCGCCTGGGAATTGCATATTAATTTTAAAGTTTAATTTCAATTTTATTTTATTTTATCTTAATTTTATATTTATTGTTATAAGGATTAATTATAATCTTAGCTTAGTAATTTTAAATTTCTTAAATACTTTATCAGGTAAATTAATGAAAGGCGGACTGAGGGAAATGGCAACATTAATAATTTTTAATTAAGGTTTAGGGTAATAAATCAATAACCTATATCGGTTTTGGTTGGTATGTGAAAATGGGTGTATGATGTGTGCATGGGGATGCTAAAGATACGGTTACATAAATTATTCATTTAAGTAATAAAATTTGGTATTATGGTGTTTTATTAATTGGATTGAACTTTCAGAGTCGCCTGGGAATTATAACATTAATAATTTTTAAGTCCTGATAAAAAATTTAGGGAGTCCTGAGTTCCAGCCCCCGGATTCCAGAGAAATGATCAACTAATAAAGTAACCAATTGTGATTGTCGAATACTAACAGTAGTTTGAAACTGGCCACCGGGAAACCGGACCAATTCTGTCATTACTAACATACCTTTCCCATCCTACCACACAAAATTTACTAACTATTGACTGTAACGGTGTTTGTAACCTGGTCGATCTCAAACAATTACTAATATCCTTCCTTATCCTTCCAAGTAAATGTAAAAATGGGTGTACGGTGGGCCCGGCGCTTTCCGGGATCTCCTGCTTAATGCTTGGCCGTACATTCGAAATCAATCAATCAATCAATCAAACTACTAGGGCGGATTGAAAATGAAGCTACCTAAGTAGGAAATCAAAATTTTTTTTTGCCAAAAACCATTTATTTCTCAACATAGTCTCCATTTAATTCGACACACTTAGTAAGACGATATTCCAACTTTTTTATACCATCTGAATAATACGATTTCGGGAACCCCTCAAAATACGCGTTAGTTTCGATAATCACTTCTTCTATGAAATGGCTTAAAATATAAATCAAATATTAAAACTATCATTTTTATAATTTTTACATAGTTTATTAAGAAAAGTTACATAATAATTTAAGTTTATTTTATAATATTAGTTATAACAGTAATATTAATAATAATAGTGATAAATACAACTAATTAGAGTTTCTCCTTGATTTGAGATTTTGTGAGGTTGATAGGGAACTCTTCTCGATATCGCTCGATTACTTGAAATAGAAGCCGTTTTTCATCCTCTTTCTTTGTTATTTTATCGTTGAAAGAATTACCTAAGGCTATTGCTCTTTCGGCAACATCATTAACAATAAATATTTTATTAACTTTTATTTTTGCAGATAAATTTGTTGTTTTCATTCAACTTTTCAGGGTCCATTTCAAGGAATTCTTGAGTCGAAGATTCACCAATTGCATTGAAGAAATGTTTTGTATTCTCCGTCACAAAATCGTATAAATATAGTTGATTTACTCTGTCTTTGCTTATAATGGCTTTCTTTGGATTCTCATCAATCCAGGGTTTTCCAAAGCTGAAACTATTAATCTTTTTTATTCTAACGATATACAATCATTAAAAAATGCAAGTCCAATATGGACATTGTGCCGGTTTATACTCCATAACTTGAAAACTAAGAGAGATAGAACAATAATCTATACGGCGCGGGAAATCTTATGAAATTTCCAACAATATAATGTATATTACTATTATTTTTATTTTTGATAATATGTATTTAAACGAACATTACAGTGTGAATTTTCAAATTTGCTGAACAAAATTACACCAAAAATCGTAGCAGATCATCTGGAAAATGGTCGAAACGTAAAAAGAGCAACCTAGTCTTAAGCCAAATTGAATTAGAAACCTTTTTTGTTTTAATATTTTTTTTTTGGTTTTCTAACAAATTTTTGAGAAAACCGCAAAATCATAATTTCAAAACTAAGTGTAAAAATCGAAATTCAGCTTATCTAGTTTTTCATGCAATCAATTTCTTTGTTTAGATTTTTTTCAATGACATGGAATGGCAATGCGTTATTTTTTACTTTGCTTGAAATTGACATGGTTTCCATCATTAAAATTAATCTAATTAAAAGTGTATAAATTTAGTTTTTATTTTAATCGCTTCCTAATTAAACATTGTAAAGTAACCTCCATATCAATTTTCACGGTCCAGCATTAGAATATTTGTATAACAGCCAGTGATGGAAAACGTTAAGTTTAACACACTATATAACGTTATGTGTAACGATATAAATTTTTAATATTTTTGTGTAGCCGATGAATTTTGTAACGGTTTGACATAAAAACGTTATGACATAAAAAAAAAAAATTAAAAAAAAAAAATTATAATAAATTATTATAATTATAACATAACGTTATATGTGTAACGTTACACAAATAACGTTTTCCATCACTGATAACAGCAGAATATTTTATCAAGATTATTATTATACACTTGTTATTTCTCAGTGGAACTTCGACGCAAAATGGTACATTTTCTGGTTATACTTAAATGGAGAAACTTTAAAAGTTTAATAAAATTTGTTTTACCTAGCTTTTACACCAAATAAACTTTTTATTTGATAAACATTTTTACTATTCAGAAAACATATTTAAGCTACTTAAAAAATATATCTAGATTTTTTTTTGAAAACTTTGATCTAAATCAAACCATATAAAATTAACAAAAATTAAAATCCATGCAATTTGAGAATTTTGCTTCGAGTTTATTTTACTTCAATAACTTCGATAAAGAACTAACTAATCGAACAAAAAAAGTTTATTAAACAAGCAACATTTTAAATTTCTTTTTTATTGTGACGTTTGGCGGTCGTTAAACTAGATGCTGTTGTACAGCAAGAATATATTCACAATACAAAGTAGGTGGTACAAAAATCGCAAAACTGTCAAAGTTTATCGAATATATTTGCTGTATGTTTATTTGGTGTGGAAGCCGGGTTAATGTTAAGTTTTCATTTATATATTTTGTCTTCTTCTTTTCGGTCAAGGCTCTTTCGATTGGATTTAAGAAAACACCATTTAAAAATAGTTTTACAGAACCTAAAAAACTTGTTATTCTTCAACGATTTTGGAATTGCAGAAGTTGCCACAGAGTTATTGGTAGCCGGAAAAGGACCGAAGCAATTAATATTAAAAAAACATTTAATAATTCGCATTAAAAAATTGCACCAAAACTGGCGAAATATTAAAAAAAGTCCAAATAAAACAACATTTGTAAAACAAAATTTATTAAAATTTTAAATACAACGTTTAACATTTGTTACATTAAAAAATATAAAAATACATCGAATATAAAAAACAATTTGAGTATAACAAAGTTATCGTATAGTGAGATTAGTGATGGTGAGAAAGAAGAAAATGAAAATGATCCACTGAAAGATTCGACCGTTAAATACATCGAAAGAAATAAACCGAAAATGCAAAAATTGTTGATTACACCTGAATTAACATTTGCATTGGACAGAAAAAAAACTAGCAATAGAAACGCTGTCCATATCCTTGCTGCGACTACAAAGACTCTAGGATGCGATGGAAGCAGCTTTGTGTTAAATCGGGAATCATTTAGAAAAGCTCGTACAAATTGCAGAAAACAATTTTTGTATGACAGCGAAAATTAATTCTGTCTAAATGCTAACAGTGTTTTAACAATCCCATTGGGATTCAAAACACTTAGAAGACATAAACTCAAAAAAAAATTGTTAATCGTTTAGCAGTATATGTTACGGGAGCAACCGAAAACAATACGAAACTTTTAGGAATACCCAAAATAGCAAATGCAAAGCAACATTCAATTAATGTGCTTTGATACCACAGCTAGCAATAGTGGTGTCCGTTTTGGAGCTTGCCACCTTCTTCGAAATCTAATGGAGAAACCGTTGCTTCAATTAGCCTGCCGACATCACATAGCAGAATTAGTATTATCTAATACATTTCAATTAACGATTGAAAGCGCAACACCAAGTCCGAATATAACCCTGTTTAAAAAATTCCGATCGTCGTGGGAAAATTTAAAAAAAAACGAATTTAAAAGTGGTTGGGAAGATGAAAAAATTTCAATGGAGCTAAAGGACTTTAAAAGTGATCTCGTTGAATTCGTCAATCTCCAGTTACTAAAAAAATAACCACGTGACGATTATAAAGAACTCTTACAGCTGTGCTTTATATTTTTGGGAGAAAAAATTGATAACTGGAGATTCAACATACCCGGAGCGTTCCATCGTGCGAGATGAATGGCAAAATTAATATATTGCTTCAAAATTTTTATGTTCAAATCGCAATTAAATCTTTCTAAGAAAGAAACGGATGGTGTTCGAACTTTTCTTATTTTTGCTTGCCAACTATATGTAAAATATTGGTATACTACCTCGAATGACGCATCGGCCCCACGATCTGATTTAAACTTCCTTAAAAATTTAAATCAATACAAAAACAAAAAAATAGCATACGAAAATACTAAAAAGTTTAAAAGGCATCTATGGTATTTGAATGAATATCTGGTTGGTTTGGTATTTTTTTTGATCCTCAAGTGGAATATGAAGAAAGGAAAAAAATGGTTGAAGCGTTGAATCAAAATTCAAACTCAACGATTTACGTACAAAGCATTGGCACTTTTCCTATTAACAATCTTCAACTATCAGATTTTGTTTCTTGTAAAACCAAAGATTTTTTTATAAAATTAGGTTTAAATTGTGAATTTTTAAAGGAAGATCCTGACAACTAGAGTACAAACAAAATATATGTAGAGAATTGCACTACAATTAAAAATATCAAAATTGTACATGTAGTACGTATATGAATACGTAATTTCTCAAAAAACAAAATTTATTGTAGCTATCCTATTTTTGTTTAAATACATAATAATTTTTTAATAAAAAAAAATAATTTGTAACATTTAATTTAATATTAAATAATTAACTATATTTACAACAATTCACAACAATAATTATTTATTTTAAGTAAAGAAAGCGTCCGCTTCTCTTAATATTCTCAGCTAAACTACAATTTTTAACCAATTCTTTCGGAATTTCTTTATTTATTTATTCCTTTCTACGTATTTTTCGTGATAGTTACAAAAATACCCACAATCATAACTATTTTTTCGACTTATCCCCGCTAATGAGTTCAGTGTGAATTGACTTAAATTATTTATTTCTCAAAATCAAACATAAAATTAAAACTAACAGAAATATTTTATACAATAAAAATAGTTGATGTTGCTTAAAATGCATGGCAACATTCTCAAAGAATTAGGTCACATGCGTTGGAACACATTGACTGTTTAATTGTTGTATCTATCCTTTATCCCTTCATTAGTGCATTTTTTTTCTGTTGTTTCCCATTCTCACAAATATTGATAGTTTTTGGTAACATACAATTAGTAAATAATATTGGGCATATTCAATTCCCAAATTACAGGTGTTGCCATTTAGATTGGAAAATTAATCGATTTTCCCGCATCTGTTTGTTTTCAGAATTCTCGAAACAATCAAATGTAACTAACTACTAAATACAATTGGTTGTCAAAATCCTCCTTCTTTACAATACATTTTTTGGAAATCCTACACACATAATATAGGTAATTTTAAACATAAAAAATCCGTTTTCCTTTCGTTTTCTTACTAAACCGAGATAATTTGTATTTCACATTTTCCATTTGTAACTCGGAGGAAGTATCTGCTTTCTTCAATAGACAAGGATGTCATGTTCTGGTAACAAAAATAATTTTGTATAACTTAAAATTCTCCGGTCTAATTGGCATTTCCAAATTGAACAAATTAAAATTACACAAAAAAAAACAACGGGAAACAAAACAAAAGTTTGCAGATAATGGATTTTTAATAATATTAATTTTAAATAAGACAATTTTTTGTGTCTTCAATTCCCTTCAGCAAATCTCTTTAATTTTTTGTTGTTAGAACTCAACCAGATAGATATTATAATGTATTCTGTACTTACAATTTAAAAATTTATAACTGAAAAACAAATTGAAGAACTAGGATTTGGGAGAGGAGAATTTTAAATTGGGCTTAGTACGAAAGTGCCAGAATTAATATTGGATTTATTTTATTCTGGGCGGGTTAAGTTGTTTGATTTTATTTTTTCCGGTAAATATTTTCTTTACTGAACTGAGTCTTTTTATTTGTCTGGATGTTTCTCTTTAATTCGATTTAGTTTTTCGCCATTGCTCTACATATACAGTATATACGATACGCTTGAATGAATTTATTTTGAATTTATTGTTTCAATTATAAGAGGATTATTTTATAAATCGGAGTTTTTGCATTATTTCCTATTTGTAAAATTCTTATAAACTGATTCTTTATATTTAAACAATTACTTTTGTATACGTAGGAATTAGAAAGTTTAAGTGACTATGTGAAGAGTTTTTCCTGTACATAAAAGAAAATCTTATTTTTGAAGTAAATTGACCTTACATAATTATGGAAATTCTGAAGCAAATAAATATTTTTAGATAACGACGTTTTTCACGTAATTGAAAAACCACAAGGATAAAATATATTTCGAGAGATGAAAATTCTGTTTTGGCTCCGACAAAAATAAAACAAAAAATCGAGGTTAAAGCGAATCAGGTATTTAAAAGGTTAGGATATGATTGCTAAACAGTTAAACATGCAGTTGCAAACCCAATAGACAAATGTGTCTACGAAACAGAGTGAAAATTCTACAAATGTTCCCGATGTTCAGACTGCACAACTTAGTACATTAATTGTGGGAATCAAACTTGCGATCTGTGCCACAACAAAAATATTTTGTGGCTACTCACCTCCATCCCTATACCTAAGATGCTGATATCATTCGACACATAACAACAAAGCTTAACATAACAGCAGACGACGTATCTTGCCGTACGTTGCCGTTGCAAAGACAAAAGAAAGGAGTCAGTTGAACTTCATTTTGTATAAAACTTGAATGAAACTACTGCATTTTTACGGTATTTATTTGTCGGAGATTTGGCCGACCGTATGGTTTTATTATCTAATCTATTTTGTAATTTGACTTTTTATTTTAGAGTTTCTGTATTTCTATCGCTCACCTAAATGTACGGAGTTTAGTGAATCATATTGATGAAGTTTGAATTTTGGTGTCTAAACCTTTTGATATTTTGTGTTTGAGTGAGTTCAGGTTGCTGGTAAGAAAATATCAGGATGTGGAGTGGCCGTGTATTTTAGATCGTCTTAATTCATCGTTATAATCCACTAACAAAATTGTTAAATGACATCGACGATCGACGATGATTTTCGACAATTTAAATATACTACATTTATTTGTTGTTCCATTTCAATTTACAAGAGAATGAAATTTTTTAGATTTAATTCTGATGAATGTAACTGGTTCTGATAGAATAATCTAATTTGACAAAAACTTTCCCTCCCGTCGATTTTCGACCATTATTTGATATACATGTCATATAAAATGAAGTTCAAACAGCCAAAACCAAGATATTCCTATATTTCGGTGTACAATAATATCAACGTTGAGCTAATGGAAAACACCTTTGTTGAACTGAACTTTGAAATGTTAAGGAGCGTGGCTGATTTGAACAATATTTGCAATTTATTTCACAATTTTATAGATATCATACACACGCGTTGTACTGCGGTAAAAAAAGTTCTGGATTTTAATCCAGCAGCACCCTGGCTAAATACTGAAATTATTAAACTAAGCACACTAAGAGATGAAGCCCAAAAATTATGGAAAAAGCAACGTGATCTTGTTCACAAAGCTAAGTATTGCTATTTTGATAATCTAAAGGTAACCATGAATCGGATTTGAAATAATCTTATATCAGCAGACAAAGCTGATAAAAATTCTAGCAATATTACACCGTTCCTTCTATTAGTATCTTGTATGGATTTTAATAGCGATTCTTAATCTAGATTTCAATGTTCACCGTTCTATTTTAAATGCATCAAAGACTTTGACACTATGTCTAATCTACTTGGAAAAATTAAATCAAACGCGGCTGGATATTATGGAATGAATCTTAAGTATCTTAAATTAATACTGCCGCTAATTTTACCTTATCTAACCCTTATAATTATTTCACGTATTACTACTATATAAATTAAACTTTTACAATGTGGTCGAGGTCAGAAATTTGGGAAATGTTGGTGATGATTGGTGGACCAAAGCAATAATGTCCATGATTTCAGTGTCTAAATGTTGGAATTTTCTGGAAGGGAAAACGCGAATATTCCCTGTGTAGTGCTCGGCCCAGGGCAGTGTGTTTCCGCACAACCAAAATTACTGCGAAGAAACAAACCGCTTGAAAGATTCGCTAGTTTTGTTCGCTTGCGGTACTGTAACAACCGCTAGTTTCATGTAAAGTCTTAAAGCATCCATATAGATTAAGAAAAATCCCAAGGATGTATGTATAAGACAAGTGCTTTTTGTTGTGTGTTTTTCTCACTTTTTTGATCAAACAGCATATGCTCAAGGCAATGTGCTTTTAGGCGTGTATGATTATAGTTTGCTGTCTACACAAGCGCATTCTGATAATAATCAACATTGGGATTGAGGACTACTTACACAGCGTCTGCCTGTGAAACAAGGCGATGGCAGGCCATATTAAAGAAAAGTTTCATTGAGTGAGTATTCCAATATTTTTGTCCAGTTATTTCATTTCATATTTCCTACATAGGTCTCGATTTTACTTGCATCGTGCCAGTATTACTAACTCACGGCCGTTGAGGGCCTGCTTGTCTTACTTTGAGCTGGGTACTTTAAACTTTGCTTCTCAGTAAATCCAAATTACCTTCGGGAAATTTGGTAAGAACTTGAAACAATACACATCCAAATATTTTTCTTTTCTGTTTTCTCTTATTGCTTCATGTGGGATTTTTTTTAGACATAATGGGCTTCAACCAACACGACAACATATTAGATTTTAACGATAATTAGAACACGTCAGACACAATGAACCAAATCAGAAGATTTTGACTAATGAATAAAATATAATTTTCACGGTTGCTCACCTCTATTCCACAATTTTTTTTTTCGGGAATCTGATTGAATTTTCAAAAATCTATTCAAAATCGTTTAATAAAGTTGCACGAAATTATGGTGTCTTGTAATCATAATGCACACTTTTTGATTCAAAGACTTCACGATTTTTTATCGGTTTATTTTGTCTTGACCTTTGTTGCTTTTTTATTACAGCTGGTCGATTTTAAACGGTTTCTACTTTTGTTGTGTTCTGTTTAAATTTTATGGCTGTTTCTATGTGCATTATTTTATGTTAGATAAAATTTGATAAGTTTGGTGTTCTCTAAATTTTGTGAAACGTTTAATGATGACGTATTAATCTAAGTGTTTGAGCATTTTTTAGAATTTAAAAATGTGAGTGACTTAAAATTCGAAATCTCATAATTTTTGAAAAAATCATAAATTAGGAATGTTGAATTTCATTGTTTTAACATAAATTTGTATATTAATTATTGATTTATACTCAATTTATTTAATGGTATCTGTATGCTTAAGATCGATTTTTTTGTGTAAATTTTTTACTTTTCTCACTAGTTGATAAGTTCTTACCAGTCATTCATCGATAGCAACAGGTTCAATCAAACATGCTGCGCCTCACTTCTTTTTTCTAAATTGAAACTTTTCGAAAGTTATTTGAATGCCACCTTGCTGTTTCATTAAAATAACCATGCATACTAAAACAACCTGGCACCAACCGACCAAACAACACAGTATTCTACGGCGATCTATGCAGTTTGGTTTTGAAGGTACCGAGTTCAACTTCCGAAAGCGAAGGTGTTTCTTTGGGCTTCTGACTCTATATTTTGAGATTTATCTTTATTTTTAGCGTATAAATGTTGGTAATTTACATAAACTCAACTGCTAGCGGCGACCGGTATAAAGACATGTGATATTTAGCAGTATAGGATGGCACAATCGATTTCTCTAAAATTTCAAAGTCAGAAATTGTATTCTCTATCTAGTTATCTAAACTTATATCTGTCTAGATAATGGCTCCTCGTCTTAGAGAACGCCACCGCATTTTCCATTTGTCTACAATGTAAAAAACCAAGTTCGTCATCGAGAACGATGGAGCCAGATTCTTGCCAGAGTTCATGTCACTAATGGCTTCTTAAAATCGTATTATTACTTCCAATAGTGCCCGTGCAAACCAGGTAGTACCTTTCGTATCGAGGGATCTCAGATCAAAATCGAAACAAAACAAATAATGGTTAAAACTACGGCTTTTAAGAGGTAAAGAATTGGACTCAACAAGGTCAAAATGTAAAAGTCTATCAGGGTCACGAGGTAGGATTTATGCAATGCACGATGGTTGGTCTAGTATGGACTAACAAATTTTTAAAACAGAAAGCTAAATCAAAAATTAGAATCTAAAATTTAGTTTCAAGTGTTAACCAAGAAATTTGTTAAGATTCATTTTAAATTGAGGTCGATTTCTGATACTATCCGCAAAAATTAAGCAGCTAAATTTTAAAGTCAAAGTTAGGAATATGAAAATTTATAAAATTAGCAATTTAAAATTTAGGAATTTTGGAACTTCAGAAAGATACTTTAATTCAATTTGAAATTTCAAATCTCTCCTTGTCACGTTTGGCTTGAAAATTTTCAATATATTTAAAATATTTCGTTAGCATTCTAATATATTAGAAAATTGGTAATTGAGGTTACTTTCAAATTGGTTGATTACACCGAAAATTGATAGTTGAAAAAATCGATTCTCTATCCTATCTCGATATTTCCTAAGTTTCCATATTTCGATAATTCATCAAAGTAAAAGTTGAGATTACGATTTTAAACGATGCAAATGACTCAAATCCATTAATTGAATTAATAATTTTAATATTAATTTAATTTTTTATTATAAAATTTCGTTCTAAGTTGGTGGTCGAATTAGGGAAACGCATGCAAAAAATTATTTTTTTGATAAATTTAAAAAATGTTTATTTTTACTTATTTTGGGCGCATTGCAGAACATTTGAGATCACTGTTAATTTAATTTGGTGCTTTAGATATCAGTTATAAAAGTATGTTGCCTAAATCACATACTTATATACCTTAATTGTTACAATTACAAAGTTTAAATAAGATTCGCGTGAATTTTGTTCCAAACCTGTCCTAACAAAAAAAAATTGAAATTTTTTTAGGACTTTACGAATCTATATACATAAGTGAAGTTTGTTTTAAATATTTCCTAAAAATTGTTAACCAAATCTATTCTTTACATGAATTAGTGAACAAGCAGAAACTCTTCATGCTTAACAGTTCTGATATGTGGACCCGTGGTTTGGTAATTTGTTCATTTGTAAATCATTCACGACAGCCAAAAAACAGAGTTGCTATAACGTTCCAACAACACCGATAACGGCTGATGCATTCAACACTATCAACGATTTCACCTATTTCACCCCTTCGAAGTAAAGCTAAAGTTTTTCGGTTAGGCGTACTTGACAACGATTATGACGTCATAATAATCAGTGAGACCTGACTTATGATAAATATGTTCTCCGAAGAATACTTCCCATTTGATTATGTCGTTCATAGAAAGGATACATACGATTTTAACACCAGTCGTAAGGGTGGTGGTGTTATAGTTGTTAGTCGCCGTGCATATACCTTACAGATCGGACTTGGATTACTACAACACGTTCATTAACTTCATCGACTCAGCTGTTTTGCCTCTAGAATTTCTGATTGGGACTCCTTACAACGCGATGGTGATTTGAATTGTATGGTGTTAAGTTTCAATGATCTTCTCAGGCGTGGTTTGGAAAAGCACGTTCCGCGGGTTAAAAAAATTATATCGTCCGTCGGAAGTATAGATTGCATCGTGTTAAATATTATCCAGATTTTCATAGAGCCCGGAAGGAATTTAAGTGCCTATAAACTGGTTGCTTTATAACAACTATGTATTGGGAATTTAGAAAGAGTTAACATCTCGAACTAAGGAGTTCTGGAATTTCATTAACAGCAAGAAAATAGTGGCTGGTTTTCCGTTCTATCATTCTATGTCTTACCAGAACTTCGTCGCTAGTCAGCCCTTGAACATCTGTAATCTGTTTGCTAATTTTTTGTGTCGTTTTACAAACCTGTTCTGTTGCCCGCTATCGTGTCTTCAGCTTTGCTCAGCTTCGATCAAATTAATATTTTCAAGTTTATCAAGGAAGAAGTTGGGAATATGATGGCTTTCCGCCGATTCTGCTTAGGTGTTGTGCTGAGAGTTTGACCCTTCCGGTTACCTTCATATTTAATAAAAGCCTTCGTCGCGGTTTTTTTCCCGTTCCTTGGAAAAATTTTTGTATTCATCCAATCTTTTCGGCGAGTAGAAGAAGTGTGGTGAGTAATTATCGTGGGATCGACATTATTTCCGTCTTACCCAAGTTATTTGAGTCTATGGTACATAGAATCTTGTTCTTCCATACTAAAAACTTGATTTCTCCTGCACAACATGGATTTTATCCCGGTAAGTCTACAGTAACTAATTTGGTTTCGTTTTGTGGCGACTTATTTGATAGTTTAAATTCCAGACATCAGCTTAACGTTGTTTATACAGATTTTTCCAAGGCTTTTGATATGTTTGACCACTCTATTCTTCTTAGTAAGTTAGAAAGTCTAAATTGTCAGTTCATTCCTATTAAATGGTTGAGTTCCTACCTCACTAATCGTTGGCATTCCGTTAGGATCTTGGGTTCTTACTCCCAATTGGGAGCCTGGCATGCCTCAAGGTAGTCACATTGGACTATTATTAATTTCATTAAACGATGTGGTGCAATGCTTCGAGTTTGCTAACTGCCTCCTCTTTGCAGATGACTCCTTTGTCTGATTGCTTAAAGTTGCAGGAACCCTTAAACAGATTTTGCAGTTGGTGAATGAACAATAGACTGGCTCTGAACGTGAGCAAATGTAAGACTCTTTCTTTTAATCGTATCCGCTCACTCATTTTTCACCAATATCACCTATACAATGAAGACGTTGACCAAGTTGAGTTCATTTCCGAACTTGGTGTGATTTTTGCATCTGACGCTACATTTACCAGACAAGTTAACCCCATTATTTCAAAGTCTCGTTTGTTCGGTCTGTTTTGGAGTATATGCATCTCCAGTTTGTGAGCCATCCTACCACTGTCTCATTCCGCGAGGATTGAGAGTGTTCAGAAGCAATTTGTTTTGTTCGCGCTCTGTTGTTTGGCGTCCACGCGTGTTGTGAAATATGTGCTCTCACCTTATCAGGATCGATGTAATCTTTTGAAGCTGCAACGTCTAGACTGTCGCCGATATGTGCGTGATATTATTAATTCCCATGTCGATTGTGCCGAATTACTCGCACGTCTAAAAATCTATGCTCCCGAATGGCGAATGCGTCAATGTGATGGGGATTTATTGGTACCAACAAACTATGGTCTTTCGGAACCGATCCTGGAAATATCACGGGTGTTGAATTCAGTATTTGAAATTATCGATTTTCACTTGTCGAGAAATTTGTTCAAGAATGTTATATTTAAGTTTTTTTTAATAATTGTAGTTAGCCGTAATGTTTGTACCGATTGTAGTCATTGTAGGTATCAAATAAATAAATAAATATTTTAAGTAAGATGTTCTCATTTTTATTTTAGAATAAATAATTTTCCAATTTTCTTGATAAAATCCTAACCAGATCCAATATGGCCTTAAAATTTAGCGTAGGGTCTAGGCTATCCGCCAATATTTTTGGTTTTGAAAGAAATAGGGGATTAAGGTGCTTAGGACAACAAAGTTTGGTATGTACTTAACCAATATATACAAAATATTATGAAAAAATGAGTTTCCCGATTTCTTGAGAAAATCCTAGAAAGCTGACACCAAAGTGGTCTTTATACAATGTTGGCGTAAGACCTAAACTATGCGAAACAACAATCATTCGATCAATAAATATATAACAATTATGTGTGAAAGACAATATCAGTTAATTGTTCAACATGGCTTCGGAGGTACATATCAATTCCTTTGTCCAAATTTATGATGGCATATTGGCATCCTGGCATATTTGCCACTTTTTATGGCCCAAAATGAATAAATCCCTGGAACGTTTCATCCAATAAAGCTATTATTATATTTATTGTGTGGCATGTGACACCGTCTTGTTGAAATCGTGTGTCGTCCACATCGATAAGCGATTTCAACAAGACGGGCCGCATGCCACACAGCTAATATAACAATGGCTTTATTACATGAAAATTTCCAGGGATGCATTGTCTCGCAAAATAGCGAGCGAATTTTGGGCACCTTTCTTTTTAAATAGAGGAGTAATTATGTCAGGATCACACGTGAACATTGTGTCGTCATTGTGTTATCATGGGTGAACATTTAATTGTTATCGATCAATAAGCAAAATTTAACAAAGAAATTAAGATCATTCCAATCCAATAATTTTTTGTTTAATATTCACTTAGTGAAACTTGTATTGGACCATCCTTAACTAGACGTATTTACACGGTTTACAAATTAACGCCTTTATTGGATTAATGAGATTCCCTTACAGCTTGCCTTCGATAATATTTGACAAATGCAGTTAACTATAACTAAAATAAAATCTAAAGTAATCTCACAATTACCAGACCAAAATTGTTATTCTATAAATCAAGGGTACATAGTTTCAAAAACTAAATTTCCTTTCTTATTCTCTCTACTGAATTTTAACTAGCAAGTAATCATCACAATAAACACTTACACGGATATGTGTATACTACCATCCTCTAACTACAGGCTATCGATAGAATATTTTCCATTTTCATTATTTTATATTACTTTAGGGCAATAATAATAACATAATAATAATTCGGACATTCCGACCCAAATTTTTCTAATTTTCATTTATCCAGTTTGAATATAAATAAAAGTAAATAAATTTTCATTCCAACTTTTTTTTTATTTTTTTGGTTAGAAAAAGGAAAATATCCAAAACAAAATTATTCATTCAACACATAAAATAAATAAACAAACCAAAATAAATAAAATTGAAAATAAGAAGAAAGTAGTTACGAGTATGTGTTTTAGTAGTACCTCATATATAGGTATTCTGATATATAATAACAAAAAAGATGTATTGGAAGTCGAAATTGTAGTTCAACCGATTAAACGTTATCTCGAAAATCACGTACTGAGCCACTGAGTTAAAAAAAATATTTGTATTTACTTATTTGTTTTTATATTTTTATCTCAATATATCTTTAAATTGTTATTAAATTTGTATTGTGTTCAAATCGTTTCATAAATATATTAAAAAAAAACGAAAATTATAAACAAATTGGTAATGTTCTATTATGTATTATAAGAAAATGGAAATAAATTTTAAATTACTTCGTTCGCCTAAAAAAAAAGCTTTTGGGAGATTACCTATTGTTGATATTTTTATGGTATGCTCGTATATATCCGAAAATAATATTTTTGTACATAATTTACCCCTTATACAGGGTTCTGTATACACCCGGATATTACGCTCGACCCTTTTTTGTAAACGAACAAATGTAGCTTTATTGTGTTTTATTGAAGATTATAACTTTTCCAATTTCAACACCTTAATATTGGATTGTATTTAAAATTATTATAATTGGTTTTAAACTGATTATTTTTGTATTTAAATTAATAGGCTGTTTTTTTAAATAATGTAATTATCATTTAATTCAAAACGATTCATTGTAGATATCTCAATTAAATTTTCAAATGGCAGGAAACGTAAATTATTATTACAAAAGTTTATGTTTTATTCAATTTGGTTACTCGATTTTATTTATATCGAATACATGTGCAATTAATGATTAGATCACAGAATAATATCATACCGCCTATTTTTATATTCATTAAAAACTGTTTACAGATGGCGAGCTACGTAGGTTTTCGCGATTCAAGCAATATTGCTAATCTAACTCCAGTCCAGTTGTTCCACACTTATCATTGTGGTATACGAACGAAGTTACTAACACATGTGATGTTTTTTGACATTAAAGATGGCAAAACAAATAACTCGAATCTTCCACACTAAGGTGAAATCAAATACCTTGATGGCTTAAAATGGGATAATCAAGTCAGTTCCGGGTATGTATGACAAAAAAACGCATAAGACAGTTTATGCATTGGGGTGCAAGCTAGTGAGAAAGAGTGTAAACGATCAAATGAAATGAGTTGAGAAAACTATTAAAAACAGGACCTTTAACAAAGAATTGGACCAAAACCACTATATAATAGTGATCGTCGATCGTCGTCATGAAATGACTCATACATATTGTTTTATTTAATCATCATTTTACCGGCACTTAACTGCTTAAAGTAAAATGTTTTAAAATTTTTTAGATTCCAGAACGTGCAGAAGCTTAATAAAAGATTGTAAAGAATCACTCATTTTAGCACAATAGAAATTCTAGAACATAAAGTTCAATTTTAAATATTTTGGAATATGGAGGTTTATTTTGAAAATTTGAATTCTAATCTCTATTTTCCGGAACAATTATAAAATTAGACTAGAAACCTCTATTTTCCAGAATATTAAAAACTTCATGCACTTGGTGTTGTATTTATTGGTATTTGGTATGGATCTTCCTTTTCAAAATGGCCGCCGAAACGTGCTTTTTTAATTTGCCCTAATGTTCATCTTTTTTTTTTATCTTCCTCCCTATTTAATTCTATTAGACATACTAACAAATCAGCGCCGCTTCTTCACAGATGTTTTATACTTAAGCGTATTTTGCAAGAAAGCGAAAGGACCTGCTGCCCTGATCTTTTAGTTTGTCTAATAGAATTAAATAGGGAAGAAGATAATTAAAATAGATGAACATTAGGGAAAATTCAGAAAGAACGTTTCGGCAGCCATTTTGAAAACGAAAAATAAAGGATGGTACCATTTTTATAATTATTTTATAATCGCTATACATTTACGTTTAAAATGAGCCCAATTTTATAATTTTCGGATAAATAGTTTCAGTTCAATAATCTTTATTTATAAGTATTTAATTTTACAACGTATTATTAATGAAAAGCTCAATACTACAGTAACCAAAGGTTTTATGTTAGTTCGTAATTACATTTTTTTCATAGATTGATTTACCGGCTTTTGGTCAAATAGTTTAAGGGGAGTTTAGAAGCTTTTTTTTATGCTATATATATTAATAGTATGTACAACTTAAAAAACTAAACTTATACTTAAAACTAAAACTACAAACTTAAAACTAATAGACAAATGAACTTGTGTTTAGAGTGAGCTGCTGAGTGTCAGCTTATGGTCCATAAGCCGAGTCGGTACTGGTGCGCAATGCTCAACATCTCATCCTGAAGAGAGAGCAGTCTGTTCAGCTTGTTGGATAGTAGTCTGGCAAAAAATTCGTCGATATATTCGATGCTCGCCATGTTGTGGAGATACTTTATAGAGCAATGCTTAAAATCTGGAGGTGTAGACCACCTGTCAAAAACGAACCTAATGGCCTTATTTTGCGCCCTCTGAAGGGTAGTCATCCAGCCCTTAGTCAATGGATCGTACCCTGCTGGACAGGCATAGGTGATAAGTGGGCGAATGTAAAGCTTGCAGATCAGCAGCTTGTTACCCGAGTCTAGACCACTGCCGCGATTTAGTACTGGATATAGTACTTCAAACGCCATTGCTGACTGTTTCCAACTATTCTCCATGTGTCGTCTGAATTTTAGAGTCTTGGATAGTGTAATAGCCAGATATTTAACCGTGTCGACCACCTCAACAGCCTGCTCGTTGATGTAGAGCTTTTCAGCCTTCTTGAATTTATTCCTGTACCCGTGGTGGGGATAGAAATATATCAATTGGGTCTTGGATGCGTTTAATTTTATATTCCATTTGTCGAAATACTCAGTAAGTAGATTTAAATACTTCTGGATCCTGTAGGAACTGGGCTGAACGTTGGTGGAAGGTGAAGTCGGCTTCGATATGTCGTTGATGTATAAGACATACAGAAGGGGACCCAGTGCAGAACCCTGCGGCACTCCCGAGGCAATTTTTCTAACACTTGAGTTATGCCTATTATTGATACTAACCAAAAATTTGCTGTCTGCCAAGTATGATCTGACCAAGGAAACCAGCGCCGGCCTAATACTGCAGTTTATCATCTTGAACAAGACTCCCTTCGCAGGGATTAGATGGTTAGTGGCCTCAAAAATCCTACGATAAATAATCCTCTCAACAAGTTTACTAAGCCCGTTCAGTAAGCTAATCGGCCTGGTATTTTCTGGGGTCCCCGATTTGCTGGCTTTCGGTATCGAAATAACCATCGGCAACTTCTATTCCATTGCGTTTATTAATAAAACCAATTGTAAAATTACCAATAATGGGAGGTTCTTTACGGTCTTGTTCGAGACACCATCAACACCTGGGGACTTTTTTGTCATGAGCCCACGGACAATACCCATGACTTTATCGGAGTTTGTCTCAAGGCGACCACTTCTGATAATACAGCAGGATCGATCACAGGCATAGGACAGCTGGACGGCCTGGCAGATCTAATGAATTTATGCAAGTTAGCCCTGTCGGGTCGATATTCTTCAGATTTCTACTAACCTGCTCCTGTCGGTACTGGCCTATTTTCTTATATATGAGCCAGGTTGTCCGTTTGATAAGGGTGGTACTGTACAATTGATACATATAACGCCGATTATTGCGACACATGTTCCTGAACCTGATCAATTGTAAAATGGCTTCAGGTAGGTATTTGGATGTATGCTCAACATGTGGCATGAACATTTCGGTAGCCTTTCTCACAAGGTGCGTGAAGTTTGCAACTGTTTGTTCAATCTCATCGACAAATTTGATCGGCTGTTTGGTTCAAGCAATGCCAGTCGGCATTCTTGTAATCCCTCACTATATTACCCTCTTCCTGTTGACATAAGTTCAAGCGACCAAAAACATCAAAAAACAATCGAATCCTCAACATGGGCCTTCCATGCGACCACCATGGATAATTTTCTACCGTTGGCGTTTTCAGTATGGCACCCCCAGTAGAGATGGCGAGCGTTGAAATCGCCGCAGATAACAACCCTATCTTGGGAATTCATCCGGCTTACGTACGTAGACAGAAACCAGGAGAAAAGAATTCCGTCCCTCTCCTATACAGACCGTTGTCTCGGTGAATTTTCATGAACACGAGCCCCGGGAGAGACATGCTTGATATAGCTTCGCACAAGTATTACTGTGCCTTCCGATTGATTGATTTTAGTGTTAGTTCTATATATAAAGTAATCTTCAATGTAAAGTGAATGTCTATCAGACAATTTGGTCTCATTCAAGCATACAATGCACGGCTTATGCCTCTGTAAAAAATCCGCAAGCTCCTGTTGTCGAGCTAGGCCGACTAAAGTATTGCAATTTAATGCGATTATTTTCATTTTAGGTATTGTGCTATGAAATTTAGATGCAATGACGTTTGGGTCGGAATGTCCTGTATTGAGTTTAATTTAGCCATAAAATTGAAAACATTATTTGTCAATGCAACGAAATCCATTCCGAATAGTTGCTGTGACTTCGCAAAGAGGTCCCTGGGTGTATTGTCAATATTGATCCGGGTTGATGGTGCATTACTGGGATTCGGTAACTGAGCCGAAGGTTTACTCTTTAAAGTATACCCGAAAGAGACGCCCTTCCCAACAAAACTTGAATCGAATCTATTAATCGTCGGTCCGGCTTTAGGACCATAAAAATTTGATCGTTTCGACATACCCAGTTCCCTTACTGGACATTCGGAAAAAATCGCCACGTGTCCGCCTCCTTAAATTTGCGCACTTAACCGGTATGTTCTTGTTTTCGTTCTTTGGACATTCTCCTGGATTGTGTCTGTTAGCGCACTTTTCGCATTTATAGTCCAAGTGACATGGCCTGCTTTGATTTCCTCAATATCCGAATTCTGATGGATGGATGACTTTGATGATTAACAACTTCGGACGCTTACTTTTATGGGTGTATGTATATATAACTCCATACAGTTTTTCCTGAGCTGTTCAGTAATACAGTTGTACTGCTGTATCTCTTTTGCATAGTTCACAACGCTCGTTGCAAATATCTTCACGAGGGATGTTTTCCTGTGATGTCCTTGATCTGCTTAATGTTTTTGGTATCAAACCATTTCATAATGATTGGCGGAGGTTTTATAGTATTCGACTTTATTGTGACAGGGACTCTATAAACTGCTTCGGATATATCAACTGGTGTATCAGTTGGCAGGTGATGGAATTTCCCACTAAGTATTGCCTTTAGTATTCATTTCTATCTGCCTCCATTTCTTGTTCACTTTCGGATCCTGAGAAATCGTAGTCCGAGCTATTTATTAGGGTTTTTACAGTTATACTGATGCCATCGTCGTTAACTAAATTTGAACCGTAGTTGTTACGAGGTCGTTTGTGGTTTGTAGTGCAGTAGATGAACCTTAGGCATATGATTCGCTTGTTGTTTGTGTTAGTTGTGCTAACACTTTTATTTTTATTCTGGAAGGCTATTTCTATTGCGCCGTCAATACTTTTGTTCTTTTTATCACTTTCAATAGTGATATTTAATTGTTCGCTCAGTTGCCTAAACAATTTGTTCACTTGTCTGTTAATCTGCTTTTGCATCAGGTCAACCAGCCTGTTTTCAAGAGATGAAGTACCGATAAATTTACTTCTGGACGTCTTCATTTTCCTTTTTGGGGTTTGTAGGCAGTTTTTGTCAGATCACTGAGCTTTTGCCACTATCCATATAACGTAAATGATTACTATCACTAAAACTGATCCACAAATTGTTTTGTTTTTAGCTTTAGTACACCGTGAAACAACAATTCCCACCTTGTCTGGAGTTACCTTAAAGTTTGGGAAGTTGAAGAACAGGCAAGACTATTTGAAAAACGTCTGATTCGGTGCTGGAAATCCAAGATATTGAGTGTCACATAACTTCTTTTATGAAAATTTATGATTTAAAATGTACTTGTTCTAAATTTCAATACTGTTTTTATAATGTTTCAAAACCGTTTAGAATTTTAGTCCGAAATTACAGCTCGAATCCGGATACTTGGCGCCCTCCGGATTAAGTAGCCTTATCTGTGAACTGCGGATCTCTGCTCAGATGGACACTTCTTTCTCCGCTACTCGTGGGAAGAATTATGGAATTCATAATAACAAAAAACAACAAAAATAGTCCGGCTCTCTAAAAAAAACGGAAAATGTGGACAACGAGACTCGGGTTCCGAAGCCCAAATAAACAAAGGAACATAAGCTCAAGCGAGGCTAGTCCCTCCACTCGGGTCATCAAATCTGAGTAAAGAAATACAAAGCGGAACCAAAGCACGAATGAAGCTGGTTCCTCAAAACCAACCTATAATACTAGGAGGAAGGCCTGGAGGGCCCTGCTTAAGATAAATAACATCTAGCCAGAAGACAGAACGGATAAGGATAAATCGACGCTTGCGTGGGCAAAACAGTCACCGAGAAAAAGTCGGAAGGCCATTCAGCTGGCTCACAGCTTAAAAGAAATAGATCTCAGGAGGAAAGTCCTAAGATCGCAAAGCGAACAAAACTCCATGCCTCAGCTATGAGGCCTTTTAACGAGATCCTCAAGGATCAGCTGGTTGTGGCAGTTATTGACAAATCCCAAGAGGATGGCAGTATCACGCCCGCCAATTGGGGGAAGGTGGAAGGGGCCTTAGCCACCACCTACCTGAAAGTCCTGTCGGAAAATCTATGACCTGCTCCGACTTGTCGGGACGCGGGCTGGCACAGGAATCAGAAGAGACTGACTGCCTGTGAAGGTCAGAGGTCCTTGCTGCTTAATAAGAAGGCAGCGGGGGGACTTCCCCCGAGGAGATCCCCTGCAGACCAAGAGCTAGGGTGTACATCCCTTCGGAGCCTAGTGATCCGAAGGTGATACATCAGTTGTTGCAGGTTGGCAACCCGGAGTTCCCAACGCACAACTGGAAAGTTGCTAAGCTCGAGGAGACAAAGGCTTACTATAGGTCAGCTGTTATCATCTTAAACAGGGAGTCACTGAGTGCACTGGAAAAAACCAACGGTTTAATCAACTATGGTTTCAATGCAGTCACACTCAAGGTGTAGAAGAAGGACGCGGACAAGCCGGAGGCTCGGAAGTCATCTTCAGAAACCACTGCGGTGCTTGATAGCTCATCTGCGTTCGCGGAGGTAGCCAGCCAAGCGGAAAGTCTCTCAACGGACACGGAGATGTCAACGTCCATGGAGTCTTTAAAGAGGCTCTCAGAGGACTTCTTATCAGGGGATGACTCTGATGTTACTGTGGTGGAGAAGAGGCTGTAGAGATGACACTGACATTTCTTCAAGTCAAGCTTCACCACTCTAAGGCAGCATCAGCTGCTCTAATTTTCAAAATTGGCAAAGAAGTGACGGATGTCGTGTTGATCCAGGAGCCTAGGGTCACTGACGACCGAATACTTGGGCTAAAGACTCACTATTATAGATTAATGCACGCGAAAAAAGAAGGTAAGGTTCGGTCGTGCATTCTCATTAAAAATAATATAAGTTGCTTTCTGTTATCAAATTTCAGTAACGGAGATGTAGCAGCGGTCAGCATTGAGGTCGATAAACGAAACCTCTGGCTAGTATCAGCTTACCTAGCTTATGATGAAGTGGATACTCCACCAATCATTCTAGGTGAGCTAATCTTGGAGGCTCAGAAGCGCAAGGTTGGAGTCATCCTTGGGAGTGATGCAAATGCTCATTACACAATCTTGGGAAGTACGGACACAAATGAACGAGGTGAGTTACTCCTTTATTACATTTTAAGTACTAACCTTCATATATGTAACATAAGCAATAAGCCGACCTTTATAACTAGTAATAGACAGGAAGTATTGCATATTACTCTTGTCTCAAGCTTTCTGGCGATTAGTTTATTAAACAGGAGGAAAACCAACTATGATGCCTTTAGAACTATTCCGGGTAATTCACTACCAGTTCCGGTGCCAAAACCTCTAAAAACTGCGCAAGAGCTCGATGGCTTGGTGGACGAGTTGTTCAGCGCTTTTAATGAAGCGATACTGGGCTCTAGTCCCCTTAGCAGGCCTAGGGGTAAATCTCGGCCACCCTGGTGGACCAAGGAGATTCAACAAACACGTCGAAAATGCAAAAGACTCTTAAAAACAGCACGGAAAACAAAATCTGCTGTAGACTGGGACTCCTATAAGGAAGTCCTCAAAATTTACAAATATCAATTGAGAAGTGCCAAGAACAGCTCTAGTCTCCAAGAGCATACTGTGGCAAAATTCAGAAGTCTTCAGAGATGTCTAGGCTACGCAAAGTACTAGAAACTGGTCCTTCCACCCCAAGTTATCTTCAACGGCCGGATGGGATATGGACCATTTTTTGTGTCTATGCCTAGTCCTAGTGGACCGCCACCCAAACCTAACCTAACCTACAGCTCGAGTAACCACTTGTTCAAGACCTTGGCTTATTTTGTGTATGTCTAATAATTTAAACAGTTCAGTTCCTAATAAAATATTTTGGGCAACAAAGTCTCGCGACTAAGTAAGTCAACATTTATTATTGCTTGTTGGTCAGAAATGTGAAAAAATAAGAATACTAATAATTTTGATGGTCGAACAAGTAAAATCAATAAATCGAATTTCCACAAATTTGATATGAATTACGTCATCACGTTCGGTTAAATAATAATAAAATAATACTTATGTTATTTTAGTCATAAAATGTTTAAGTCTTAAATTTTTTGGTTGATGGTACTCTAATTCTTTATTTTTATTTTTGCGACATATTTCTTTTTTCTTTTTTGTAATAAAAACATTTACACAATTATTGGAAACGCAAGATCAATGAATTTTCGGTTAATAAACATAAACATCTGTACGGCATAGTTTTTATTTAAATAAAATTCCTAATTGAGACATGTACACATAAAAATTTAAAAAAATATCCAGAATAAATAAACGAACAAAACAAGAAAAATATTTAAATTATGAATGGAATTAATATTTTTAATTTCGGAATTTTTTTTTTGATAGTATCAGTATGTATCAAATAATTCTATAATCTAGCGATTTAGAATTTTCCATATACATATTTTAATTTTAATATCACGAGCAATTGTTCACGATGAGTTAAAGTGGTTTTGATTCATAAATTCGCACACATGTTATAATAATAATTATTTTTGAAATGCATAAAATTTTTAATTTGCTTAGAACTTGAATATTTTTTATGTTGATGATTGAGCGATTGATAAACAAAGTAAAATTATTAATTGTTTTGTCGTAAACATAAATAAAATGATTTATTACTCTTGCTTACATAATATTAAATATTATGTCAATAGATGCAAATTATTCAAAAATAATTAAGGAATCAAGAAATTGATTGAATATGAGTCGCATTTTTTTTTCTTAAATCATACATGTAACCTGTCATTGAGTTCTTAGAAAACGTTAAAAGTTTTATTGAATTTTTATTTAAATTTAAATAGGTATGATTGTTATTTATCCTAAAACAACTTTGTAAACTAATTTTTTTCCAGTTCGTCATTATGGGTGAAGTCATTAAGTTACAGATCAACCACAAAATAGAAGAACACTTTGAATGAGGTCACGGAAACCACAATTCGTTTTTAAATTTTTATTTTAGATACATTTTTAAATTATGAACTCATGAAATGTCGTATAAGTATTATTTATTTATTTTAATTTCAAGAAATGTTTTTTTTTTTTTGATACAAGGCCGAATAATACCGTTTCTCGGACCAACATGAAAAATTTCCGGACGAGTGCTGTGAGTATGGCAACTAGTGTGAGTCCGAGAAACAGTTTCGGCTGATGGTCATACACTATTTTTATTCGATTTAAGAAATTAATATAATTATTCCTATAAATAATTCGGAAAAATCTAACGAACTCGGACAACTAGAAAACGAATCCAGTTTAGTCTGTTGTGTTCTAAAAAAAGTAGGATGAACAATTTTAAAAGTGGAAGAGCCAAAAGATACGAAAAAGATTATTTTCTTCCTACTTTTTTACCATCACACTTTCACAAAGAACATCGCTTATCGATAAAATTAAATTTTTTTTTTTTTTTTTTTTTTTTTTAATTTAAAATAAATTTTTATTTATTTATTTTATGTAATTACAATCTAGTCTCCTGGACTAATTAGCAATTTGTTTCTGACTTAATTTACTAACTTAAATTAATCTATGGCTTCTTCCCATTGGCATTCCATAGTGTTTGGTAAATTGATGTAAACCACATCTTTGTTGTGGATTTTAAATCAGCATAATGCTACTTAAGCTGACAATCACACCAGCTCAAAAGGTTTGGTTCTTTTAAGTCTGCGAACTAAATTCGTGATGCTTAGGAGCTGAGTTGCCTCAATGTTCACATGTTGGCGGAGCCTTTCTTCATGTCTCCGTGCTTTTTCCTTGATTTCATTTAAGATGAGGTTCATTTTAAGGTCCCTATGAAGGTCATTGTTCCTAACATACCAAGGTGCATCAACGATGTTCCTTAATACCATATTCTGAAATCTTTGGATGATATTTACGTTGCTCTGTTTGGTACAACCCCAAAGCTGAATACCATAAGTCCAAATCGGTTTCAATATTTGCTTATAAAGTAGAAGCTTGTTGTATGTTGATAAAGAAGAGTTCCTTCCCATCAGCCAATACATTTTTCTGTATTTAATTCTCAATTCTTCACTTTTCTTCTTGACGTGTGCTTTCCATCGTAGTTTAGCATCCAGGGTCATGCCGAGATACTTAGCTGTGTTCGCATGCGGTATTATTTCCCGATTTATGGTAATCGGAATATGTTCGATTCGTCTGTTTGTAAAGTTGATGTGAACTGATTTAGCTTCATTTAGTTTTATTCTCCATCTTTTTGTCCATTTATATATTTGAGTTATAGCTGATTGTAACTTCTGTGTTGATTCTTCGTTGCTTTTTCCAACAGCTAAGATCGCCGTATCATCTGCAAAAGTTGCCACTGTGTTGTTTTCTAATGTAGGAAGATCATAAGTATATAGTAGGTATAAAACCGGCCCTAATACACTGCCCTGTGGAACTCCTGCATTGATTTCTTTCAATTCAGAAAATGTATCATCTAACTTAATCCTGAAAAACCTATCTTTCAAGTATGATTCTAGTATCTTAGCAAATTGCATTGGTAGAAGATTCCTTAACTTGTGGTTAAGTCCTTCATGCCACACTCTATCAAACGCTTGTGCAACGTCTAGAAATACTGTTGAACAGATTTTTTTCTCCTCTAATGCTTTCTCAATTATACTGGTTATTCTGTGTACTTGATCAATTGTTGAGTGTTGGTTGCGAAAACCGAACTGATGATTTGGGATCAAGTTTTTACTCTCGATTATCGGATTTAATCTTTTTACCAGAAGCTTCTCAAAGAGTTTGGACATGACTGGCAATAGCGAAATTGGCCTATAAGACGATGTTATGTGTGGTGGTTTCCCAGGTTTTGGGATCATAATTACTTCTGCAATTTTCCATAAGCTTGGTACACATTTGATTCTAAATGCTGCATTTATAAGATTGGTGAGTTTCACCAGAGCTTTCCTTGACAGTTCTTTTAAGATTTCTGCAGTAATAAGATCGTACCCAGGAGCTTTTTTCGTATTCACATTAGCTGTTATCTCACGTATGACTTCTTTTGGTGTTGTGGCTAGGATTTCTTTACTTTCTTGCACAGCTTGTTCAGTTATTATCTCGGCTTCCAACGTTTGGTCTTCATGTGGCTGGAATATTTTTTCGAGGTGTTCGGCAAATTCTCGAGCTTTGTCTTCATTATTTCTAGCCCATTTCTCACCTGCTATTTTTATTGGGGGAATCTGCATTATTGGTCTTTTGATTCTTTTGGTTGCTTTCCAAAGAGAATAATCAGTACTGTTATCATTAGTTAATTTTCTTAAATAGTTGCTGATTGATTCATCTTTCAATTCTTTGATCTCTCTTCTTAATTGTTGAGTGAGGTTGTTCAAATGAGTTTTATCTTGGGGGCCCTTGTTTGTTGCCATACTCTTCTCGCTCTTCTTTTTTCTGCGAGGAGTTGCCTAATTTCCATAGGGTAATTGTTTCCCTTGATTTTCGTTTTAATTTCAGGAGTATTTTCCCAAGCTGATTGCTGTATATCGTTTACAAATTTGTGAACTTCTTTGTCTAATTGTTCTTCAGTCTTTAATGGAACCATTAAGTTAATTTTTTCTTCTAGCGATAGTCTAAAGCATGCCCAATTAGTGTGATTATTCACTAGGAAAGGGTTTATTTTTCTGAATGATTTTTTCACTTAACGTTAGAAGTATAGGTGAATGATCAGAGTTTAAGTCGTGGCTTTCATCTACTAGTACATAATTTACAGATATGTTCTTTATTATAAAGAAATCAATCAGATCTGGCACTTTGTTTGGATCAGTTGGCCAGTAGGTTGGTTTTCCAGTTGAGAGGGCTTCACAACTGCATTTTCTGATAGCTTTTAGGAGTTCTTTACCCTTAGTTGTTGTTAATCTGGATCCCCAGTGGACATTTTTTGCATTAAAGTCTCCTCCAAGTACAAATCGTTTTCCTAATTTACTGAGGAACTCGAGATAATCTTTTTCTTTCATTGAGTGCTTTGGTGGGCAGTAAATACTAGCAATACAAATATAACTACTTTTGGATTTGACAATAACAGCAGTTGCTTGTATTTCTTCCGTTTCATATTTTAACTCCTCATAGTGATGAATACTATTTCTAATTATAACAGCACTACCTCCTTTAGCAGTGTTTCCAGGGTGAATAGTGTGATATATTTGATAATTTTTAAATTTAATGTTTGATTGTCTAGTGAAGTATGTTTCCGTGATGAGACATACTTCGATTTTTTCTGTGTCCAGGACCACTTGCAGTTCTTGTTGATGTTGCATCAGTCCATTGGCATTCCAACATAAGATTCTAAGATCTTGGGCCATTTTTCTGTTTAAGGATGGCTCCCTTAGTGCTGTACTCTAGTTTCTGTAATCGCTCATCAAATGTATTTAGTCTGCTTAAAATTAATTTAAGTGTTTGACTTATATCGTCATTTTGAGCAGTTTTTCCTGGATTTCCGTTGCTCATTATTACTTGAGCATAAGTCATTTTACCAAATTGTCCTTGAGTAGTTCCCGACACTCTACGATTTACTTCGGGTCGGTTCATCTTAACCGCTTGTTTCCTGAATGAACTTGGATTTTTAGCAATCACGTTCTTATTTTTGATATTTTGCAGTTCAATAGCAATGCTGCATCCTCTGTAGTTAGCCGGATGGTTTTCTCCACAGTGAACGCATTTAGGTTGAACATTTTGGGCTTTTACACAATCTTTGGTATGATGTTTACCTAAACATTTGACACACCTAGGTTCCCTGTTGCAATATTTTTGTGTATGTCCATAGGCTTGATATTGTTTACATTGTGGTATAAGCTTAGACCTTCTTAGAGGCTGAATAACCACTTTGCACCCCAAGATGTACTTAATTTGATAAATTTTTTCGATATCTTCATCAGTATCGAAGGTCAACATAAACATGTTGAGAGGTACTTTGCCTCTCCGTTTTAGCTTAATCGATGCTTCAGTTGCCTTAAATCCTTTTGCTTTGAGGTCATCAATTATTTTATCTGGTTTACACGTAGAGTGTAAGTTTTTAGCCATGACCCTAATTGGTCTGGTTTGTTTATCTTCAAACGTGTGCCAAGCACGTTTTTCTTCATTTAACATTTTTGTCAATTTTCTGTATGTTTCAGCATCTTCTAAGTTTATTTTGATGGTGTTTCTATTCATCACCTTTGCATTAAACTTATCAGTAGCAGTTATGGTTTTTATTTTTTCATAGAGTACATCGTAGTCTTTGACTTCATCTATTACTATTGGTGGTGGTGGAGGTATTTTTTTTGGTTGTTTCTGGATAATATTTGGAACATTATCCTTTAATTGAGGTGGGGAGGGCGTATTATTCCGTCTCCTTTTTTTTCTCCCACCTTTAACTCTAATCCACTCAGTTTCTCGAGCTAGTTCTTCTTCATCCGTATGATACTCTTGTGGAGTTGTATTCTGGTTAGGAGTAGAACCGATGTCCTCCTTTGGCTTAAGAGCTTTAACTTCGTTTTCAAGCGTCTTCATACGCTCCTGCATCCATGCAATTGTAACATTCAGTTGCTTATTTATATTGTTGGCTTCAACTAATGCATTATTAGCTTTACACAATTCATTGTGAAGCTTTTCTTCGTTTGTAAAACGAGTGTTGTGGCTGCTGGCCTCAATGGAGGGACTACCGCCTCTTTTCGGAGAATACGCGACTTTGTTACTCCTCTGGAAGGGATGTGAATTATCCTTTTCTATTTCACTCAAATGAGCTTGTTTATTCACCAACATGTCTTGGGATTGGTTAAAATAATTGTAGTATAGCAATGGCTGGTCTCCCCCAGAATCCATGAGACCGACCTCCGAAGAGGGTGGATTTACCTGAGCAACAGGTGTACCACCTGGGGTATTAGTTTCCTTATTTGTTCTGCTCATTGCTCATTTATAGTGTATTGCACTCGCCTCTAGTATTTCGCCGATGCTTCACATCGTTGCCCGGGTGTTACCACGTGGAGGTATACTAGACACATTTGGTGGTTTCTACATAGTTGCAGCGTTAGAATATAGACCACGAGATACATGGCTATAGACGGTCAACCCCTACCCTATTGAGACGCACCCAACACCCAAAATTAAATTTAAAAAAATTTTCGGTCGGTTTCGACAGACAAAAACAAACCCAAACAAAGGAACCAGGTTTCAGGCTATCCAAATTTCTGGAGTTTAAAAATACTCGGGTGGCAGTGGGCAATTGTTTATTTTAATACACGGTTTACCCGGGTACTCGGGTATTAAAAAAATCCATAAATATGTTCAAAAAATCATCTAAAATATCTTAGAACATAATACATGGCAACTCACCAAATTTAAAATCCCTATTCTGACGGTTTTAATATTTTTTATGAGGTACACTGAGAAAACAGTTTGTATGCTAATAACTAGGCTTAGGATTTTTAGGTTCTAAAAATTCAAAAATATATTCTTAAAACATGTAACGCCAAATATGTGATAAAATGAAAGAAACCCAAAACTAGACCTTATCTTGAGAATATTTTAATTCACTCTTTAACAAAAAAATTTTCAAGTTTTTGACTACAAAGTTTGATAAACTAGCTATCCTGGACTACAAAGTGCTGGAAAAGTAGTCCAAAAATGGTTCCACATCCATACACTTAAAAATTTGGACTGGTAAGCGATACTTACTTGAAAAGAACACCGTTCCTGTTTGAAGAAAAACTAAATTACGATCATATTTTTGCTCAAATCAAATTTGTAATTCAATTTTCAATTTAATTCATATTATTTTATACATCGTGCTGATACTAAATAATTTTATTGTTTTATCGCAATCAAGTTTCGTATTGCAATTTCTACTAATTGCAATTTAAATTTAGTTTGGAATATTAAACTTTCACTGCTCGAACCATTTTAAAATGAAAGCTAAAATTGTAAATTTTGTATTTTAAATTTCACTCAAAATTATAAATCAATTACTCCGACGCGTTTAGAACTTAGCTTACTTGTATTCAAAATATCACAAAATTTCTATCTAATTGCAACCAAAATTTTGGAATTCAAAAACAACTTTTTCTCAGAATTTTGCCTTCACAAAATATAAAATTTTGCTCAAATTGATTTTATAATTTTAACATGATCTTTAATTTTTCTCCAATTCGTCCAATTCGAAATACAAACTTAACTTTAAACTAAAATAATAATATTACAGTTATATTTTTGCTCAAGTCCAAATTACTACTCAAATTCAATTTCTTCAATTGCTTAAAATTCAAATATTTCGATACTTTATGGTGGGTGGATGATATTCTGAGTTGAGTTCACACCTCACCATACATTTTGTTCTTCGTTACGACCAAATATGGTCGTATCTATTTGATTTACGTTCAATAAAACACGTTCAATAAAAAAACACAAAAGATTTCGGATCGAATATATCAAAACTAATCACTTTATTTACTTCAACTTTGTGATAAACTAATTACAAACTATTACAACTTTATTTATTTTATTTTAGTTAAAAAGTTCTAAACGATTGCATTGCGTGTGTTTTCTTTCTTGTTCCCCCCGTTAGTCCCTTTTTTTAATCATCATGACCATCAGTACGTTTTCTTTTATTTCGTAATAACGATAACAATGAGTACGTTTTGTACTGCGATGAACATGAGTACGTTTTATAATATGATGACGAATCGTTTTGGTCAGCACTTATTTTTGGTGCTGCCTAGTGAACGCTAGGAACGATTATCTATATCGAAGAGGTCGCCTGATATCGCGCCTCGATCTCGATGTTGTTCGTGGTTTTGCTTTCGGTGTTTCGTCCAAGTTGAACGTGACCCATTTTTTTTTCGACTTGGTTACCGGTTTCGACGTTTGGGGTTAGTTGTGTTGTGGGATCTGGAATAGGTTCGAGGATGTTATTATTGGAACTTTCGACCGACGGATTTACGTCGGACTGCCGATCGCCGCCCTCCCTATTCTCAGACTCATGGATTTCGATGAAGCATGGCTTTTTCCGATTTAGAGATACATTTGATTCGACGCCTTTTACCAATATGGTGTAGTATTTCTCGGTACGGCGTACTGCCTGATAAGGACCCTGATATGATGGTTGCAATGTTTGGCGTACTGCATCTGTCCGGACCAGGACATGTGAGCATGTTTTCAGATCTTTGAAAACGAACATTTTTGATTTACTAGTGTGTCGTGATGGTGGGGTTGGTCGTACTAATTCGAAATGCTTTTTGATTTGAGTGACCACTTGATTTTGTGTCGCAAATGATGACGGTTGTATCATGTCTCCTGGTAGACGAAATTTTTCTCCATACACGAGTTCAGCTGAGGAGGTTTCGAAATCGTCTTGAAACGCGGTTCTCAAACCTAATAGTACGAGAGGTAATGATTTAGTCCATTGGAGGTTTTTAATGCACATGATTGATGCTTTTAAACTGCGATGCCATCGTTCCACCATGCCATTACAAACCGGATTATAGGCTGTTGTTCGCTTGCGTTGAAAGCCGATTAGATTAGCTAAACTTTCGAATAATTCAGATTCGAATTGGGCTCCTCTGTCGGAAACGATGATGGACGGTACCCCAAAACGGCTTATCCAAGTTTTTACTAGGGTATCTGCTACTGTTTTAGCTTTTATGTCCGCCATCGGTGCAGCTTCGGGCCAGCGCGTGAAGCGATCTATCATTGTCAAACAATAACTTATATTTTCTGATGGTTGCAAAGGGCCTATTATATCGATATGGATCTCAGAAAATCGATTACTGACGACAGGTTAGTTGCCACACGGACTTTTAACGTGCTTTGTGACTTTGCATTTTTGACAATCGACGCAGGATTTTGCCCATAATTGCACGTCTTTGTTAATTGCTGGCCATACGAACTTATTCCGCAATAGATTGACGGAACTGCGAATTCCCGGATGTGACACGTTATGATATACTTTGAAAACTTGTCTTCGAAATTTTTTGGGAACGTATGGTCTTGATGTGCCTGTTGAAACGTCGCAATCCGCATGCCTGTTGAAGACTGTCGTTATTTTGAATTAGTGCTTATAGCTCGCTATCGTTGGATTGTTCGTCGGCCATGAGTGAGTAATCTATGTTACTCGGTACCGTTAGTGCCTCAATTCGAGAAAGGGCATCAGCAACAACGTTGTCCTTGCCGGAAACGTGCTGAATGTCCGTTGTGCATTAAGCGACCAGGTCAAGATGTCTGCGCTGACGTGGCGAAGCTTTCTCTAAATTGTGATGTAGGGCGTACGTGAGGGGTTTGTGGTCGGTATACAGAGTAGATTCCCAACCGTCCACGAACTCGCTGTCGTAGGTGCTGTATTTTAGTTCCGCAGTTGAGAGCTTTCGCGAACTGGCGCCGACTGACTGATTTGACGCGTCTACCATGATTGCCAGTTTTGGATTAGACAATGGATGATCTAGTTGTGTAGCTTCTGCTAGCTATTTTTTACAACGCTCAAAAGCTTAGTTCGACAAATCGCACCAATCGACTTTGCTGTTGTCGTTTTTCTTTCGTCCTTTAAGGAATTCGTACAATTTGGCTTGTTCTTGAGCTGCGATTGGCAGGAAAATGTGGTAATAATTTATCATGCCCAAGAATCTTTGAATGCCTTTCGTTGTAGTTGGGCGCGCGAAATTTGTTATCGCTTCGATTCGAGATTGAGCCGGCTTAATACCTGCAGCTGTCGAAATGTCGAATCCTAGAAAACTTATTTGTTTCTCGCCGAACAAGCATTTGTTTAAATTGATAACCAAACCGGCATCCTGCAATCGCTGAAATATTATTGTAAGGTGCTCGGTGTGCTGGTCGACATTAGCCGATGCAATTAAAACTTCATCGATGTATGGGAATGCGAATTTTATGTCACGCAAAATCGAATGAATGGGCCGCTGGAACGTTTGAGCCGCATTTCGCAACCCGAATGTCATACGGGGGAACTCAAACAAACCGAACGGGGTGCATATAGCCGTTTTTTCGATATCTGCCTCGTCAATTGGAACCTGATGATAGGCCCGCACGAGGTCGATTTTTGAAAAAATATGATTGCCCTCTAGCTGGTGGCTGAAATCCGTGACAAACGGTATTGGGTATCGGTCGGGCTTCGTTTTTTGATTTAGACAGCGGTAGTCTCCGCAGAGCCTTCAGCCGCCGTCCTTTTTCTTAGTGATGTGAAGCGGACTAGCCCAATTGCTTTTGGAAAGCCGACATACGCATTGTTTTAGCCAGAGGTCGATTTCTTTTTTAGCGATTTGCGTTTTTTCCGTGTTGAGTCGTCGAACTTTTGCTGAACACGGTTGACCCTCTGTTTCGATTTTATTGACAACGTTATGTTTTACCGTATTGAACGTTGGCGTTTCGTGAGTAATTTGCCTGAAAGTTTTCAGTAAATTGCGGATGTGTGGGTCCCCTGCATTCGTGTCTATTATTGTTAGCTGATATGACGGCAAGATAATTGGGTTAGTAGTAGTGTAGCAGAAAATCGGCTCCGATAATGCATCTGTCAATGTTAGCGATTGTAAACTTCCATTCGAATGAACGACGTAGACCTAAATTCAACATAAGATTTTTTGTACCGAATGTTTCGATCACTGTTGAATTTGACGCAAATAATTGCAAATCTGATTTTGCGAATTTGTCCTGAGAAGTTGGGGTTATGACAGAGATATCGGCTCCGGTGTCGATAAGGAATTGCTTTTTGGTGATTAGTTCGAGTATAATTAAGCGGAAATTTGGATGGCTCCTATCACTTGCTGCGAAGAGTGATGAGCCTAATGGTTTTCCGTACGGTCTGCCGATCGGTTTTGATCGAACTTGCAAGGTTTAGTGCAATTTTTAGCCTTGAACCCGAACTTAAAATGATACCAGCAGTTTGGGAAAACCTTGACTTGTGAGTCAGATCGGGATTTGCTGCGCGATCGCTGATTTTTGTTTGTTTGCGATCTTTGCCCGACTCGAGATTTTCTGTCGTTGTTTATCCAATTATCGAAGCGCTGTGTTAAAGCATCGATGCGCGCTGACAATGAGTGGTCAGAATCGCTTGCCGTAGATTGTGACGGTTTGGAAATATTATAAACGCCCACTGGCCTATGAATTTCCATTATTTTATCCGCAGATGCGGTTATTTTATCCAACTCGTATTCTTCCATGCAGGATAATATCCCTTGAATATTTGTGGGCATTCGCTGCAACCACAAATTTCGCAGCACCGGTTTGTTGATTTGGTTTACCGAAAGCGCCTGCATTTCGCGTAGTAGTTGGAAGGTTTTTTGTCACCGAGTTGTAAGCCAGAAAGTAAGCGGTTAATTTTATTCTAGCTGAGTCGCAAAGCGACGAATATTTGTCAGCTGGGGGTGGTTTTAATATCAATTCGCTAACGCATTTGACTATTTCCGCGTCGAGTGAAGCTAATAAGTGTCCGTATTTTGCTTATGCTCCACTCAACTCAAACTGAGCTTCAAGTTGTTTGAACCATATTTCGGGGTCGTCTTTGTTATCCGCAGAATATTTAACGGATACTTTGCATAAGTTCGCCTGCCGTTCGTCGCTTGGGCCTTTGGTCTCTTCGTTGTCACTCATTTTGTTTAATAACTTGGTCCTTTATACCACGATAATAAATATTGGATAAGCGTGGCCGTACAAACGATTCGTCGAATTTATTGAAAATTTTGCCGAGATGAACAATTTGAATGACCGATATGACCGTATTTACTAATTGTCACGTTATCATGAAATAAAGTAAAATTATCCAACAAGGTAACAAATGAATTGTTCGCGGTACAGTACAATGAAAAGAAAATCGCTTACCTTACAGGTTGCAAATTATTTGACCATTAATATCTTGTTAATTTCTGTTGTTTGCTGCAGCTTGTGGTGTTCTCTGCTCGTACGCTCACAATGCCGATTGATGAACCGTTGATGGCGACATGCTATATGATAACAGTGCCGATTGATAAATGTTGATGGATTTTTAGTATATATTTCCGATGAAATACCGAATTATTCATTTGTGGATGTTTAATGTATGTATCCGATAATTTTGTATATTTTTTTTTCTCACGTCGTGGTGGGCACCAGATTATGGTGGGTGGATGGTAATCTGAGTTTAGCTCACACCTCACCATACATTTTGTTCTTCGTTACGACCGCAAATGGTCGTATCTATTTGATTTACATTCAATAAAAAAAAAAAAAACACAAAAGATTTCGGATCGAATATATCAAAACAATAAAATCATTTTATTTACTTCAACTTTGTGATAAACTAATTACAAACTATTACAACTTTATTTATTTTATTTTAGTTAAAAGATTGGTTAAACGATTTTCTAAACGAATGCACCGCCTGTGTTTTCTTTCTTGTTCCCCTCGTTGGTCCCTTTTTTTAATCATCATGACCATCAGTACGTTTTCGTTTATTTCGAAATAACGATAACAATGAGTACGTTTTGTACTACGATGACCATGAGTACGTTTTATAATATGATGATGAATCGTTTTGGCCAGCACTTATTTTTAGTGCTGCCACAACTTACTCAGATTTCTGTTCAAAACTCTGGTACAAATTTATCAAACCTTTTGCTTCAAACTACAGTTTTAAATTCGAGTTTAACTCAGCATTTCTAATAACACTCAAATAAATTCTCAAGAAATTTCTGAAATGCACTTGGAACTATAGCTGAAGTTGTATTCCAAATTTCTAATCAAGCACATTTAGACAAATCTAGGTTGAAATTTTTACTTAATTTTTAAAGAAACTATCACAAAATTTCTAGCTTCATTGCACCCATAATTTTGCGTTAATTAAATTTGGAAATCTAGCTCGTTTTTAAATTGCATCCAAATTTTTGCTCAAACTCTCGACTGGATTGAAATTGAATTTTTAGTCGAAATTTTGTTCAAATTTTGTTTTACCACGTTCTAAATAAAAATTTTGCTCGAATAATTAACTAAATTTTTAAAATTCACTAAAATTGTTAAGAAAGGCAGTCAGTTAAACTCTATTTCTAACGTAAGTTCCTACGTAAGATTTTATTCAATTACGGTTTAAAATTGATAAGCTTCTGTTATTAAATAAAATTCTTTCAAATTTTTGCTGGATTCCTAATTTTCTAGTTGAACTAAAAAATTTGTTGAAATCGGCTTTAGAATTTAAGCTCAGTCACATAAGGGGCATTAAATATTTTGCTAAAATTGTTTTTGAAAACGTGTTTCAAGCTAATTTTCTCTCTTCGTTTATCTTAATCAATTTTCACTCTGTCGAATGCAGTTGACCAATTTAAACTAGATTTATGTTCAAAATTCTATTTATCATGTTGGTCAACTACGAGAGCTATTTGGAAATAAATTTCTGACCAAAAATTTTAATTTTTTCGAATCCATTTTGATTTTAAACTAAGTTACTAGGATGAAGAGTTCAAAATGGTTCCAATGAGTTGGAGGAAATAATTATTGTGGTATAGCTACGGACTATTTTTTGTGTCTATGCCTGGTCCTACTGGACCGCCACCCAAACCTAACCTAACTTACTAGGATGAATACCATTTACATATTAAAACGAAAATTACAATAATCAATTAGCAGAATACCTAAATATTTGTTAAAACTATAAATTTCACTCAAATTTGCATTTCAATTTAATTCAATGAACGTTATCAAAATTACAATTGACAAACATTCAGGTACAGTTTGGAAGTTTAACTCAATTTCGGATTAAAATGTTCCTCACAGTTGATTCAAATTCAGATTGAATTGTAATCTTATTCTGAATGCATCCAAGGTTTTATTCGAATCCATAAAAACTATTTTCTTTTCCAGTCTAATTTTTTGACTCAATTCAAATTGGTTTCAAAATATGTATTTTGGTTTTGTGAAATCAAAATTCGAGTTGTTACTCAATTCCCAGACATAATTTTACCAAAGATTTTATTTGGTTTGGAATGCTAAAAACATTTTTTTTTAATTTTAATTCCTAATTCAAATTTCTCTTAAATTTCCGATACAAATTTCTAAACTAAATTCTAAGGAAATGTTGTTGGTTGTTTGAGACTAAATCAATAATTGCAATTAAAATTATTTTTGAACCTAGTTTAGAACACCAAATTTACACTCAAATTTTTGCTCAAAACCAAATAGAATGTTCAAACCAAGTAACACTGTACAAAGATTTATACTATTTAAATTCCATGCAAATTGTATAGTTAGGTTAATCCAGAAACATTTTCTTAATTTCTATTTTAAATTTAACTCAAAATATTTAAAGGTGTTCGAATTTTAACTCAATTGAAATTGTATCTGTTTAATTTCAAACCGAAAATTTATGGATTTAAAACCGGAGTTTTTTTTTAAATCCAATCAATATTTAGTCATGTCCTGGTTGGAATATTTATTCAAAGATTGGATTTCAAACTCTATTAACAGCAAAATTCTGCTGAAAACTACGATTAGCTTTTGATTCATATTAAACAAAATATGTTGCTCAAATTTAGTTTGTAATTCTACTCGAGAATTTATTCAATTACATTTGGGAATTCAAATTCTCATTCAGATTTTTGCTCGAAATTTTGATTTTATGTACGATATGTTGAAATTCACAAACGTTTGTTGATAAACAATATGTTAACTTTCCTCACGTTAATGGGACTCAATATTTTACTAAAATTCAAGTTTGAATTCTGAGTTAATTTCGTTTGTAACTTAAATTTAAAATTTTTGCCAAATTATTCTACTTAAAATTTCATTCATAATCATTACGTCCAATTTCGAATTGAAGCTAATTTTGTTACCTTTAGATTTTAATTTAATTTAATTTGTAATCAAATTTACATTCAACATTTCCCTCAAACATATAATAACTTGAAACTTTTCGGATTATAAATTGGTTTTCGTTCGAGCTCATTTTGAATATGAATAACATTAAAACTATTGCTACGTTCTTAAAGTTTTTGATGAATTCTGTTACATACGTTTCCATATTTTGCCTTAATCAGATAAATGTCACAACGTAGATTATTTCGTTTTTGATAAAGGCACATACGTTAACGAATAAACACAACAATCAGGAAATTTGCATTTCTAGAAGAACTCCGGATGTATTTTAATTTGATGTTTATTTGAGATATGTATTTTAATTAGCGGAGTTCAGGCCAAAGTGAAACGTTTTTAACTTCTAAAAAAAATATTTGTTGGCCCAAATTTAAAATTTGGCTTATGAAATGTTTCGCCGTATCAAATTTTAAGCTATGAAAGTCGAATTTCGTTATTCTTGAAGAAAAGACTAAATTAAAAATATTTGGAATAAACCTTAAAATATGTCGTAAAACGTAAAATAAGTGGAAATTTGTAAAAATATGTGACCTTGCCATATTACCAATATATTTAAAAATATGTGGTAACATATAGGGCTCATTCACTGTAATATGTTCTAAAAAGAATAACTATCCAACAAATTGTTAGCTCTCAGACAGAGAGAGAGAGAGAGAGAGAGAGAGAGAGAGAGAGAGAAAGAGAGAAAGACAGAGAGAGGGAGAGAGCGAATCATGTGGCAAATGATTGAAATACGGCAAAAAATTTTAGAGTGGCAGCTACATCAGGTATACATTTCATTAATATTTGTACTTGTATAAACACAACCGATTTCTTATTTGTAGGGAATAAACTACCTGTTAATTAGAATATCCAAATTTATTAATAGTTAAACTGAAATTTTATAATTAATCTGGTAATTACACATGTAAAATTGATTTATATAGCTGGTCAAACCTTATAAACCATTTTAAATACGTTCATAATTTTAAAAGTAATGATAATTACGAGTATGTATGGGTCACTGAATGTTGTGGTCAATCGTTTCAAAGTTATTCCAGTTTTAGGAGACATGTGATGAAAATCCACCTTACTGGTAATGAAAGGTTAAAGAATAAATCGGAAAATCTCGAAATATCGAAAACAACAAAAAATGAAATCCAACGATACACCGAAATACCTCCAAAGATTTCTGATATGTGCCCAAAAATATTTAATTCAGCTAAAACATTTTTTAAAATTAACTTTGGAATCAATTCAGACAAAGGATGTATTAACAATCCAGAATACCGATTGTTGCAATCCAGAATACCGATTGTTGGAACCCTTCAAGCAATTTACAATAAATAGTGAAATCACAAATGTTTATGATTGTGGAGAGTTAGTATTAGACGAGCTTAAATTTTCGGATGTACTAATGCCTTTAAGGTTTCAATTTAAGACGGTGTTTAAAAGATAACAATTTATTAAAGTCAATATCGTTTATAAGTATCCACAAAGAAGGAACCAATGTTAAACATTTTGTGCAAGGTGAAATTTGGCAAGATAGAAAGTAAATGTTTTGTGATAAGGAAATTTTAATTCCATATTTCTTTTGTGCTGACGCTTTGGAAATAAATAATCTACTTAGGTCCAATGCGACAAATCAAAGTATTGCGATTCTTAAATATGTTTTTTCTAGATAAAATTAAGCAGGAATATTCAAAATATCTTTACTACCGGTATCATAAAAGCTGAAAACTTGAAGTAACTTGGTAGTAACAGGTGCTTCCAACCACTTGTGGAGGAACTGAAATCTCTAGAGAGAATTCCACTCGAAATTAATACAGCGAGAGGGAATTTTGAAATGCGATTTTTACTCGGTTTAATTTTCGGTGATAATATGGCCTTTAATAGTGCTATAGGTTCTACACCATGTAGATTTTTTAAAGTACATAAATCTGAATTGCACTTTTGCGCAGATGAAAGCCAAGTCGTATTACGCACAGAAACAAATTACAGTGAAGATGTTATAAAAAACGATTTATTTGTAACTGGCATTAAATATAATTCTATATTTAACCAACTTAAATATTTACAAAATTACTGATAAAGTTTTAGTGTCGATATCATGCACGATATTTTTGAAGGTATTTGCCATTACAATATTTGTAATAAAAGAAACGATTAAACAAGTCGGCAAGAGAAATGATAACATTTACACATTTTTTATCTCTAGTGATTGCGGATATAGTATAGTAGTGGAAGGCGATGAAGTTTTGAATTTTTTTATCGTATTTTTAAAAATAGTGGATATTATATTATCGTTAAAAATTAGTTGTAATGATTATACAAGCATTAAAAGCACAAACTGCATAAATAACATTTTATAATAATCTATCAGCTGTCAGTGATGTTGTATTATTTGAATTGAAAATTTATAGTTAAGAACTAAACCGAAATACAACAGTACATATCACATACAACAACAACATATAAATAAAAATTGTATTAGTTTGTTTGCTACAATAAACGAGATAATTATTTATGTGACGTCAAACAACTTCGAGAAGGTAAAGCTCATTCCATGCGCGTCGTCAAGTTTACATAATATGATTATGAAGCGGAAACATGCAAATGATTCTTCTTCAAGTGGATCGGCAATGCATGGAAGTAAAACAATTAAACAAATTGACTGTTATTTCAAAAATCCCAAACAAGACCGCAATTTTGAACGAATTATATCGAAACTCACAGCATTCGATGGAATTTCAATGAACGCTATTTGTAAAAGTTCGTTTATTAGACACAGTTTCGAAATGCAAGGTTTTATGTTACCGAAAAATCCCTCAGATATAATGAACTTATTTTATAAATTCTACGACAGTGTCAAAAGCGAGGTAATTGCGAAGATTATCAATATGAAGGCAGAAAATCAAGAATTTGTCCTGTTTATAGACGAGTGGACTAGCTATCGAAATTGCAGGTACTTAAATATTCATTTATATAACTCAAATGGAGAAACTGAAAATCTAGGTTTGATGCGCATCGAAGGCTCTTATCCTGCTGAAAAAGCAATTGAAATGGTATCGAATAAAATTCAGACATTTGGGTTAAATTACGAATCTGATATTGTTTCCACAACAAGTGACCATTGAAACCATGATAGACCGTTTTGTTAGAGTAAAACCAGCAATTTTAAAAACGTTATATGATTTAAACCTCAGCAACTTGTGGAATCCGAAACTTGGCATAGTTGCTTCTAATATAATACGCCCTTTACAACCAGGTAAAAAATCAATAGAAACTCTAAGCCGCCAGGATGCTTCATTGTTAACTGCAGCAGGCATTCTAAAATTTTTATTTAAAAATTTTCGGGCCAATAATTCGAAAATAAGCACCGATCTGTTAAATGAGATAAAAAATCAAATCGCCAAATATAGCGACAAACAAATTATTCTATAATTAAATTTTTACAAAATTCTATAGTAAAAGCATAAAAGATGATTTTTTTTTCTACCTGTTCTAAAATAGAAATAATTAAAACCGCGAAAACAATCTCGAGGCGATTATTTAAAGCATCTAATAGTGATAAGGATGTTATGGATGAATTTCTTACAGCAACAACAGTATCAATATCAGAATCAGAAGTAGAAGAGAATGTGTGTAATTCTGTTGATGAGGAACTGGAAAATTCCATACGCGATAGCTTAAAAGTGCAGCCAGTGACCGACGACGAGTTCCGAACGTTGACCAAGGAATTCAATATATATGAAGCGACTGGCAGAATTACCAGTAATCTTGCGATGCTCAAAATGGTATTATTAATGATAAAACCAACATCTACTCAAAACGAGAGGAACTTCTATATTTCGGTAAATTTTTGCAGTAAGCGCAGAGGACGATATAACGATAAATCGCTAGACTGCTTATCGTTCTTAAAACAGTATTTTTTAAACTGCAAAAAATTAAAATTTAAAAATTTCAATTGAATTAATATTTAATATTTTCCTTTTTATGTGATATATTATTTAATGAAAATGTTTAATTATATTATGTATTGCTATCTAAATAAATATAGATAGCTATGTGTGTAAGTACACACAAATGTAATTTTTAAAAATGTTTGGTTGTATAAATGTTGTAAATTTTCTACTATCGCATAAAGGTTTTTACGTATTTTAAATTTGATATTCATAAATAATATGATGTCAAAATACATCTTGAAGAGAAAAGTACTAGAATTCTTGTATTCTCGGGAGTAAAAATTTGAGACCGATTCCGACGGATCTCGGATCTCGAGAACTGGAAAACCTCGGGAAAACAGAAACTCTCAACCTTGTGCATTATCCGACTATTATTAAAAAATCAGGTCCACCTCGACAGTTTTGGTATTTTACGTTTGACTCTACCCTAAAAGAAATAAAAGTGTATTCCCATGCCACATCTTCGAGAAGACATGTTTGCGTTCTAATTGCAAAAAAAAAAAAATAGAATACATACAAATTTTGTAAATTTCTGTTGAGTCCTTAGAAATTACTGATCATTTTCATCGACAAAAAGGGAATTTTTAATTAAAAATCATATCTTAAAACGACATTTCGCACGTGACAAAGAATAGTGACACAACTCAAAATTTCAGATTTTTCAGGAGAGCAAAAGAAAAAACGCTAATTTCGATTTTACTACACTACTCTCTATGGGCGTCAAAAAAGGAAGATCGGAAAATAAGGCCGTCTCTCGCTTTGTACAATAAATATGAAAACGTCACTATGTCTGGTTATGAAATCGATCATTGCGCATCTTTTCGTCGAATTATCTCAAAAACTCAATTTTTTGAGTTGTGTCACTTTTCTATGTCATGTGCGATTTATTCTCTAACTACGTTCGAAGATAATTTAAAAAGTTTTTCTGTAATAGAATATAAAGAAACACTGTACTCGAAAGGCTTTATTTTAAGTTTATCTGCAGATTATGAATCAATTTTCAAAATTGTTGAGATTTACACTGATTTGTCTAATAATAATATTTACATTTTATGTATAATCCATTAATATCCCCTTACATTGTATTAGATTCAACCACATTAACAGAAAAAGTAGTCATTCAGATCGAGATCTTTGATAGAAAACCCATAAAAATAAATACAATAAATACGCTTTTTGATGGAAAAAAATGATCAGAAACAAATTTTTTATTATAACATATAAATTTTGTTAAAGCATTAAAATTTCATCATGGCTGAATCTAACATCACTGAATTTATTCAATTAACGAACTCAAATATTCTAACTCCTACCAATCTAACAGAAAATAACAATTCAAATTTTAACATCAACAAAATACGTCAAATAAAACAGTCTGTTGAACAAATTCTTAACAGTAATGAAATTCTAGACTTATTGAACTCCTGGAGGAAGGTGGGCGATATTTAGTAGAAACCGTTTATTAATAATTTGTTTAAAAAGCAAAAAATGAAATTGATCTTGAGGCGTTAAGCTATATGAGCAAACCTGATACAGACGAACTTCTTAGCAACCAGCCATTAGATACTCGTACACACATCAAATTTTTATATTTGAATGAATTTCAACACTTACAAGAAATAAATTATATAGTTTCATATAAAAACGGATTGTAACATAATGGAAATTTGTTTATTTATCTTAGGGTTTACAAGGCATACCAAAGAAAGGCGGGAATAGTGACAGTACTTTAGAAAAAAAAAACAAAAAATCCAGTTACAGAAATATGCTTACCTTTAGGTGCTGACGTTAACAAAGATTCCTGTCCTTCCGAAAACGTAAGTGTTTTATAAATGTATCACAAAATTAAATATGTAATCATAAAATGTATTTTGATAGATATATATTAAATGTTTACTTTGGCAAACGCCTCTTGGTAAAGCGATATTAGCTTAAACGGATAATAACATTGAATAAAATTTAAATGGGGGTAAATGCGTGTGGAGCAATGGCAACGCAAATAGAAGACCATTTTGTAAATGTAACTGCGGTATATGTACAATTTTTTTTTTTAACTTTAAATTACGGAAAGATAATAACATATTTCTAAATACAGGCAGTATATTTCAAACGTAGGAAAAAAATTATAGCCAAAGGTCAGCAGTATGATAGACACAATAATCGACTATTAAAACTAAAAGCGCTCTTACCTCTTAATTAAACGATAATATTGATGGTGAGATCAATAATGAAAAATAGTAAAATGTGTATTTACTTAGAAAAATTTAATTTCAGTATTATACTTTATAAATGACGATGAACGTCAGTTATGTGAGGAGCTGAAATACAATAGAAAGGATAACGATTTAGAAGGAATACTTTCAAAGATAATAATATTCAGTCCATATAATAAGGGAATGGCCAGCATACAGATAAGCTTTTGGACCACGTTTGATAGACATGGACTTTCAACATATTCAGCCTGCCGCGGAAAATATTTACCTGAAATTTGATCATTTTTGTAATATCGTTCTTTCTATCTTAGAGGAAAAAATTGTAGAGCCGATTGCAAAAGATATGCAGGAAGAATTTAAAATGCAGAAATATACTATGCTAGATACAAATTATTATTGTTAACCACATAATAACTCAGTAGCCAAATCAGTACAAAAGCACTTCATACAGCTCCATTACAGCATTTCATTTTTATAATTGGAGAAAGCTTTTTTCAAACAGCAACCAGGGGGTCAATTTTCGTTCTATGAAAAAACCTAATGAAAAAAAAGTTTTCATTTTGATTCCATCAAGTCTTTTTCATTTATAACATTTCACACAACGACAATAAGCGATTCTCGATATCCAAATGAAAAAGAATCGTGAGAAAAACGCTGAATAAGTTGTTTCCAAAGTAAGCTACACTGTAAACACACATTTTTTCGAGTTTCATGTATATTTCAGCTAGCTGATACAACAATTGGTTTAAATATTAGCTAAATAAATGATAAAGTAGATTAAGTTAATCAGTTTTTGTCATTGGCTGTCAAAATATAAAGTAAATTATAAAATTGACCAAATTATTTTTAAAACTTAACTAAATTAATTATTTGGCAGCTTTTCTTAAATAAACGGAATAGTTTTTAATAGATTTACTTATTAGTTAAGTTTAAAGTGAATCATATTATAGTTTCAATGCACATTTAATGGTAAAAATACAAATTTAGTTTTTATAGAATTTTATTTCCATATTTATAATGTTCTCACCGCCAAAATGGTCGGTGAGAAAGTTTTATTCCTATGAAAAGATTTGGACGTCATTTTTCTCCTTCTCATGAATCGGAAATGTGTATTTCTCACTGAAAAAACTTTTCATTGTACTTTTCATAGAACGAGAATTGACCCCCAGTTTTACATTTATTGGGATAGCAACAAATAAAAATTTGTAAGTGTATTGGCAGCATTGGATTGTGCTTTCAAAATTTTTCAAGTATTTTGGTTAAAATACCCCACACCAAACGAAGCTGTCTGGCAATATATTCCAAAAAGTATTTTACAACATTAATATTTCTTTCGACGATGTATTCTCTTCAGTTAATTTGCTTATATCAAAACTGAATATTCCAAAAAGCTGTAGTCCTAAGGCATGTAAGTTATATTAAATAATAATTTAGAAACGTTAAACGTTTACGGAAAAGTCCTATGAACACCTTGATGTGCACATAGGGGTCCATCGTGATACTCCTTAATAATTGAGTTTATCTCATCTTCATTCGTCTTAGAAGTTGGTAAAAGGTTTCCGAATTAACTTGTATAGAATTTGAGACAATAGGAATTGTATTTACTGCCAATGATCGATTGTTTGAAGTTGACAGAACTTCGTTTTGTAAAAGTGGAACTGATAATGTAGATTTAGAACGAGTTACTATATTACATTCAGGAATATGTATCTGGAGCAATTCGACTTAATGCATCCGCGTTATTATTTAATTTTCTTGCTTTTTGAACGATTTTGTAATCATACTCATCCAATCTTATTCTCCATCTGACTAGCCTTGAAGAAGGATTTTTAATATTACAAAGCCACATCAGGGGTTTATGATCACTTATTATTTTAAACCTCCTACCATAGATGTATGGACGAAAATGATCTGTAGCCCAGATTATCGCAAGAAGTTCTTTCTCAATTGTGAAATCATTTTTCTCTCCACTGTTCAAAATATAGGTAGCATATGCGATCGGTAAGTCAGCACCATTTGGCTCCTGTGACAAAACTGGGCTCATCACAACGTCGCTTGCGTCGCACGTAAGAGTAAATTCTTTAGAAAAATCGGCAAATTGTAAAATTGGGGGATTCATTAAAAAATCTTTCATTTTCGTAAATGCTTCATCACAGAATGCATCCCACACGAAGACAGAATCTTTTTTTAGTAGAGGTTCACTAATTTTTGAGAAATTTGGGCAAAAATTACGGTAATATTCTACGAGGCCAAGAAATGATTTTACATCACGGGATGTTTTTGGCATCGATAATGCCTCATTGCGTTAATTTTAGTAGGATCTGGCTTTATACCTGATTTAGTTATTAAATGCCCTAAATAATAAATTTCTCGAGAAAGAAATTGCCATTTTTCTGGATTTACTTTCAGATTGTAAGCCCTCAGGCAAGATAAAACTTCTGTTAAATTTTGATTGTGATCAAGAAGTGTTTTCCCGTAAATCACAACATCGTCAAGATATGCTAGACATTTTAATCCGTTGAGTCCACACAGTGCATTGTTCATGAGCCTCTGGAAAGTACTCGGAGCATTACGAAGTCACATACTCATTCGAGTAAACTGGTTATGTCCGATTTCCGTGCTAAATGCTTTTTTTTTCGCAGTCTCTTGGATCTATAGGAACTTGATGGTATCCATGAGCAAGGTCAATGGTGGAAAAATAGTTACATCGACCTAATCTATCCAAAATGTCTGTAATGTTAGGTAACGGAAAAATATCAGGAATAGTGACGTCATTTAATTTCCTGTAATCTATGACGATACGCCACTTCCTTTCATCTGATTTTGATTTGTTTTGTACACAGAGCAGTGGAAAGTTCCATGAAGATTTCGAATCTTCCACTATACCATCGGCTTTCATGTCGGAAACTTGTTTATTTACCTCATTTTTGACAGCTTCAGGTAATCGATATAAAACGTTAATCTGATGAGAAGTTGCGTCTGTGACAGATAACTTATCTCCACCAAGAAGAAAAACATCATTAAATAATCGATATATTGATAAAATGCAGTCCTGCTCTTCAATATTTAAATGGGTAAAATTATTTTTTTTTTCTAATAATGAAAGATATGAAATTTATCTAGAAGATCAGTCCATATTTAGATTAGAATTTACTAAACTAACTAGTGCGTAAACGTTTTAAATTTTTAAAATGGAGTTCACAATATATACTCCAGGCAATAATTCTTTTGAGTAACAAATGTGTTCAGAATGGTTAGGCAACGAGTACAAAGTAATTGAAATTGAAGTTATAAGTAATTGAAAGCTTTTTAATGCGAAATCTAGAAAATCAAAATTTGAAAAAGGGTCCTTTCGTTTTTGATCATCGATATCTCTGCAACGAATAATTGCACAGTTAATTTTAGGGCAGCTTTAAAAACTTGAGTAATTTTCCTACACAACCCTTTATTGACTACTTGATAAAACATTTCTTTTTCACCCTCAAAACTAATTTGAAAAAAGTACAAAAAAATTACCTTTTATGGTTTTTTAGTAAATCTACCGTTGTTTCTTTACAGCTTAATGTACGTACCCCAGCAGCCCTGTACATTTTCAAATTGATCCATCTAACCGTTTGTTCCGGACATATTTGTTTATTTGCTGTATTTGGTAAAAAGTTCTGGAAAATAGCTAATTATGATGGAGCTTTTCTATTCCTTAACCGATTGTAATGCGATCCGACATGTACTTTGGAAATGGGATCCTTAAATGATTTTTAGAGGAAATTCTGAAAAATGGCTAACTAGGTTGAAACTTGGCAATTCCTGAACCGATTGTGATGCGATTCTTCATGTGCGAAATGGGATTCTAAAACGTTTTTTAGATAAAGTTCTGGAATACGATCTATTAGGATTGAACTTACCTGTTTTTTGAACCAATTTTAATGAAATTTTACGTTTAGCTATGGAAATGGGACCCTAAAATTAGTTTTAGATAAAGTTCTGGATATGGCCGGATTGGTTAGAACTGAGCCACTTCTTAACTGAATATGATTAAATTTGACATGCACTACGGAAATGAGATTTTAAAATGATTTTTCCGGTACACTACCATTAGAAGTTTCACTAATGCTGCGCGTGCTGTCACCCGCTTCTTATTTTTTTTTTGATTGTGATTAAAATTCCCGGCAATATCATAAAAGCTATTGTATGTTGAAGTTAATGTAAACAAGGCAGCTGCTCAGGTTTATCTTCTGTGTTCCATACTAATTGGCCATATTCCAGAATTATGTCTAACAATTATTTTAGAATCCGATTTTCAATTGATTACATAATAGCCAAGTCACAACCGAGTTGGTCACGTTCCAGAACTTTATCCAGAAATCATTTTAGAATCTCATTTCCAACGAACATGTCAACGAACACAACCGTACCAATTTTTTTTATTTTGATGATCACTTTAATTGTTTTGTAAAACTTTGATCAATATTTCCGGGAAAAGGTAGAAATTTCAGTGTGTAATGTGATTTATGATTCAATCAGTTTCTGAAAATGTATTTACTGAATATTTAAAATCCATTAATTGTAATAATCTCATTCTCCTAGGTGATTTTATTGTTGATATTCTTTTCAAATGCTATGATTATGATGATAACCTTTCCAAGATGGTTTCTGAGAGTCTTGCATTGTTCATTGATTTGGTTCATAATAACTTCGTTTCAAAATTATGGTTTTGGATTATTCAATAAGCGACCGTTGTCTTGTTTGTGTTGCGTCAGAGATCAACAAATTGGATAGGTTCAGTATTGGCCCTGATAAACCCAAAGTCAATGTGCCTAAGTTTAGTGAATTTTTAAAAGCTGCCAACTTTTTTAGCATCATTACTATGAAGTGATCAAGCAACAGCCTTTAAATTATGTTTGGAAAAATGACTTTGACAATTTTTATGTTGAGGAATCATTTTTTTCACCCAATTGAAAAATAAAGGATTGAATTGGACACTCATTCTCTATAATTTAGCTACTTTCAAGATATTTTCAGAATTAATAATCATTTATTAAAGCAAGATGCAAATACAATTACCACAGTCCAAACAACCAATTCGATTAAAACCTATATTATTCAAGGTGCTTAACGGGTTAAGACGTAAATTTTCTACTGAATCAGCTGTAATCGAATTCCTTAATACAGTACATGCCTCTTTTGTAATTCTTTTACTATTTGATATAAGCAATATAATTATTACTGATCGTTTAATTCTAAGCAGTTTCGATCTTCGTTGAGGCATAAAGGAGCCCTGCATTTTAAGCATCTAATAAAGCTTAATTTTGCACAGCCTGGTATTTGTAAGGCGAGATTTCATCCACTATGGGAAATGATCAATTTTATCCTTTCTAATTTCCTTCGGTGGATGTGCGTCGTATTCGGCTTTTTTTCTTTTTAATCAATCTTTTTACTAACAGTTGACGGCCTTCCAACTGTTACTCGTTCCCCGAACAGGCAAAGGGCTACAAATATTTTAAAGTCGGTCAATGTTAAAAGAGCTGCTTCGATTGTGCCTTTTGATCATTCAACTTTCATAAATACCAACAAAAAAAAAAAAATATTAGTAAACCAAATTTATTTATGACATTATTGACTTACATATGTACAATCCAGCTATTGCTTACAGTTAAGTCAAGCAGATGAAGGAATACTCCGACATACCATTTCTTCGATTTTAATTTTATTTTGTATCTTCCTAAAAAGCTATCCAATAAGTCAACCATGTTATGGAGACGGGACCATTTTTCCTATAATGCCGTTCGGCTTGTTGAAGTGGTTGCTCTCCAAGTTCTCCAATGTAATTTGAAATAAAACTTACAATTTTCATGTCTTTCCAGGATACCACACAAAGGTTTGTATTGTCTGTTTTTGTACTAAGTTCTAGTGAAGCGCCACGAGGTTTCAATTTCCAGCTCTTTTCATCGGGAAGCTTGTAACTGGATATCCTATTTTTTCTTAAAGTTCCCAAACTTAAAATTCTATTTTTTGATAACTCGATAACTAAAGGAATGCTGTTGTAGTAATTATCGAAGAAGCACTTGCAATTTTGCAGTTTGGGAATATCTCTGGTTAGTCGGATCACAACGTTTCCACTCGAGGTAATATTCGTTTCGCTTATTAATCGGTTTGACAAATTATTTTCCTGTTCGGTAAAAAGCTCAAAATTGTACCAATATCCAGAAATTCCAGCTAAAATAAAAAATGTATAGCCCCATTTGTGAGGTTTTGCTGGCATGTACTGCTTGATGTAATACCTAGTTTTAGTGAAGCACATTTGCTCGGCAACACAGACGTACTGTTCATATGGAACTTCTCCAAAAAAATTTTGCAGTATTTCTACAACATGCCTAATTTTATGGATTCGGTTGTGACTAGGATGCGTTCTAGGAACCATTTTATCATTGTCATTGAAATGCAACGTTTGTTTAATTTTTTCAAATTTGTTTACGGTCATTGTTTGTTGGATTAGCTGATTTCCGATGGGTTGACTCCAATATTCCCTGGTATTTGAAATGTTGACTACTGACGTTAGCAAACAAATACCAATAAACTTTTGAAATGCGTAGATATTGGTTTGAGTTACGATCAGTTCCAGCAGCTCATTGTTAAATAAAAACTTAAAATATTCATATAACGTTTGTAATTTTGTATTCGAAAGTATCGTCTCCTTTGAATTTGATTTCATCTTCGGTAACTTCAAAAGGAATGTTTCGCCAGGGTAGATTGGAAACAATCTCTTTCATTTTTTTTTCGTAATTCTTCAACGTCTTGCTGATGTGTGCAGTTTGTGGGCAACTCCATATCAGGTCATTTTCTACTACCAAATTCTCATCTAGTATTACATGTTGCATTGCTACTTCTTGAACGCATTCCATATCAGCGATACCATCATCAAATTTCATTTCGACAGCCATCAATAATTTTCATAATTTCCGCTTCGGAAATAATACCCTGCCTCGGCACCCTTAGCATGACTGTAATAAAAATATTTGTTTATCTGCATGATAGATCATTTATGATGCTATATCAAATATGATAAAGTTTTTTCTATTGATCCTAACGCATGCCATATCATATTCGATAATTCGATAATTATTATTGTATCCAGGTATTTCACTTAGGAAAATTGAATAAAAAACATTTATAATCACAAAAATACAACTTACCTATCAGAAAAACTTTATTTAAATAAATTTCTGGAACAACAAAAAACACTCATACACGAATCGCGCGCGCATCTTGACAGCTAAACTTTATAAATGATTTTATAAAGTGTGGTTGAATGTACACTGTGTCATAATGCATTTTTTAAACAAAACTAATGTTGCCGCAGTTAAAAATAAAACAGAAATTTTAGTACCTTTTGATATAGTATAGAGGTTAAACCTATATTTTGTGGTTATATCATACGAGTATATGATGTACAATACAGCAAAAGGTTAAATTTGGTTATGGCTGTATTAATTCCAGGTTTGAGTATGGTTTAACATGTTATGGTATACCTGCTGAAAATGACGCAATCTGTATTATAATTATCAGCTTTTTCTTTATTTACGAATTTGAAAGTTTAACCATTGTAACATATGGATGTATTTCGAGTGCTACCTTTATTTTATTTTATCAATTCTTAGTCGGTGTACCACATTTTTTCCCTCTTAAATTTCAGAAGGTAATTTCTGGTTAGCTCCCCTTGAACCTTGTTCAGTTGTGGTTCTTTGAGCATCCTAATGTTCAATTACTTTTCAAAATTTCAGTTTAGCAAATTTTTATTTTTCTGATATTATAATTATCTAACATATTACCTACATATTTATAATGTTATTTATTTTTTTATATTTTTAGCTCCGCACCAAATCTTTTTGTAGCTATTTTAATTAGAACGGTAACATTGTTTGAGATCAATTAATGATTGTAACTTTTTGTGACTAGATTTAGTTTGACCTAAATCAAGTCGTTACAAAATTTACCTTAAGGGGGGAATGCTACCACGATTTAATCCCGGTGCTCGAGTCGGGTAGTGGAATTCGGTCGTGGAGGTTGGTAGCTCCCCTTAAGATCTAGTTAAAATCGTGTTAGAGAATTTTTTTTTTACATATTTTTACATATTTTTGAATTTATAATAATTCCTAATCCTAAATTCCTATTACCATGTATATATATTTTTTTTTTATATATATTTATATATATATATATACCTTCTTATAGCCTACATCAGTGAATTTGGGGACGGCGTTTTTGCAATTTTACCCTACCTCCTGCAGAATTTCATCACTTCCCGTACTTGTGGGTAGGTACTTTTGTGCTAGGTAGGATACATTTTGAAATAGCCTCGTCTCTTTGCTTAAAGTATGGTTATAGATTTAACTATTAATATAACTAACCTAAGGCAACCTTTTTTTTTTTTTTGTTGTTTTGTCTTCTTTCTTAACTATTATTGCGATTTTTTATTATTTATTATTTTACTTTCAGTTTCCAGAATTTAACCAAAAGTTTTTAATTATAATTTCAATTTCACTGTTGGCTTTTTAATCCTAATTTATTACTATTTAACTATACCTAGCTAATTCCCTATTTGTTACTAATTTCTAATGGACCTTCTAGATTGATACCTAATTACTTCATTTATCTTTGTCGTCACTGACCCATGACGTAATTGGCTAGTCGGTTCTGGATAAACTGGATAAGGCTGTAAGTCAAATGCACCGGCTGTTATCACTTCCGCCAAGCAACGAATAAGATCACGACTGAGATGATGAAACTGCTGAATAAATCGTGATGCATCGATGTGGTGGATATTCTAACAGTTGACTGTAGTATTCAGACCGTTTCGACCATATTGTGCACTTCTAGTTCCAAGTTGACGGCTTCTAGTTTTACCGACAGTGTAGCGGATTGCTCAGGTTAAATTGATAAAAAAGAAAAACAAAATGATCACCCGTACTGCTGTGAGGTACTGGGGTTAATACTCTGGTGTATTTGTTCCAAAAGACACCGCGGTTCTAAGTTCAACAACACACTTCCCGGTAAAGTGAAGTGTTGTAACATATTGTTGCCAATGATGCTCCGGATCTCTATTTTTTGTTTGGCCGAACAATATTACTTATGTGTTCGACTAGATTTTTTTTGTGTTATTGTGAGTTGTATCCGGCACTGCTCAGCTGGTCGTAAGATCCGTCCAACCACGGTTTAGCCCCTCCTCGGTTATCCTCAGCTGATAATACCATATTTCTTTGAGATATACTCTTATTATATCTGAAGTAGGTTGTAGCATTTCATATTGGAGTATTGTTGGGATGCGATGGTTTGGATACATTTGTTTGTCACCAATGGCATCTTTGATTGGAAACTTAAGTATTTGTTTACTAGATGTGTCTCGCCTGCAGGATTTGAACTAGTTGTATACTCCCGACTGAATTGGAATTAACAGCTTTCGTCTTGTCCCTATGTCTTGTCCCACCTTTACATCGATATTCGCCTGTCGTATTTCTTCGGACATCATGATATAAGAGGTTGGTTAGAGTCCAATGACAGCCAATTCGCCGTGATTAGTTCATGATCCTATCATTATTTGGGACTTGAAGCACTGCTGTTGTCTCTGCTCTTGTTGCTTCCAGGCCAGGTTGGTTTTCATCTCAGCAGGTTTACATGTAGTGATTTGGTTCGCATTTCTTCAATCTGCTGACACCCCATCTACCAAAGAGCGCCACAAAGATATTATCCCTACTGCATCTTGACTTAACACTAAATACTGGTGCTTCTTGGTTTATTTCGATAACCCAGAAACATACTAGTCTTCATTTTCCTTTTACATGGCCTACTGTTAAAATCATTTCCAATCTTGTAGGCATTGTAAAGGGAAAATGGTACCCACGACAGCCACTGTTCCGCTGCAACCAGTCGCCTACTTGTCCTGGCCAGCACTTCATACTCCAAACGCAAACCTATTACACCGAATAGCTGGTCTACTGCTATTTGGGCTCTTTCTGTGGGCCACAAAAACAACGCCTGGACCCTCACCATTATGCTGGTACCGCAGATTCTCTTCATCACCCTATTGATGTTACGGCATCTCTTGCACTACCCGCCGCAATCTGCGCCACAACTGCCATTTGCGTACACCCCTGCGAACCACCTTCCTGTCACCTGATGGTACCGAGGTCACATGACCTTTTTGCTGCACAGAAACTCTTCTGACATTCTGTTGTGACACTGCAGCATTGGAGCCGATCTTATCAACAATCATGGCTGGTAGACTTTAGCCTCTCCTACTTGTTCTTCAAGCGGACAATCTTCTTCACTTAGTTCATCCTCTGCTCATCCTTGTCCTTGCTGCTCTTCAATACTATCTCTAACTTCCTCAACTTCAGAGTCCTTTTCTACATCTTGCTCTACAATCTCGCATTCCGCACGAACCTCTATATCTACCTTAAGCTCATTGAGCTCTCGCTCTTCTTCTACATTTACTTCTTCCATGCGCGTGTCAATCCTAATCCTTATTCTAAACAATCTATCGGCAATGACGTCTGGTACAACCGCGCTGTTGTTGAAATCGGACACCGCTTCTAACAGAATACGCATAATAATGTGCGTGCTTGCTGGACTATATTCATTGCGGAAACATCTCAGCCATCATTTTATCAGCTTTGACACCGTCCAACACAAACTGCTGCACATCCTGCAATTTTTGTTGACAAATCGCAACATCCTGGTATGGAAACATAATCGTTGCCGCATATGTTGGTCGAATGGCTTATAGAGAGGGTCTTCCTTCTCTACTTGTAACCTTTCTATAAGTGACCTCTTCAGTGCGGCTGTCACCCTCTGTAGCCGTGCACCTCCAGCTCTACCAGAAGCTCATCATCTTCTAATAGATTTACATCCATTTTCATAACAATAATTAATAAAAACTCAAAAAGATTTACCTACAAACTTTACTAAAATTTAATCTAAAATAAATAACAGCAGACGGCACTTTGTGTTGCTTGTGTTATAACTCTCGTTGTAGTTAGATGGTTCATAAACCCTAACTACTATTATATGCAGTGTACCACTACTTCTTGAAAAGTAGAAAAGTATTTTTATTTTCTGACTCCACTTTTATATTTGCACTCACATTTCACAATTCATTTAATAAATAAAACAATGAACTTTATTTATTAATTTATAGATTCGTCATGATTACACCGATATTTAAAATTATATTGATAATATAGGGCGCAGATGGGTAGGTTGAGTTTCTTTTGTCGTTCTGAAATTTATTTAGGGTTAGTTTATTAACAAACATTATATCACTCACCTCGCAGATGCAGTGTCATCAACAAAAAAAAATTTATTTTATATTTACAAATATGATCAAAATGTGACATGTAATGATTTGGTTGGTCATGGTAGCGGACGCATTACTTCAAGTTCGTCCGTCACCTACGCAAGCTTCAGTCTGTCGATGGCGATTGATACGTTTTTTCCATTGTAATCAACTACGAAATATTTTCGGAATCTTCGCTTAAATAAAAATGGCCCTTCATATGGTGGTGACAATCCGATTTTGACTTTATCCACCCGGACGAAAACTTGTTCGCAGTCCATTAACTCCTTTGGTATGTATATGTTGTCCTGAGGGCTATTCCGAGTATCTTTAGGAACGACTTTGCGCATCGACTCACGTAATTTCTCGACCAGTGAAGTTGGATCTGTCGATTGCGCAGAGTTGGGATGCAAAACTAGTTCTCCTGGGACCTTCAGCGGTTGTCCGTAGACAAGATCAGCTGGAGTGCATCCGAGATCAGTCTTGATCGGAGTTCTTATTCCAAAGAGAATGGATGGTAGTTCATCGCTCCAATGTAAGGTGTTAGATCTAGCATATAGAGAAGCTTTTTACATGACGATGTAGGCGCTCTATAATACCATTTGCCTGTGGGTGATAAGTCGTCGTCCGTATTCTGTGAGAACCCAACAGTTTTGTGAATTCTTTGAAAAGGTCGCTTTCGAACTGGCTGCCTTGGTCAGTCGTGATTTCAAGTGGAACACCAAATCTCGAAATGTACTGGTCTACGAAAGCTTTCACTACGGTGGATGCCTTCGTATCAGCTAAGGGTACGGCTTCTGGCCAGCGTATAAATCTGTCGACAATCGTAAGAATGTAGAGGTTACCTGGACGAGAAAGATTGTGAAGCTTTTCAAACATCATGCGGCGCATTTCTTGTGGGATGTAAGATCGTATGACACTGGTCGACATTTCGCACCAGAATGATAAACCTGAGATGGCATCGGGTACAAGTTCAAGTTTGCGTTTTGAGGTACGCGAGTTTGAATTGTCACTTATGATGGTTTTTAATTCATTGTCAGATTCTTGTAACGAAACTAATTTCTCTAAATTGAGTGCTGTTTGGTGAATTGTGTACAACTGAATATCCTCCGAGCGTGATAAAGTACCTGCTACGACGTTACTTTCACCTATGACATACCTTATATCGGTTGTAAACTGTGAAACGTATTCTAACTGGCGACTCTGTCGTGGACTACGCTCCAAATTGGAAACAATCGCCCTAGCGTGCTTGTGATCTGTGTTGATATAAAATATTCTACCTTCGACAAAACACCAGTAGTGTTTGATGGCACAATAAATGGCAAGCAGTTTTCTGTCGAAGGCAGAATACTTTTGTTCGGCAGGGGAAAGCTTTTTCGAAAAGAAACCGAGTGGTTTCCAACATCTATTATGTATCTGCTCCAATACGGCACCTACAGCAATACCGGAAGCATCTGTGCTAATTCGCAGAATTATATTTTCCATGGGATGAGCTAGAAGAGTAGGCTGAGCGAGGGCAGCTTTAGTTGCATTTAAAGCCGCTTCGCATTCGGGTGGCCATGAAAATGGATGCTTCTTGCTGACCTTACCGAGCTTGCTGAGATGACCATGAATTTGAGCAAGATGTTCGGCTAAATGAGGGATGAAGCGATGGTAATAGTTAACCATGCCCACGAAACGCTGCACTTGCCTAATAGAAGTTGGTTGAGGGAAGGATTGGATGGCCACGATACGGTTCGCAGATGGCTTGACACCATATTTGTCGATATCGTGACTAAGGAAATTTAAGGAAGCTACACCGAATCCGCATTTGGATGGTTTAATTGTTAGACCGTACTCTGATAATCGCAGGGACTTTAATGTCCATTGTATTAACTGATAGGTTAGTGTTTGTATCCAGAAGTCGCTTGTGCTGTAAATCAACAACTAAACCGAATTTTGCTAAAAAATCAGCTCCAATTATTGGTTTCATTACAGAGGCAACGATAAATGGGTGTCGAAAATTGCGACGCAAACCTAAGTCTACATGTAATAATCGGGTCCCATATGTGGCTATAGTCGAGCCGTTAGCTGCAATTAGCCGACTCTCCGAATCGTTTACTAGATTATTATAAAGTGTTTTAGGTACGACAGAAACGTCTGCACCGGTATCAATAAGAAAATTTAATTTGGTTATTGTACATTTGATAGTAAGGCGATGATTGTGAAACGTCCCTTCGTTCGTCGCATGCACTCTGGGACGATTTAGTTTTCCGTTTTTGTTTGAGCCTGTGGAGTAGGGGTTTGTCCAAATGAACATCCTTGGCATTTTTTGGCTCGTTTTCCAAATTTTCGGTGGTACCAGCACAACCAATACACCGTGCGTTCTCGTTATTTGCTACGATACCCAGAGCGGTTATTATATTATCTGCTATTTGACCGATTTCTGGATCGAGAACGATTATAAAATTCACGATTGAATTTAGCAGTTAATTGGTCGATAGCTTTTTGTAAATTCAATAGAGTTAAATATGGTTGGTTCGAGCAGCTTTGAGATTTTGAGGATGATTTTGGTTCTACAGAATTGCAAACATAATTCGGTCGATTTATTTCGTAAATACGGTCTGCAAATTTAATCAATTCATTAATATCATCCTGTTCTCGGATTACGACTATCGATCTTATAGAATCCGGTAGTCGGCCCAACCAGAGAGTTTTTAACAAGTGATCATTTACGGCAGTAGATGTTCCTGCTTTCTCTTCGAGGTGCCGATAAAAATCAGATGGTGTGAAATCGCCCATGTCAGTCGATTTAAGGAGGTTTTCTATCCTACCTTGCTCCGACATAGATCGACTCTTGATAACCTCATCTCGAAGGGTCTCATATTTATTAATTTCCGGAGGTTTATACGGACTAGGTTCGCTATGGTAGCTATTACGTCCACATAGGTGAGCTATCGCGAAATTAAATTTATTTTCGTCGTTGGTTATTCGTCTTACTTTAAATAATGCCTCTAACTGTTTCAACCAAAGTTCAGGCAAATCCTTCCAGAATTTAAGCTAAATTTACCTTTATTTAGGTGATTTTATTGTGTTGATATATAACAATTTTTTTTGGTTTTTTGTTTTTGTCTCTACCGGGTAAATATTTTTATTCACGGTCGCTTGCGAATAATTGTCCGAGAAAACAATAAATTAATCCGACAAAAATTTGATGGCGTAATCGGATGGGAGCACGTTTGTAAAACTGATCTTAAATTGTATTGCAACAAGCAAAGAAATCGAAAGGCTTATTGCGATATTTAGGGATTAAAGTAAATGGCGAAATCGAAAAGCAATTGAAAAATATGTTATAGTGAATCAAAATGTAGCACTCACCCGTTGGTATCTTTTAGATGTGTGGCTGCAATTATTTAATTTAGTATCGACTGGTCCAAACCTTTTCGCTCCGATTCAATTCACAATTCGCCTTCTTTATAATTTGTAATATTGAAACTAAAAATAAATTTAAATAAAATTAACTTTTAAAAAAAATTCACAAATGTGTAATGGAGGGAATGATATCATTAACTTTTATTTACTTATGCTATCTGATGACCTTGGCGGCAGTTGATCGTGGTTGGCTAGCGGCTTTATTTGACCTTGCTGATATCCTTCGAATGTGCTGATACGATGTTGTTGTATATACAAATTTGTTGGCGGGTTTTCCCGTGCATTTTATAACGTTGACGACGCGACGGTGATGTTATCCGCTTATCGATATAGTGCTAATATTCAGCAGCGATTTGCGATTTTTTTTTTATTTTGATAGTTATTGATTATTCCTATTTGATCAATGATTGATTTTTCGATGGTTATTCTTCTTGATATCGATGAAAAATTTTAATTATAGACTGGTATTGCCTTTTATTTTTAGGCTTCGCAAAAAAAAGAAAAATTGTTGATAAATTGTTTAGTGTATGGTTCTATGTGAGTGGTAAAATTGTCCAAATACGGCGTCACCAATTGTAGTGGTACTTTCGTTATAGTTAGATTGTTCATAAACCCTAACTACTATTATATGCAGTGTACCACTACTTCTTGAAAAGCATTTTTATTTTCTGACTCCATTTTTATATTTGCACTCACATTTCACAATTCATTTAATAAATAAAACAATGAACTTTATTTATTAATTTATAATTTTATTTAACTTTAATTTCAATATTTTTAATTTTTATAAATTTTGGATTTTATAACTTTGGTTGATGACCGTCGCTTATAATCTATGCCAAGCTCCAAAAATTTTCTAACTAACGTTTTTTTTGGATATAATTGGTTTTTTGTACTTTATAAATAAAAAGGAAATATCGTCGACCAAACTCGCAGACTGCGCAAGTCTATTTTGGGACATTTTGCAAATTTGGTATCATTTTAAAGAGAAGAAAATTTGGCTTCATTTGCTAACACTAAGTTTTCTATATTTTTCCCGCGCTTTTTGTTATGTCAAAATTAGAAATTTATGTAAGTCCAAATGCAATTAGAATTTTGTGTAAGTCCACAGTGTGATATGAAAATAGTTAACGAAACTTGTTGCTACGTGGAAAATTAAAATTTTAATGTTGTTTCGGTAAGTTGATGATTCTTATTGGTGTTTATGAGTTTAATAATGTATTATTTAATGTTTTCCTATAGTGTATATATCAAAATTAATAATTTATTTCTAAATATACAATATTGAAAATTCTTATGGACTTATCTAAAGTGCGAGTTTATTTTATTATGACAAATTGTGACTGACGCAGTTCGCTATAATTTCGTTTAGATGATAAATTTAAAATCGTATTCATCATTAAAGGTTCTACGCGAGACTTCTATGCAAAAAAGAATTTTATAAACAATGTCTCGGGGCTTAAAAATGTTAAATATGGCCTTGGGCCAAAATTTGACCAATGAAAATATTTTCAAATTTGGAAGAAAAAAAACTCAATTTGAAATTGCAAAATTCAACATGATGGATCGTTGACGATTTCTGATAATATGGAAGAGGAATACAAAGAAAAACTTGAATCAACAGATATTCCTATCGTATTCGCAGTTGAAAATGAATTTGTAGAGAATTGTCACCCGCAGAAACTCCAGAGCACTTATCAGCCGATAATCAAATGGTTTTTATTCTTGAAAACGAGTCAAAGTCGGATCAACAACCAGTTATTTTATTAGGTTAGTATTAATCTGTTTCTTTAATTTTGTCTTATTATTATAATTACCAAGAACAATTTGAATCAGCGAATACTCAAATGAAATTTACTGTTGAAAATGAATTGGTAGAGAATTGCTGGCCAGAAACTTCAGAGCATGTATCAGCCGATAATCAAATAGTTTTGCTTTTGAAATTGAGTCACAGCCGAATCAACAACAAGTTATCTCTCCAAGTAAGTATTAAATTAGTACTTATGTATATTTTTATTTTTTTGTATAATACATCATCCATTAATTGAAGTTTCAGAAGGTATACAAATGACGCCAGAGAAACCGAAGTCCAAACGGTGTGACGTAAATAAAAATGAATGGAAAGTAAAAAGAAATGCTAATCGGAGAGAGAAGGGCCAAGCATATAAATCTAAACAGAAAACGAATGCAGGTTGGATATACGACTTATTTAAACCAGATAAAACTATTAAGCCTAGGTGTAACTGCTCTCTATCTAAAAAGGACACATCATCTATCATTAAATGTAACAACATCACGGAAGAGGATCGGTTAGCCATGTTTAATCAGTTTTTTGACGTGGGGTGAAAAGGCCATTTTTGTGAAAGGTCTTGCACAGGTAGCAGATAAACAATGAATTCGACTAGGAAATATTAATAATGATGGGCTTTCGCGACGAACCAATTCAATTATATATTGTTTAAGAAAAGTCAACAACACCACCCATAGAGTATGTAAAAAAATGTTTGTCAATACTCTTAGCATAAGTCAAGGGACAATCATTAACTGGTTAAATGCAAAACCTGAAACAAAAGACAGACAGGTCATATCAAAAACTAGCGAACCGACGCTTACTACATTCCAAACTAAGTCTAAAATAGTGAAAGATACATTAACGCAATTCTTTGAAAACTTATCTAAAATGGAATCACATTACTGTAGAGCATCAATCAGTAAACTATATTTGGAGCCGGAATGGAAGAGCAAAAGTCGTTTGTATGCTGAATATAAAAATAACTGGTGTTTCCAAAAAAATGTCGCACCAGTATCGATCACCATGTTTTATAGTGTATTCGAGCGTATGAATTTAAGTTTGTTTCAGACTAAAAAAGATAAATGTGACATTTGTGTGGGCCATCAAACCAAAAATATTGAAGATGCAGTGTACGAACAACATCAACTGAAAAAACGTCTAGCCCGATCTCAAAAGTTAAAGGATAAAGAAAGTAGTCTTCAATTTGTATTTACCATGGATTAACAATCCGTTTTACTGTGTCCAAAATCCAATGTATCATCGCTTTATTATAAAACTACATTGATGGTGCATAATTTTACTATTTACAATTTAAAAATGCATGACGGCTATTGCTTTATATGGCATGAAGGCGAAGGAGGTGTTGGGTCAAACGAATTTTCATCGATACTCTCTCGTACCAAATTTAAAGAACTCCGCAGAGGAAGTGATATTTTACAGTGATGGATGTACTAATCAAAACCGTAACTCTATACTCTCAAATGCACTTGTAAACATTGCTATGACGACTAATGTTTTACTCGTGCAGGAAATACTCGAAAAAGGCCACACCCAAATGTAAGTAGATTCCATGCACTCGGTTATTGAGAGACAAATTAAAAATAGAACCATCAATATTCCGGTTATAACTATGTTGATGTCTGTAGACAAGCAAGATTACAGCCAGTTGAATATTTGGATTACAGCTTCTTCAAAAATTTTAATACGATTAAATTTTATAATTCGATTAGACCAGGAAAATTGATTGGTGATTTAACCATAAATCAGATTCGTGCCATCAAATATTATCCTAATGGTAAAATTAAATTAAAATTAGGGTTTACTGACGACGAATGGTTTGATTTGCCGCAACGATTCAATTAAAAAATCAAATCGATGAGCTTTTATAATCTTCGTGGATTGTACAATTGTCGCTTGCCGATTAAAAAACTAAAATTTGATCATCTGCAATCTCTCAAAAGTACCATGCCTCATGATTACCACTCATTCTACGACGGTCTTCTTTATATTTAAATAAACCAAATATTATTTATCTTATTAACAAAATATTAGTAGTACTTATCTTAACATTGGTGATTCTGAAATGTGATTTAACTTGTTTATTTTTAGTTAATTTTAAGACTCAATTTTGTGATAACTGATTAATTTATATTGAAATAGATTATTTCATTATTTTTATTGAACGAAAATTGTTTTTCCTGATCCATTAGGGGCAAATAAATAATATGTTTATCTTTTAAGATTTGTCTTAGTTACTTGTATAAACAAATTGCGTATGTCCAATTCAAGTTTTCAAAAATTTGTCGCAATTAATGTAAGTCCGTTAATTTAAATATTAAATAAAATTAATCATACTATATAGTAAATCTTGGTCGAATTGACTGACATTGATTATTTGTGATTGTTGTTCTTTTGAAATACATATATTTTATCTTAAAAATAAAAATTTAGGAGGTTTTTTTCATCTCCTGAAATTTTTAGTTTTTGGACTTAGCCAAACTGCGAGTTTGGTCGATGATATAAATATGTATTTGTATATAATTGTATATATGTATACTTACTTTCAATATTCGAAGAGATAGTACGATTTGTGAAATTTCATCAGTATTGAAAATTCTAGTAAGAAAGCGAAATACAAGTATACATTATTTAAGGTACAATTTCGATTTTGAATTATTTAAATCTTTTAGAAATAAAACCAACAAATACATCAATCAAGCTAAAAATATATTTTATTTTGGGAATTTGTACAAACCTAAAACAACCTGGAGCAATTTGAAGAAACTAGGTATTTCATGTAAGTCGACTGAAGCAGTCATTGACTTTTCTGCTGATGAAATTTTGGTAAAGATCAGTAAACTTAACGACTCTATAGGTGTTTTGCCTTTACCCGATTTTGATTTTATTAGTTCTGGTAGTTATGGGTTTGTTTTTGATTGTGTCGATGAACTTATGGTATTGAATGCAATTCGTACTGTTAAGTCTGATTCGACGGCATATGACATGGTAAACTTTAGAGTAATACAATTATTTATTGATTTGTTTCGTCCCAAATTACATTTATCATTAACCAGAGTTTGACCAAATCAGTATTTCCTAATTTGTGGAAAGTGGCATCGATTATTCCTCTACCTAAAAAGGATGTAATTTCGAATATTTGTGACATTCGCCCGATTAGTATTTTTCCTGCCCTATCCAAAGTCCTGGAAAAAATTATACAACTTCAAATTCTTCAGCATCTCAATAGCTTTAATTATCTATGCAAATTCCAATCTGGATACAAATCTGGCCATAGTACTACTACTGAACTTGTGCATATTGTTGATGATTTATCTGCTATTTTAGATAAAGGTAATTCATTTGCAATTTTAGTCCTATTAGACTTTTCTAAGGCGTTTGATTGTGTTAATCATATCCTTTTGCTTCAAAAGTTAAAGTTATATTATAATTTTTCAGATTCTGCTATTTTGTTGCTTCTTTCTTATTTGAGTAATCGTAAACAATTCGTAAAGCTTTGTGATAATCATTCTGGTATAAGTAATTTAATTTCTGGGGTGCCTCAAGGATCAATTTTAGGCCCTTTACTTTTTTCCATTTATATAAATGACCTACCTTGGCATATTTTAAATTGCCGATTTCATCTTTATGCTGATGATTTACAACTGTATATGGTGGTGACTTGTTAAAATTGGGGGAAATCGTTATCCAACTTAATGCAGATCTTAGAAATATTGCGTCATGGGCCAAAAATAATTCACTTTCTATTAATCCAACTACAAGTAAAGCTTTATTGTGTAGTCGCCTAGTACTAAAATATTTATTCTCCTCGGTACAAATTAAATACGGCGCCTATGCGTTCAACTTGTACTAATAATATTTATTCCCCTAGATACAAACTAAAAACGGCGACTATGTAAACCGGTAATCATCGTGTGCATCGTACGCTTATTCTTATTGGTCCGTTTAAAATTGGTTATAGTACGTGTGATTTGATTGGTTGTTTTGCGTCAAACGTTTTAAAAAAAGAAAATGTAACAAAGAAACAAATAAAAAGAGGAATACGAGTTAGTCGCGTCATGCTAAAAGGTTGATTGTTATTCGGGATAAAATATTTTTTTTTTTGAGTTCTTATGTTTTAAAAGTAATAAAATTAAGTGTCGAATTATTTATGTGTTTTATTCAAGTGTTATTCTAATAAAAAGCCCCTCAATTGCTCACTAGAAATAATTCGCATAATATTGCACCTGTGCTATTTTTAAACAATGATATAATCTCATTTGTTCCAACGGTTAATAACCTAGGATTACTATTGAATTCAAAACTTACTTGGAATGATCATATAAGTTCTATGTGCCAGCGTGTTAATTACGGTTTATATTCACTCAGACTAATAAAAAAGTTTTGTCCAGTTGACTTACGCATATATCTTGTGAAAAGTTTAAATATACCTATTTTCAGCTATTGTGATGTGATATTTTCTAATTGTGATAGTTCCTCAAAGCGGTTACTTGAGGTTACGTTTAATAATTATGTGAGATATGTTCATGACCTTTGAAAGTTTGATCATGTTTCCGAATTTAAAGATTCAATCCTTGGATGTGACTTGTTTGAGTTTTACTGTTATAGAACTGCTGTCTTTATTTTTCGAATAATTAAATCGGGTGTACCATTATACTTGCATGATAAATTACATTTTTCTATGTCATTGAGAACTAGGAACGTTAATTTGCCAGTTAGTAGAACTAATGTTTACAATAACTCTGGACTAATAAATGCGATTATCACTTGGAACAGTTTGCCTACAGAATTAAAAAATATAAGTTCCATTAACAAACTTAAAAAGGTTATGTTTAAATTAGTAACTTAATATCAAGGTTCTTGTTCGTATTGTAATTAATTATGTATATATGTCCATTGTTGTATATTTGCTAATTATTGTTATATTGATATTGAAATATTTATTGTTAATTTTAAGTTATTTTTTGCTGTCGTAAATATGTGTGATGTAGAAAAGCCACGGTTTATACATTGAATAAAGCATTATTATTATTAAAAATTGCTTACACATCGATCGCACTACATATAAATGCAACATAACAATTTCTCATTGCGCCAAAATATTTTGAGAGTTAGTGAGATAACACATTTAAGAATAATAAATAATGTTAATCAGTTTTAAAACAACTCTATCCATCGATTACGTCATGATTACACCGATATTTTAAATTATATTGGTAACATAGGGCGCAGATGTGTAGGTTGAGTTTCTTTTGTCGTTCTGAAATTTATTTAGGGTTAGTTTATTAACAAACAATATAACTTCTCCCCAAATAATTTCCAAATATTGGTAAGACAAAATTCAATCAGTGAGATCAAACAGGGAAAGGAAAAGGGCTTGTAATAAACGAATTAAAGGAAATTTTGAACCCATGACCCAACCTTGCATTGAACATTCAAAACCTACACGCTATAAGTGAGCCTCATTGCTAAGGTGCCAAGGACCAAATCTCAATTTGATTTACCTGGTGGTCATGAATGACACCACTGCACTCCCGTTCCCACAATACCGGATTCGATCCCGTAACAGAGAGACACGTATTGTGTAGAAGGCAAGTTGTACACCATTCAAGTAGACAATAATTTAAATTCAATGCCACTCCTGGCAGAATAGAGATTGTCTTCTCTACCACCAGGAAACAATAACACGCCGGTTATTGCTTATTTTTGATTCGCTATGTGTTTCACGGTGCGTCGGAACTAACTGATGGGACAAAACGCATTCATGCATTAGTCCCGAACTACACCCAGGACGATTTTAAAACTAAAGCGAACTTGCAACCACATCCCAAAAGGGTTACTGAGGTAAAATTATGCGCAAACTTATTATGAAGCCACAAAGAGGATCTTATAAATTTAGTTAGGCCAATTTGTTATAACACCTACAATCAAATTAACACTAAAAACGGAAATGATCCTCTTGAAAAATGAAAGCTGTGCAAGCACCCTCACTTGATTCGCATCTCCAAAAGGTCTGGTAGTACTGGACGAAAACAGTACACCATGAGCTGGGATATATGAGCCATTGTTTTGTATATTTACGGACAATTCATTGTTCCCCAGAGTGTGGGTTGGGACATGCCTCAAACAAAAAGAGTAATCAAGGATCCAGCGATGCGATTGTATCCATAAATCATAAAAAGGTTCTTCAACATGAATATGACCCAATATGTATTTGGTCAGGCTGAGCCGCAGCCATATTCACGTCAAAAAACTTCTGTCCAGAAATATACAATAAAAAATAATTGTCTGTAAGAACAGAAATAAATAAGATAGAGCCTGATGTTTTGGCCCTTGTTTTGGACGCCATTTGTAAGAATGGTGCCAACACTTCTAACTAATTTGGAGGCGAATTAAGGCCCCAGTTTTGTAACATTTTGTGACTAGATTTAGTTTGATATAGGTAAAAGAATAATTAAAGCGGACCAACCACATGGTTAAAAAGTGCCCTACCGTTTGGAAATCATTTTTTTAGGGAGAGAAACAATTAAAATGATTTATGGATTCATTCGTAAACCACGTAAACCAAAACAAAAAAAAAATAATAAAAAATAAAGTTGGCCATAACCAAATATTAGTAAGAAATAAGGCTGTTGATGATGTTGTGAACAGAGGGAAAACAGTGCAAAGCACTTACCGTCTCCCGTCCCATAAGGGACAGCCCACAGACATCCCACAACCGGTGACCTTTAGTTAGTAATCATTTTTTTTACCACACAAAAAAAGATTCCAAAAAAAATAATAGAAATCTCCTGGTTAACGGAACAAAGGAAAAAATACCAAATAATTTAGTTTAAGAATTAGATTATATTTGTACGTATTTTTATTTTCCACGTGAAAAAAAACTTCAATACTGCAGTCAAAACACCAAGAATAAATAAGAATCCCCACAATAAAATATTGGCAAGGTTTTTATACAATTTTTCTGTTGATTGACCAACAAAAAAAAAAATACTTCGTTGGTTAACTTAGCTATTATGCAAAAATTTCAAACATTCTGTACGTTTTCATTCCATGTGTAAACATGGATATAAAATGGATGGATTTAAAAAAAAAAAAATTGAATTCAACTTGGTTTCAAATAGCCGCGCCGCAGGTGAATAAATGCTAAAGAAACCCAAAAAGAAAAGTGTTGTACACAGAACAGACTTGACAAATATCGCGTGTGCAACAACAAAAAGAGAAAAATGTATTTACGTTTATTTAACGAAACATGAGCCCACAATTTGATGTGCAGAAATAAATTCATAAATGAACGTGCGCCACTAGAATTATTAGAAATTTACATTAATTTGCTGTACAACCAAATTTGATACAATTCAACTAACGTAATTAGAATGGTTACTGCACCCGGATATTGTCATTGGTATTTTTATTTGGTTTTTTAGAAGAAAATATCTTCAAAGGTATGGGATGCAGTTTTCTTAGTTTATTTTTTTGGGAATTAGGTATATTTTGTAACGGGGAAGACAAGCGCCGGTTACATGATATTAATAACAGTAATAAATATTGATCATCTGACATCATCTTAATATGCTGAATTCAGCTGATTGTCTCGCTGACATATGAGACCCTTCCTGAATCAGAGAATATATTGAAACAATGTTTACTAAAAGATAATTAAATTAAAATAATTGCTTAATAAAACCATAATAATTATCCTTTAATTATACATTAAAACTCTTAAATTTCCTGCACAACAAAGTATAAATTTCCCACAACAAACGGAACCGTATAATAAAGCCATTTAAATATGGATAATTAAAAACGATTTAAGATAGAAAATAATAAAATAAAAACACGAAAGAAAATTTATTTACATATTTTTGTGTACAAGTGATTATTTGCAAACAAAGATAATAAACATTAAGACAGTTTCAACCTTAAATGTAAATTAAAATAACAACAACAACTTTAGAAAATTGTATAAGAAAATTTAATGAAAATTTTATTCGTCGAGAAAACTTACAACAATTCGTAAATGAGCTATCATTAACAAAAACAAAGAAATTCATCTTTAAGCAGCTAACAAATCATCACTATATTATACGAGTACGAGTGATGCATAATATCTAAGAAAACTGAAAACCATTGTTTAAAGCTGTTCTCATTTTTGATAGAATCATTTTTTTTTTGGAATATAAAAATACAACAAAGACAACAAAACGCTTTTGTAAAGTTTTGTGTTTTCACAAGAATTATTATTATTATGCGAGTAGTATACAGAAAAAGCACGCAAAAAAAGCTTTCAACTTAATGAACTATTTAATAACATTAATTGAAGTTAATGTTCCAGTTTTCTTTTTTCGTATTTTTCATCATTTTAGCAATTTTCACCATTTCCATCGTGAGAAGATTGTGATTTTTTTTTTGGCTGTTGTTGTTGTTGATAAAAAACACTGTGGCATGATGACAGGAAATTTTTTTTTTAATGTAAACAAAACAGAAAATAAAAATTGTAGAATTAGTATTGTATGAAATTGAATAATGGCACTTATCACGGTTGGGGGTGTCTCTTTTATTTTTTAGCGTTTTTTTTTTCAACATGAAAATATATTTATAATTAATACATTTAACTTAATTGTGGCGCAACACATAAACCAACAACAACCTTAAAAACCAAAGCAACTTACATTAAAAAAGCATATACATCAATAAAATAATTATTTGAATGCTGTTTTGCTGTCGACATCACATGGTGTTGTATACTGGATTGGAAGTGACAAATTAGTTAGGTGAATCAGGTATATTAAAAAAAAAAAAAAATGTAAATGAATTCACAGCGGTATAAAAAATGATTTACAAAGTCGATTTATTATTATAGAGTCATACACTTCAATATATGTAATTCGAATAAGTGTGTTGAAATTAAAGCAACTATGTGTCCTATTCGTTTGTGCACCATACTGCCATAATAAACATGTTTTACATAACTGCATTTGAGAAAATTGATGTTAAAGTGTTGAAATTTTCGTTTTATGGTCTATTTTTCAGTTAAAATGGAAACCTTATTGCGTGTTTCTCAATTTAGTGTTCGTGATTTTCTTAATTTTAATGATAAAGTTTATTATTAGCTATCGACTGGCATCAATAACTCAAGTTGGACAAAAATTTAGTTATGTAAAATATGTTTAGCATGGCAGCATAGCCTTTGGAGATGGAACATCTTGCATTTACAGATTAAAGAATTGTTTTTAAATAAATTAAAAGGAATCAATTTAATAAGAAAACAGTCTTCTTGATGAAACTATTGAGGTAGAAATTGAAATTATGTAAGCTGTGAAAGAAATTAAAAGTTTTTGTATACTAAATAACTTGAGACCAATTGGTCAAGTTAACCACTAGGATTTTTTAACTAGGCCAATGTACACATATGTTTCACGTAATTGTTCAAAATTTTAAAATCCTAATTAGGAAATGAGACATTGGAATATTGAAAAATTTCGTACATTCGATATATACATATGTATGTAGTTGTTAAGTACAAATAAAACGCACGTACTTTGTTACACGTATTACACAATTAGTCTTAAATTAATAATTACAGATTACTTTGTATTTCATTATTCTATACATGCGTGTACACTCTTCTTAGTTACGTTTTCTTCTGGTGAAGTTTGCTGTATACGTTTTACTACTGGTGTTGCCCGATCGACATGAGACATGAAGTTAATACCAATTGAATTCAGTCGGACGTACATAACAATCTTCCCCCTTTTCCAGATTAAACATAACAATATAATATTTTCCCTTATTTTACTAATTCACATTACAGAATTTTTTTTATTTAATCATAACTTAAATCAATTCTTTTGCAATTCAATCAAAATATCAAACGGTTTTTTTTAATATATTTCTAGGTCTGAGACTTTCACTTATACCTATGCTGCTGCTCGCTCCATTGTCTGCCAGTTCCTTACTCCCCTGTCCTCTTACATCCTTTATATTTACATTACTGGAAGATACAAAAGTTTCATCATAATCCCTTAAACTATCATTTATCAAAATCTCTGCGTTATTTCCCCCACTGATTACATTATGTTGGTTGCTTTCAACATTTTTACTATTTTATTTAACTCTACTCACTGTTACATTTACAGCTTCAGACCTATTTTCTATCTTCGGCTTTTCCTTAACTACAATTTTAATCGAATAATTTCCTGAAATCACCCCAGAATTAACAGTCGCCTCAGTTCTCACAAATCTAGATCTCATATGATTTATATGCCGCTTTATATATCTATTATTGCTATCGAACCTACAAACATACAACCGAGCCCCTAACCTCCGTACTACCTCCGCATTTTCCCATTCCTCCTTATTAGGATTTTTATAACTCCTAATATTTACCTTGTCACCTTCTTTAAATTCTCTTCCTATTTGCTTCTTATTACGCTCGCTATTCTTCTCTTTTGGTATTTCCGTGGGCCTCATTAGATCTAATTTTACTTTCGGTTTAAACCCCAGCATCACTTCAGGCGGTCTTTTATTTGTAACTGCATGTTGCACATTCCTATAATCGAACAAAAAATTTCTTATAACCATGTCTAAATCTGCCTCGGGGTTTTCAACTCATATCTTCATCTGCATTATGTATCGGTAATGTCGATACGTAATCGGCTATATTTTTTTTAGATTCCACATATTTCATTGTATAGTTGAATGTGGTCATGTGTTCTATCCAACGCTGATATTTAACATCTACCATCTCCGGCAAGTTTTTTTCTTCTCCAAAAACCCCCAGCAATGGCTTGTGATCTGTTAATAAATAAAAATGTCTCCCTACAATGTACTGGAAGAATTTTTTTGATCCGTGGATAATTGCAAGCGCTTCTTTTGCTGTTGTACTATACTTTTCTTGGCATCCGTTAAAGTCCTAGAAATAAATTCAATCGGTTTCCAAATTCCTTCCTCATCTGTTTATGCTAACACTGCCCCAATTCCCACGTTCGATGCATCACAAATCATGTACAATGGGCATGCTTCATCATAATGTACCAAAATTTGATCCGACAGTAATTCCTTTTTAATTTTATTATATGCATTCTGACAATCTTGGCCCCACTCCCACGGAACTTTTGCTTTTAGTAATTTATATATTGGATGCATTATGGTTGCAAAATCTTTAATAAACTTGCTGTAGTAGTTTACTAGACCACAAAATCCTCTAACCTCTGACACGTCTTTTGGAACAGATGCCTCTTTTATGGCTTCATTATTGTAAAAATTTTTAACCCCGTTTTCACCTATTCTATGCCCTAAATAGTCGATTTCCCCTTTTCCAAATAAATATTTGTTTTTTTTTAGTTTCAACCCTGCATTCTTAAAACGATTCATTACTTAGTTGACCAACTTTACATGCTCATTCAATTCCATCTTTGCGATTACCACATCATCTACAAAACAAACTACCCCGTTGAGACCTTCTAGTACTCTTTCAATTTCTCTTTGAAATATACCCGAAGCCGGTTTTACTCCATATGGTAACCGATTCATGTTATAAGTTCCAATATGTGTACTCCACGTAAGTAATTTCCTGGAATATTCATCCAGCTCAATCTGGTAATATGCCTTTGCTAAGTCTAATTTTGTAAATATACATTTTCCCCGCAATTTTTCCATTATATCCTTAATTTTCGGCAACGGATAATTCGTGTCCGCTAAAAATTTATTCACAGTTACTGTTGAAACCACTACCAGGAACAACTGCAAAAACAGAAATAATAAAAAACAATTAGCATTAACTTTCTAAAATCGAAATTATGTACTTATCTTTAAAATTTAATCCATTAGTATTGTTGTTGTTGTAAATCTTAACCTAAAATCATATAAGAAAATGTATAAATAAAATTAATTTCCAATTAGAATCACAACTTAATATTTAGTTACTTACCTGATTTAATATAATAACACTACATATTTGTGTCCTGAATTAATTGATAACAAACTAGAATTAATTTAGATTTTAATTTAATAACATTGAATTTATTACCCCTTTGAATTGTTTACCAAATTAAATTCTAATTTGACAATCAATTTATAACCTTACAAATGTTAAAATTATATTTATAGCTTAATTGCGGAATAAGCGGGTGGTTCAATACTTTCATGCTTAATTATTATTGGCCACCTATTATAATTATTATTAACTAAAAATATTGTAAAACTCAATTTTGGAAAAATATACCTTCTTCTTACATCAACCACCAAAGCGTTCAGATCTTAATAAAAGCTAAAATAAAAATAATACCAGCCATTAACAAATTACCATCCAGTTTATCGCATCATCATTTTCTGTACCAAGTTTCGAATTTAAATTGTGGAACCCAACCTCTTGGTACAGAACAGTTACTTTATAATCAGCGCATATCCAAATCGACCCATCACTTTTGAGTATAGGTACTAATGGGGTTCCCCATTTTGTCTCATCCACTTTTGTTATAATGCCTTCGCATTCCAATTTCTTAATTTGTTTTTCAATTTCGTTCCTGTACGCGTACGGCACCGGTCGTGCTTTCAAAAACCTCGGAATAGGCTCCGCCTTTATCGGTAAACATGCTTGAACATTTTTCAAATGGCCTATATTTCCATCAAACTCATTTGCATACTTATTGTAAATTTGTTTGTCAAATGAGATCAGATCTATTCTATATTTATGTCAATTTTTAACCTATTAATTCCAAATGATTTCAAAAAATCTATTCCCAATATTGACGTCTTAGCATTACCTCCAATTACAATAAATTCAAAATTTTTTATAACGCCATTATACTCTACATCTACCTTAAAACTACCAACTACACTTAAACTATGTCCACCAAATCCAGTAGGCTGAAAGTCACTCTTCACCAGTTCGCAAACACTGAAATATTTATTAAAAACTTCTTGCGGAATTACTGATACTGGTGAACCCGTATCAATGTGAAATTTAATCAAACTATTCCTGACTTTCAAAATTATCTTCGAACTACTGTTTTGGCTCTCTTCACAACTATCAATATGCTGAATCTTAACCTCACTCACCACCTTCTGACTGTCTCTACCCTTTTCTGTTCTACACGTTCTCGCAATATGACCCTTAACACCACATTTATGGCATTTAAAATTCTTGAAGCGGCATCTTATTTCTTAATGATTATTATATCCGCAATGTTTACATTGCGTCAACTTTTGTCTCGTTCTGACAAAATCAGTTTCACCGCTTCCGTTTACTTTCATCTTCCTCAATTCATACCTCGTAGCCACCGCACATGCTTTCTCCATTATTAACTCACTCTCGTTTTCCTCACATAATCTTTCAAACGTCTTCCCGCTCATGCCCGTAACGAATTTATCCTTTAATACAAATTCTAATTTGTCACTAAACTTGCACTTCATAGCCATCGCTCTTAAACGCACCATCCATTACTGTACCGTCTCTCCATCCTCTCTACGTGCCTCGTAAAACACTTTCCTTTCATAAAACACTATATACACAGTCGCCAAATGTACATCCATAATTTTACATAATTCGTCATACGTATGTTCACCCGGCACTTTTGGATGACAAATACTGTGTATTAATTCGTAAGTGTTCTCCGACATAAAACTTAACAGCGTACCACATTTCTTTTTATCTTCTGTTATGTCCACTGCGAGGAAAAATTGTTCCATTCTACATTTATAAACTTTCCACTCAGTTTGTGAGTGGTGAAAAATTGGCATTGTCGCCATATATTTCATTTCAGCCATTTTATTTTTATTTTTATTTTTTTCCAGTTTTGCACGATTCACCAACAATACTTTTAGAATGTTTTTATCCTCGTCCTCAATTGTTAAGTACAAATAAAACGCACGTGCTTTGTTACACGTATTGTACAATTAGTCTTTATTCTGATTACTGATTAATATAATAATTACAGATTACTTTATATTTCGTTATTCTATACATGCGTGTACACTCTTCTTAGTTACGTTTTCTTCTGGTGAAGTTTTCTGTATACGTTTTACTACTGGTGTTGCCCGATCGACATGAGACATGAAGTTAATACCAATTGAATTCAGTCGGACGTACACAACAGAAGGGTAGAAATTTGGATCCACTATGAAATTTCTGGCAATTTATTTATTTTACGTTTTGAATATTTCAATACTATTTTCTTAATCGTACCATAGACTATATTAATATTATAGAGACCGTTACTGACCAGATTGAAAACATGGAATTTTACGCTTTTTTCTCCAGATTGATAACCAATATAAATTTCTCTATTGAATGAATAAAAGTTAGGAAGCATATATTGCCGGATATTAGATTATAAATTCGTTTTATCCGATAAATTGTTCCGACCGCTATGGCATCTTGTTACCCCATGCTGAGAACGGCTTGTATTTTGTTTTATTGTGTCACATCTACTTTGAAATAGTCCGATTTTAATTAGGTTTTCAAGATTATATGTAAAACATGAGAAAGCAGAGAAACCATTCAAAAAAGTATTCAATTTTATTATTATTATTATAATCAATTTGTCGTAAGGCTAACTTATGAAAAGTTATATTCTAAGTTCTAGAATAATGCCAACAGGATGGAACTTGGCAATTTCTTAACAGGTTATGGTGAAATCCGCCATGTGGGATGGAAATGAAATTCTAAAATTATTTTTAGATGGAATTTTGGAATACGGCTGATGGGATTGAAACTTTCTTAACGAATTATGGTGAACTTCGACTTGTGGAATAGAAATTTTATTGTAAAATGATTTTTTTCTTTAGTTCTGGGAAATGGCCAAACAGTTCTGAAAGCAAAACGTACAAATATTGGTGATGGTAAATCGATTCTAGCTCCTTGAATATTGCGACCGTTGTTCTCACTACGATGAACAATAATTATTTGTACACCTCTGATTTTTATTGTATTTTAAACTAAATACGATATTTGTTAATATATGTATTTGCATGAATTTGGTTAAAAAATTATGTAAAATGACGAGTGAATTTTGATACTTTTAGCCTCTAAAAAAGCCGTATCGGATTTAATGTGTATTTTAGGTTCCAAATTAGGTCACCAAAAACCACTGCAATTCACATAGTCTTTCCGAAAGGTTTAGGTTGTTATGCTTTTTTTCGTTTTTCATGCCGTGATATGAAACGAAATTTTAACCCTTGTGTCACACGACACATCGTTTCAGTTTTTAAATGTAAAAAATCAACGTAATTGAAAATTCATGTCGAAATTAGCTTTCTATAAGCTTTGTAAGTGTCGTAAAACTAGCAAACAAACACGTTTACTAAAAAAAACAGGTTCTAGTATCATTCATTTGTAACCTTATTTACATTCTAACATCTTATTCAACACACGATACACCAGAGTGTGCAGGCTTACAAAATGTAACTATAGCCTTAATATAAATCAGCAAATTCTGAGTAAAAAAACACGATTACGGTTCTTGATACCTCTAAAGATAGGTTTCGTCACCTGTATAATTTGTGCCAACGCGCATTGAGATTGCTTGGTTATTTCCATACATTTCACAGACAATTCGTTGTGGTTCAAAGTCGCCTTACTATAAGTCAGCTAATTCTGAGTCAAAAAATGCCCAAATCTGCAGTTGTGCTCCGATTACGGTTCTTGATACCTACAAAGATAGGTTTCGGGACCTGTATGTGTTGTTCCAATGTACATTCAGATTGCTTAATAATTTCCATACATTTCACAGAAAATTCGATCTGTTTAAAAATCGCCTTACTAAGCTATTGATAGAGGTATCAACCATCGTAATCGGACCATTTTATATTTTTGCCGCCCAAAAACTTGTGGGGTATAGCACAGTTAATTTTCAATAAAATTGAATATTCTAAGAAATGTTTAGAAATAATCGAGCAATCAAAATGAAAATTGTCACAGCAATTACAGGTCCCGAAACCTACTGATAGAGGTATCAACCATCGTAATCGGACCATTTTAGATTTTTGCCGCCCAAAAACTTGTGGGCTATAGCACAGTTGATTTTCAATAAAATTGAATTTTCTAAGAAATGTTTAGAAATAATCGAGCAATCAAAATGAAAATTTTCACAGCAATTCCTGTCCCGAAACCTATTGATAGAGGTATCAACCATCGTAATCGGACCATTTTAGATTTTTGCCGCCAAAAACTTGTGGGCTATAGCACAGTTGATTTTCAATAAAATTGAATTTTCTAAGAAATGCGTAGAAATAATCGAGCAATCAAAATGAAAATTGTCACAGCAATTACAGGTCCCGAAAGCTATTGATAGAGGTATCAACCATCGTAATCGCACCATTTTAGATTATTGCCGCCCAAAAATTTGTGGGCTATAGCACAGTTGATTTTCAATAAAATTGAATTTTCTAAGAAATGCATAGAAATAATCGAGCAATCAAAATGAAAATTGTCACAGCAATTACAGGTCCCGAAACCTATTGATAGAGGTATTAACCATCGTAATCGGACCATTTTAGATTTTTGCCGCCCAAAAACTTGTGGGCTATAGCACAGTTGATTTTCAATAAAATTGAATTTTCTAAGAAAAACATAGAAATAATCGAGCAATCAAAATGAAAATTGTCATAGCAATTACAGGTCCGGACAGCTATTGATATAGGTATCAACCATCGTAATTGGACCATTTTAGATTTTTGCCGCCAAAAAACTTGTGGGCTATGCACAGTTGATTTTCAATAAAATTGAATTTTCTAAGAAATGCATAGAAATAATCGAGCAATCAAAATGAAAATTTTCACAGCAATTCCTGTCCCGAAACCTATTGATAGAGGTATCAACCATCGTAATCGGACCATTTTAGATTTTCCCGCCGAAAAACTTGTGGGCTATAGCACAGTTGATTTTCAATAAAATTGAATTTTCTAAGAAACGCATAGAAATAATCGAGCAATCAAAATGAAAATTGTCACAGCAATTACAGGTCCCGAAAGCTATTGATAGAAGTATCAACCATCGTAATCGGACCATTTTAGATTTTTGCCGCCCAAAAACTTGTGGGCTATGCACAGTTGATTTTCAATAAAATTGAATTTTCTAAGAAATGCATAGAAATAATCGAGCAATCAAAATGAAAATTGTCACAGCAATTCCTGTCCCGAAAGCTATTGATAGAGGTATTAACCATCGTAATCGGACCATTTTAGATTTTTGCCGCCCAAAAACTTGTGGGCTATAGCACAGTTGATTTTCAATAAAATTGAATTTTCTAAGAAATGTTTAGAAATAATCGAGCAATCAAAATGAAAATTGTCACAGCAATTACAGGTCCCGAAACCTATTGATAGAGGTATCAACCATCGTAATCGGACCATTTTAGATTTTTGCCGCCGAAAAACTTGTGGGCTATAGCACAGTTAATTTTCAATAAAATTGAATTTTCTAAGAAATGCATAGAAATAATCGAGCAATCAAAATGAAAATTTTCACAGCAATTCCTGTCCCGAAACCTATTGATAGAGGTATCAACCATCGTAATCGGACCATTTTAGATTTTCCCGCCGAAAAACTTGTGGGCTATAGCACAGTTGATTTTCAATAAAATTGAATTTTCTAAGAAATGCTTAGAAATAATCGAGCAATCAAAATGAAAATTGTCACAGCAATTACAGGTCCCGAAAGCTATTGATAGAGGTATCAACCATCGTAATCGGACCATTTTAGATTTTTGCCGCCGAAAAACTTGTGGGCTATAGCACAGTTAATTTTCAAAAAAATTGAATTTTCTAAGAAATGCATAGAAATAATCGAGCAATCAAAATGAAAATTGTCACAGCAATTACAGGTCCCGAAAGCTATTGATAGAAGTATCAACCATCGTAATCGGACCATTTTAGATTTTTGCCGCCCAAAAACTTGTGGGCTATGCACAGTTGATTTTCAATAAAATTGAATTTTCTAAGAAACGCATAGAAATAATCGAGCAATCAAAATGAAAATTGTCACAGCAATTACAGGTCCCGAAACCTATTGATAGAGGTATCAACCATCGTAATCGGAAAATTTTAGATTTTTGCCGCCGAAAAACTTGTGGGCTATAGCACAGTTGATTTTCAATAAAATTGAATTTTCTAAGAAATGCATAGAAATAATCGAGCAATCAAAATGAAAATTGTCACAGCAATTACAGGTCCCGAAAGCTATTGATAGAAGTATCAACCATCGTAATCGGACCATTTTAGATTTTTGCCGCCCAAAAACTTGTGGGCTATGCACAGTTGATTTTCAATAAAATTGAATTTTCTAAGAAATGCATAGAAATAATCGAGCAATCAAAATGAAAATTGTCACAGCAATTCCTGTCCCGAAAGCTATTGATAGAGGTATCAACCATCGTAATCGGACCATTTTAGATTTTTGCCGCCGAAAAGCTTGTGGGCTATAGCACAGTTGATTTTCAATAAAATTGAATTTTCTAAGAAATGCGTAGAAATAATCGAGCAATCAAAATGAAAATTGTCACAGCAATTACAGGTCCCGAAAGCTATTGATAGAGGTATCAACCATCGTAATCGGACCATTTTAGATTATTGCCGCCCAAAAATTTGTGGGCTATAGCACAGTTGATTTTCAATAAAATTGAATTTTCTAATAAATGCATAGAAATAATCGAGCAATCAAAATGAAAATTGTCACAGCAATTACAGGTCCCGAAACCTATTGATAGAGGTATCAACCATCGTAATCGGACCATTTTAGATTTTTGCCGCCCAAAAACTTGTGGACTATAGCACAGTTGATTTTCAATAAAATTGAATTTTCTAAGAAATGCATAGAAATAATCGAGCAATCAAAATGAAAATTGTCACAGCAATTACAGGTCCGGACAGCTATTGATAGAGGTATCAACCATCGTAATCGGACCATTCTAGATTTTTGCCGCCAAAAACTTGTGGGCTATAGCACAGTTGATTTTCAATAAAATTGAATTTTCTAAGAAATGCATAGAAATAATCGAGCAATCAAAATGAAAATTGTCACAGCAATTACAGGTCCCGAAACCTATTGATAGAGGTATCAACCATCGTAAGCGGACCATTCTAGATTTTTGCCGCCAAAAACTTGTGGGCTATAGCACAGTTGATTTTCAATAAAATTGAATTTTCTAAGAAATGTTTAGAAATAATCGAGCAATCAAAATGAAAATTGTCACAGCAATTACAGGTCCCGAAAGCTATTGATAGAGGTATCAACCATCGTAATCGGACCATTTTAGATTTTTGCCGCCGAAAAACTTGTGGGCTATAGCACAGTTAATTTTCAATAAAATTGAATTTTCTAAGAAATGCATAGAAATAATCGAGCAATCAAAATGCAAATTGTCACAGCAATTACAGGTCCCGAAACCTATTGATAGAGGTATCAACCATCGTAATCGGACCATTTTAGATTTTTGCCGCCCAAAAACTTGTGGGCTATAGCACAGTTGATTTTCAATAAAATTGAATTTTCTAAGAAATGCGTAGAAATAATCGAGCAATCAAAATGAAAATTGTCACAGCAATTACAGGTCCCGAAAGCTATTGATAGAGGTATCAACCATCGTAATCGGACTATTTTAGATTATTGCCGCCCAAAAATTTGTGGGCTATAGCACAGTTGATTTTCAATAAAATTGAATTTTCCAATAAATGCATAGAAATAATCGAGCAATCAAAATGAAAATTGTCACAGCAATTACAGGTCCCGAAACCTATTGATAGAGGTATCAACCATCGTAATCGGACCATTTTAGATTTTTGCCGCCCAAAAACTTGTGGAATATAGCACAGTTGATTTTCAATAAAATTGAATTTTCTAAGAAATGTTTAGAAATAATCGAGCAATCAAAATGAAAATTGTCACAGCAATTACAGGTCCCGAAAGTTATTAATAGAGGTATCAACCATCGTAATCGGACCATTTTAGATTTTTGCCGCCCAAAAACTTGTGGGCTATAGCACAGTTGATTTTCAATAAAATTGAATTTTCTAAGAAATGCATAGAAATAATCGAGCAATCAAAATGAAAATTGTCACAGCAATTACAGGTCCCGAAACCTATTGATAGAGGTATCAACCATCGTAAGCGGACCATTCTAGATTTTTGCCGCCAAAAACTTGTGGGCTATAGCACAGTTGATTTTCAATAAAATTGAATTTTCTAAGAAATGCATAGAAATAATCGAGCAATCAAAATGAAAATTGTCACAGCAATTACAGGTCCCGAAAGCTATTGATAGAGGTATCAACCATCGTAATCGGACCATTTTAGATTTTTGCCGCCGAAAAACTTGTGGGCTATAGCACAGTTAATTTTCAATAAAATTGAATTTTCTAAGAAATGCATAGAAATAATCGAGCAATCAAAATGCAAATTGTCACAGCAATTACAGGTCCCGAAACCTATTGATAGAGGTATCAACCATCGTAATCGGACCATTTTAGATTTTTGCCGCCGAAAAACTTGTGGGCTATGCACAGTTGATTTTCAATAAAATTGAATTTTCTAAGAAATGCATAGAAATAATCGAGCAATCAAAATGAAAATTGTCACAGCAATTACAGGTCCCGAAACCTATTGATAGAGGTATCAACCATCGTAATCGGACCATTTTAGATTTTTGCCGCCGAAAAACTTGTGGGCTATAGCACAGTTGATTTTCAATAAAATTGAATTTTCTAAGAAATGTTTAGAAATAATCGAGCAATCAAAATGGAAATTGTCACAGCAATTACAGGTCCCGAAACCTATTGATAGATGTATCAACCATCGTGATCGGACCATTTTAGATTTTTGCCGCCCAAAAACTTGTGGGCTATAGCACAGTTGATTTTCAATAAAATTGAATTCCCTATGAAATGCATAGAAATAATCGAGCAATCAAAATGAAAATTGTCACAGCAATTACAGGTCCCGAAACCTATTGATAGAGGTATCAACCATCGTAATCGGACCATTTTAGATTTTTGCCGCCGAAAAACTTGTGGGCTATAGCACAGTTGATTTTCAATAAAATTGAATTTTCTAAGAAATGTTTAGAAATAATCGAGCAATCAAAATGGAAATTGTCACAGCAATTACAGGTCCCGAAACCTATTGATAGAGGTATCAACCATCGTGATCGGACCATTTTAGATTTTTGCCGCTTAAAAACTTGTGGGCTATAGCACAGTTGATTTTCAATAAAATTGAATTTTCTATGAAATGCATAGAAATAATCGAGCAATCAAAATGAAAATTGTCACAGCAATTACAGGTCCCGAAACCTATTGATAGAGGTATCAACCATCGTAATCGGACCATTTTAGATTTTTGCCGCCGAAAAACTTGTGGGCTATAGCACAGTTGATTTTCAATAAAATTGAATTTTCTAAGAAATGTTTAGAAATAATCGAGCAATCAAAATGAAAATTGTCACAGCAATTACAGGTCCCGAAACCTATTGATAGAGGTATCAACCATCGTAATCGGACCATTTTAGATTTTTGCCGCCCAAAAACTTGTGGGCTATAACACAGTTGATTTTCAATAAAATTGAATTTTCTAAGAAATGTTTAGAAATAATCGAGCAATCAAAATGAAAATTGTCACAGCAATTACAGGTCCCGAAACCTATTGATAGAGGTATCAACCATCGTAATCGGACCATTTTAGATTTTTGCCGCCCAAAAACTTGTGGGCTATAGCACAGTTGATTTTCAATAAAATTGAATTTTCTAAGAAATGTTAAGAAATAATCGAGCAATCCAAATGAAAATTGTCACAGCAATTACAGGTCCCGAAACCTATTGATAGAGGTATCAACCATCGTAATCGGATCATTTTAGATTTTTGCCGCCCAAAAACTTGTGGGCTATAGCACAGTTGATTTTCAATAAAATTGAATTTTCTAAGAAATGTTTATAAATAATCGAGCAATCAAAATGAAAATTGTCACAGCAATTACAGGTCCCGAAACCTATTGATAGAGGTATCAACCATCGTAATCGGACCATTTTAGATTTTTGCCGCCCAAAAACTTGAGGGCTATAGCACAGTTGATTTTCAATCAAATTGAATTTTCTAGGAAATGTTTAGAAATAATCGAGCAATCAAAACGAAAATTGTCACAGCAATTACAGGTCCCGAAACCTATTGATAGAGGTATCAACCATCGGAATCGGACCATTTTAGATTTTTGCCGCCCAAAAACTTGTGGGTTATAGCACATTTGATTTTCAATAAAATTGAATTTTCTAAGAAATGTTTAGAAATAATCGAGCAATCAAAATGAAAATTGTCACAGCAATTAAAGGTCCCGAAACCTATTGATAGAGGTATCAACCATCGTAATCGGACCATTTTAGATTTTTGCCGCCGAAAAACTTGTGGGCTGTAGACTTGTGGACAGTTGATTTTCAATAAAATTGAATTTTCTAAGAAATGTTTAGAAATAATCGAGCAATCAAAACAAAAATTGTCACAGCAATTACAGGTCCCGAAACCTATTGATAGAGGTATCAACCATCGTAATCGGACCATTTTAGATTTTTGCCGCCCAAAAACTTGTGGGCTACAGCTCAGTTGATTTTCAATAAAATTGAATTTTCTAAGAAATGTTTAGAAATAATCGAGCAATCAAAATGTACATTGTCACAGCAATTAAAGGTCCCGAAACCTATTGATAGAGGTATCAACCATCGTAATCGGACCATTTTAGATTTTTGCCGCCCAAAAACTTGTGGGCTATAGCACAGTTGATTTTCAATAAAATTGAATTTTCTAAGAAATGTTTAGAAATAATCGAGCAATCAAAATGAAAATTGTCACAGCAATTACAGGTCCCGAAACCTATTGATAGAGGTATCAACCATCGTAATCGGACCATTTTAGATTTTTGCCGCCCAAACAATTGTGGGCTACAACCACACAGTTGATTTTCAAAAAAATTGAATTTTCTAAGAAATATTTAGAAATATTCGAGCAATCAAAATGAAAATTGTCACAGCAATTACAGGTCCCGAAACCTATTGATAGAGGTATCAACCATCGTAATCGGACCATTTTAGATTTTTGCCGCCCAAAAACTTGTGGGCTACAGCACAGTTGATTTTCAATAAAATTGGATTTTCTAAGAAATGCATAGAAATAATCGAGCAATCAAAATGAAAATTGTCACAGCAATTACAGATCCCGAAACCTATTGATAGAGGTATCAACCATCGTAATCGGACCATTTTAGATTTTTGCCGCCCAAAAACTTGTGGGCTATAGCACAGTTGATTTTCAATAAAATTGAATTTTCTAAGAAATGTTTAGAAATAATCGAGCAATCAAAATGAAAATTGTCACAGCAATTACAGGTCCCGAAACCTATTGATAGAGGTATCAACCATCGTAATCGGACCATTTTAGATTTATGCCGCCCAAAAACTTGTGGGCTATAGCACAGTTGATTTTCAATAAAATTGAATTTTCTAAGAAATACATAGAAATAATCGAGCAATCAAAACGAAAATTGTCACAGCAATTACAGCTCTCGAAACCTATTGATAGAGGTATCAACCATCGTAATCGGACCATTTTAGATTTTTGCCGCCCAAAAACTTGTGGGCTATAGCACAGTTGATTTTCAATAAAATTGAATTTTCTAAGAAATGTTTAGAAATAATCGAGCAATCAAAATGAAATTTGTCACAGCAATTACAGGTCCCGAAACCTATTGATAGAGGTATCAACCATCGTAATCGGACCATTTTAGATTTTTGCCGCCCAAAAACTTGTGGGCTATAACACAGTTGATTTTCAATAAAATTGAATTTTCTAAGAAATGTTTAGAAATAATCGAGCAATCAAAATGAAAATTGTCACAGCAATTACAGGTCCCGAAACCTATTGATAGAGGTATCAACCATCGTAATCGGACCATTTTAGATTTTTGCCGCCCAAAAATGTGTGGGCTATAGCACAGTTGATTTTCAATAAAATTGAATTTTCTAAGAAATGTTTAGAAATAATCGAGCAATCAAAATGAAAATTGTCACAGCAATTACAGGTCCCCAAACCTATTGATAGAGGTATCAACCATCGTAATCGGACCATTTTAGATTTTTGCCGCCCAAAAACTTGTGGGCTATAGCAAATTTGATTTTCAATAAAATTGAATTTTCTAAGAAATGTTTAGAAATAATAGAGCAATCAAAATAAAAATTGTCACAGCAATTACAGGTCCCGAAACCTATTGATAGAGGTATCAACCATCGTAACCGGACCATTTTAGATAATTGCCGCCCAAAAACTTGTGGGCTATAGCACAGTTGATTTTCAATAAAATTGAATTTTCTAAGAAATGCATAGAAATAATCGAGCAATCAAAATGAAAATTGTCACAGCAATTACAGGTCCCGAAACCTATTGATAGAGGTATCAACCATCGTAATCGGACCATTTTAGATTTTTGCCGCCCAAAAACTTGTGGGCTGTAGCACAGTTGATTTTCAATAAAATTGAATTTTCTAAGAAATGTTTAGAAATAATAGAGCAATCAAAATGAAAATTGTCACAGCAATTACAGGTCCCGAAACCTATTGATAGAGGTATCAACCATCGTAATCGGGCCATTTTAGATTTTTGCCGCCCAAAAACTTGTGGGCTATAGCACAGTTGATTTTCAATAAAATTGAATTTTCTAAGAAATGCATAGAAATAATCGAGCAATCAAAATGAAAATTGTCACAGCAATTACAGGTCCCGAAACCTATTGATAGAGGTATCAACCATCGTAATCGGACCATTTTAGATTTTTGCCGCCCAAAAACTTGTGGGCTGTAGCACAGTTGATTTTCAATAAAATTGAATTTTCTAAGAAATGTTTTGAAATAATAGAGCAATCAAAATGAAAATTGTCACAGCAATTACAGGTCCGGCAAGCTATTCAGATAGAGGTATCAACCATCGTAATCGGACCATTTTAGATTTTTGCCGCCCAAAAACTTGTGGGCTATAGCACAATTGATTTTCAATAAAATTGAATTTTCTAAGAAATGTTTAGAAATAATCGAGCAATCAAAATGAAAATTGTCATAGCAATTACAGGTCCCGAAACCTATTGATAGAGGTATCAACCATCATAATCGGACCATTTTAGATTTTTGCCGCCCAAAAACTTGTGGGCTATAGCACAGTTGATTTTCAATAAAATTGAATTTTCTAAGAAATGCATAGAAATAATCGAGCAATCAAAATAAAAAATGTCACAGCAATTACAGGTCCCGAAACCTATTGATAGAGGTATCAACCATCGTAATCGGACCATTTTAGATTTTTGCCGCCCAAAAACTTGTGGGCTATAGCACAGTTGATTTTCAATAAAATTGAATTTTCTAAGAAATGTTTAGAAATAATCGAGCAATCAAAATGAAAATTGTCACAGCAATTACAGGTCCCCAAACCTATTGATAGAGGTATCAACCATCGTAATCGGACCATTTTAGATTTTTGCCGCCCAAAAACTTGTGGGCTATAGCACAGTTGATTTTCAATAAAATTGAATTTTCTAAGAAATGTTTAGAAATAATAGAGCAATCAAAATGAAAATTGTCACAGCAATTACAGGTCCCGAAACCTATTGATAGAGGTATCAACCATCGTAATCGGGCCATTTTAGATTTTTGCTGCCCAAAAACTTGTGGGCTATAGCACAGTTGATTTTCAATAAAATTGAATTTTCTAAGAAATGCATAGAAATAATCGAGCAATCAAAATGAAAATTGTCACAGCAATTACAGGTCCCGAAACCTATTGATAAAGGTATCAACCATCGTAATCGGTCCATTTTAGATTTTTGCCGCCCAAAAATTTGTGGGCTATAGCACAGTTGATTTTCAATAAAATTGAATTTTCTAAGAAATGCTTAGTAATAATGGAGCAATCAAAATGAAAATTGTCACAGCAATTACAGGTCCGGCAAGCTATTCAGATAGAGGTATCAACCATCGTAATCGGACCATTTTAGATTTTTGCCGCCCAAAAACTTGTGGGCTATAGCACAGTTGATTTTCAATAAAATTGAATTTTCTAAGAAATGTTTAGAAATAATCGAGCAATCAAAATGAAAATTGTCACAGCAATTACAGGTCCCGAAACCTATTGATAGAGGTATCAACCATCGTAATCGGACCATTTTAGATTTTTGCCGCCCAAAAATTTGTGGGCTATAGCACAGTTGATTTTCAATAAAATTGAATTTTCTAAGAAATGTTTAGAAATAATCGAGCAATCAAAATGAAAATTGTCACAGCAATTACAGGTCCCCAAACCTATTGATAGAGGTATCAACCATCGTAATCGGACCATTTTAGATTTTTGCCGCCCAAAAACTTGTGGGCTATACCAAATTTGATTTTCAATAAAATTGAATTTTCTAAGAAATGTTTAGAAATAATAGAGCAATCAAAATAAAAATTGTCACAGCAATTACAGGTCCCGAAACCTATTGATAGAGGTATCAACCAACGTAACCGGACCATTTTAGATAATTGCCGCCCAAAAACTTGAGGGCTATAGCACAGTTGATTTTCAATAAAATTGAATTTTCTAAGAAATGCATAGAAATAATCGAGCAATCAAAATGAAAATTTTCACAGCAATTACAGTTCCCGAAACCTATAGATAGAGGTATCAACCATTGTAATCGGACCATTTTAGGATTGAATTGAATTTTCTAAGAAATGTTTAGAAATAATCGAGCAATCAAAATGAAAATTGTCACAGCAATTACAGGTCCCGAAACCTATTGATAGAGGTATCAACCATCGTAATCGGACCATTTTAGATTTTTGCCGCCCAAAAACTTGTGGGCTGTAGCACAGTTGATTTTCAATAAAATTGAATTTTCTAAGAAATGTTTAGAAATAATAGAGCAATCAAAATGAAAATTGTCACAGCAATTACAGGTCCCGAAACCTATTGATAGAGGTATCAACCATCGTAATCGGACCATTTTAGATTTTTGCCGCCCAAAAATTTGTGGGCTATAGCACAGTTGATTTTCAATAAAATTGAATTTTCTAAGAAATTCATAATGGAGCAATCAAAATGAAAATTGTCCCAGCAATTACAGGTCCGGCAAGCTATTCAGATAGAGGTATCAACCATCGTAATCGGACCATTTTAGATTTTTGCCGCCCAAAAACTTGTGGGCTATAGCACAGTTGATTTTCAATAAAATTGAATTTTCTAAGAAATGTTTAGAAATAATCGAGCAATCAAAATGAAAATTGTCATAGCAATTACAGGTCCCGAAAGCTATTGATAGAGGTATCAACCATCGTAATCGGACCATTTTAGATTTTTGCCGCCCAAAAACTTGTGGGCTATAGCACAGTTGATTTTCAATAAAATTGAATTTTCTAATAAATGCATAGAAATAATCGAGCAATCAAAATGAAAAATGTCACAGCAATTACAGGTCCCGAAACCTACTGATAGAGGTATCAACCATCGTAATCGGACCATTTTAGATTTTTGCCGCCCAAAAACTTGTGGGCTATAGCACAGTTGATTTTCAATAAAATTGAATTTTCTAAGAAATGTTTAGAAATAATCGAGCAATCAAAATGAAAATTGTCACAGCAATTACAGGTCCCGAAACCTATTGATAGAGGTATCAACCATCGTAATCGGACCATTTTAGATTTTTGCCGCCCAAAAACTTGTGGGCTATAGCACAGTTGATTTTCAATAAAATTGAATTTTCTAAGAAATGATTAGAAATAATCGAGCAATCAAAATGAAAATTGTCACAGGAATTACAGGTCCCGAAACCTATTGATAGAGGTATCAACCATCGTAATCGGGCCATTTTAGATTTTTGCTGCCCAAAAACTTGTGGGCTATAGCACAGTTGATTTTCAATAAAATTGAATTTTCTAAGAAATGCATAGAAATAATCGAGCAATCAAAATGAAAATTGTCACAGCAATTACAGGTCCCGAAACCTATTGATAGAGGTATCAACCATCGTAATCGAACCATTTTAGATTTTTGCCGCCCAAAAACTTGTGGGCTGTAGCACAGTTGATTTTCAATAAAATTGAATTTTCTAAGAAATGTTTAGAAATAATCGAGCAATCAAAATGAAAATTGTCACAGCAATTACAGGTCCCGAAAGCTATTGATAGAGGTATCAACCATCGTAATCGGACCATTTTAGATTTTTGCCGCCCAAAAACTTGTGGGCTATAGCACAGTTGATTTTCAATAAAATTGAATTTTCTAAGAAATGCATAGAAATAATCGAGCAATCAAAATGAAAATTTTCACAGCAATTACAGGTCCCGAAACCTATTGATAGAGGTATCAACCATCGTAATCGGACCATTTTAGATTTTTGCCGCCCAAAAATTTCTGGGCTATAGCACAGTTGATTTCCAATAAAATTGAATTTTCTAAGAAATGTTTAGAAATAATCGAGCAATCAAAATGAAAATTGTCACAGCAATTACAGGTCCCGAAACCTATTGATAGAGGTATCAACCATCGTAACCGGACCATTTTAGATTTTTGCCGCCCAAAAACTTGTGGCCTGTAGCACAGTTGATTTTCAATAAAATTGAATTTTCTAAGAAATGTTTAGAAATAATAGAGCAATCAAAATGAAAATTGTCACAGCAATTACAGGTCCCGAAACCTATTGATAGAGGTATCAACCATCGTAATCGGACCATTTTAGATTTTTGCCGCCCAAACAATTGTGGGCTACAACCACACAGTTGATTTTCAAAAAAATTGAATTTTCTAAGAAATATTTAGAAATATTCGAGCAATCAAAATGAAAATTGTCACAGCAATTACAGGTCCCGAAACCTATTGATAGAGGTATCAACCATCGTAATCGAACCATTTTAGATTTTTGCCGCCCAAAAACTTGTGGGCTATAGCACAGTTGATTTTCAATAAAATTGAATTTTCTAAGAAATGTTTAGAAATAATAGAGCAATCAAAATGAAAATTGTCACAGCAATTACAGGTCCCGAAACCTATTGATAGAGGTATCAACCATCGTAACCGGACCATTTTAGATAATTGCCGCCCAAAAACTTGTGGGCTATAGCACAGTTGATTTTCAATAAAATTGAATTTTCTAATAAATGCATACAAATAATCGAGCAATCAAAATGAAAATTGTCACAGCAATTACAGGTCCCGAAACCTATTGATAGAGGTATCAACCATCGTAATCGGACCATTTTAGATTTTTGCCGCCCAAAAACTTGTGGGCTATAGCACAGTTGATTTTCAATAAAATTGAATTTTCTAAGAAATGTTTAGAAATAATCGAGCAATCAAAATGAAAATTGTCACAGCAATTACAGGTCCCGAAACCTATTGAGGTATCAACCATCGTAATCGGACCATTTTAGATTTTTGCCGCCCAAAAACTTGTGGGCTATAGCACAGTTGATTTTCAATAAAATTGAATTTTCTAAGAAATGTTTAGTAATAATCGAGCAATCAAAATGCAAATTGTCACAGAAATTACAGGGCCCCAAACCTATTGATAGAGGTATCAACCATCGTAACCGGACCATTTTAGATTTTTGCCGCCCAAAAACTTGTGGGCTATAGCACAGTTGATTTTCAATAAAATTGAATTTTCTAAGAAATGCATAGAAATAATCGAGCAATCAAAATGAAAATTGTCATAGCAATTACAGGTCCCGAAACCTATTGATAGAGGTATCAACCATCGTAATCGGACCATTTTAGATTTTTGCCGCCGAAAAATTTGTGGGCTATAGCACAGTTGATTTTCAATAAAATTGAATTTTCTAAGAAATGCATAGAAATAATCGAGCAATCAAAATGAAAATTGTCACAGCAATTACAGGTCCCGAAACCTATTGATAGAGGTATCAACCATCGTAATCGGACCATTTTAGATTTTTGCCGCCCAAACAATTGTGGGCTACAACCACACAGTTGATTTTCAAAAAAATTGAATTTTCTAAGAAATATTTAGAAATAATCGAGCAATCAAAATGAAAATTGTCACAGCAATTACAGGTCCCGAAACCTATTGATAGAGGTATCAACCATCGTAATCGGACCATTTTAGATTTTTGCCGCCCAAACAATTGTGGGCTACAACCACACAGTTGATTTTCAAAAAAATTGAATTTTCTAAGAAATATTTAGAAATATTCGAGCAATCAAAATGAAAATTGTCACAGCAATTACAGGTCCCGAAACCTATTGATAGAGGTATCAACCATCGTAATCGAACCATTTTAGATTTTTGCCGCCCAAAAACTTGTGGGCTATAGCACAGTTGATTTTCAATAAAATTGAATTTTCTAAAAAATGTTTAGAAATAATAGAGCAATCAAAATGAAAATTGTCACAGCAATTACAGGTCCCGAAACCTATTGATAGAGGTATCAACCATCGTAACCGGACCATTTTAGATAATTGCCGCCCAAAAACTTGTGGGCTATAGCACAGTTGATTTTCAATAAAATTGAATTTTCTAATAAATGCATAGAAATAATCGAGCAATCAAAATGAAAATTGTCACAGCAATTACAGGTCCCGAAACCTATTGATAGAGGTATCAACCATCGTAATCGGACCATTTTAGATTTTTGCCGCCCAAAAACTTGTGGGCTATAGCACAGTTGATTTTCAATAAAATTGAATTTGCTAAGAAATGTTTAGAAATAATCGAGCAATCAAAATGCAAATTGTCACAGAAATTACAGGTCCCCAAACCTATTGATAGAGGTATCAACCATCGTAACCGGACCATTTTAGATAATTGCCGCCCAAAAACTTGTGGGCTGTAGCACAGTTGATTTTCAATAAAATTGAATTTTCTAATAAATGCATAGAAATAATCGAGCAATCAAAATGAAAATTGTCACAGCAATTACAGGTCCCGAAACCTATTGATAGAGGTATCAACCATCGTAATCGGACCATTTTAGATTTTTGCCGCCCAAACAATTGTGGGCTACAACCACACAGTTGATTTTCAAAAAAATTGAATATTCTAAGAAATATTTAGAAATATTCGAGCAATCAAAATGAAAATTGTCACAGCAATTACAGGTCCCGAAACCTATTGATAGAGGTATCAACCATCGTAATCGAACCATTTTAGATTTTTGCCGCCCAAAAACTTGTGGGCTATAGCACAGTTGATTTTCAATAAAATTGAATTTTCTAAGAAATGTTTAGAAATAATCGAGCAATCAAAATGAAAATTGTCACAGCAATTACAGGTCCCGAAACCTATTGATAGAGGTATCAACCATCGTAATCGGACCATTTTAGATTTTTGCCGCCGAAAAATTTGTGGGCTATAGCACAGTTGATTTTCAATAAAATTGAATTTTCTAAGAAATGCATAGAAATAATCGAGCAATCAAAATGAAAATTGTCACAGCAATTACAGGTCCCGAAACCTATTGATAGAGGTATCAACCATCGTAATCGGACCATTTTAGATTTTTGCCGCCCAAAAACTTGTGGGCTATAGCACAGTTGATTTTCAATAAAATTGAATTTTCTAAGAAATGTTTAGAAATAATGGAGCAATCAAAATGCAAATTGTCACAGAAATTACAGGTCCCCAAACCTATTGATAGAGGTATCAACCATCGTAACCGGACCATTTTAGATAATTGCCGCCCAAAAACTTGTGGGCTATAGCACAGTTGATTTTCAATAAAATTGAATTTTCTAATAAATGCATAGAAATAATCGAGCAATCAAAATGAAAATTGTCACAGCAATTACAGGTCCCGAAACCTATTGATAGAGGTATCAACCATCGTAATCGGACCATTTTAGATTTTTGCCGCCCAAAAACTTGTGGGCTATAGCACAGTTGATTTTCAATAAAATTGAATTTTCTAAGAAATGTTTAGAAATAATGGAGCAATCAAAATGCAAATTGTCACAGAAATTACAGGTCCCCAAACCTATTGATAGAGGTATCAACCATCGTAACCGGACAATTTTAGATAATTGCCGCCCAAAAACTTGTGGGCTATAGCACAGTTGATTTTCAATAAAATTGAATTTTCTAATAAATGCATAGAAATAATCGAGCAATCAAAATGCAAATTGTCACAGAAATTACAGGTCCCCAAACCTATTGATAGAGGTATCAACCATCGTAATCGGACCATTTTAGTTTTTTGCCGCCCAAAAACTTGTGGGCTATAGCACAGTTGATTTTCAATAAAATTGAATTTTCTAAGAAATGTTTAGAAATAATCGAGCAATCAAAATGAAAATTGTCACAGCAATTACAGGTCCCGAAACCTATTGATAGAGGTATCAACCATCGTAATCGGGCCATTTTAGATTTTTGCTGCCCAAAAACTTGTGGGCTATAGCACAGTTGATTTTCAATAAAATTGAATTTTCTAAGAAATGCATAGAAATAATCGAGCAATCAAAATGAAAATTTTCACAGCAATTACAGGTCCCGAAACCTATTGATAGAGGTATCAACCATCGTAATCGGACCCTTTTAGATTTTTGCCGCCGAAAAATTTGTGGGCTATAGCACAGTTGATTTTCAATAAAATTGAATTTTCTAAGAAATGCATAGAAATAATCGAGCAATCAAAATGAAAATTGTCACAGCAATTACAGGTCCCGAAACCTATTGATAGAGGTATCAACCATCGTAATCGGACCATTTTAGATTTTTGCCGCCCAAACAATTGTGGGCTACAACCACACAGTTGATTTTCAAAAAAATTGAATTTTCTAAGAAATATTTAGAAATATTCGAGCAATCAAAATGAAAATTGTCACAGCAATTACAGGTCCCGAAACCTATTGATAGAGGTATCAACCATCGTAATCGAACCATTTTAGATTTTTGCCGCCCAAAATCTTGTGGGCTATAGCACAGTTGATTTTCAATAAAATGGAATTTTCTAAGAAATGCATAGAAATAATCGAGCAATCAAAATGAAAATTGTCATAGCAATTACAGGTCCCGAAACCTATTGATAGAGGTATCAACCATCGTAATCGGACCATTTTAGATTTTTGCCGCCCAAACAATTGTGGGCTACAACCACACAGTTGATTTTCAAAAAAATTGAATTTTCTAAGAAATATTTAGAAATATTCGAGCAATCAAAATGAAAATTGTCACAGCAATTACAGGTCCCGAAACCTATTGATAGAGGTATCAACCATCGTAATCGAACCATTTTAGATTTTTGCCGCCCAAAAACTTGTGGGCTATAGCACAGTCGATTTTCAATAAAATTGAATTTTCTAAGAAATGTTTAGAAATAATCGAGCAATCAAAATGAAAATTGTCACAGCAATTACAGGTCCCGAAACCTATTGATAGAGGTATCAACCATCGTAATCGAACCATTTTAGATTTTTGCCGCCCAAAAACTTGTGGGCTATAGCACAGTTGATTTTCAATAAAATTGAATTTTCTAAGAAATGTTTAGAAATAATCGAGCAATCAAAATGAAAATTGTCACAGCAATTACAGGTCCCGAAACCTATTGATAGAGGTATCAACCATCGTAATCGGACCATTTTAGATTTTTGCCGCCCAAAAACTTGTGGGCTATAGCACAGTTGATTTTCAATAAAATTGAATTTTCTAAGAAATGTTTAGAAATAATCGAGCAATCAAAATGCAAATTGTCACAGAAATTACAGGGCCCCAAACCTATTGATAGAGGTATCAACCATCGTAACCGGACCATTTTAGATAATTGCCGCCCAAAAACTTGTGGGCTATAGCACAGTTGATTTTCAATAAAATTGAATTTTCTAATAAATGCATAGAAATAATCGAGCAATCAAAATGAAAATTGTCACAGCAATTACAGGTCCCGAAACCTATTGATAGAGGTATCAACCATCGTAATCGGACCATTTTAGATTTTTGCCGCCCAAAAATTTCTGGGCTATATGTAGCACAGTTGATTTTCAATAAAATTGAATTTTCTAAGAAATGTTTAGAAATAATAGAGCAATCAAAATGAAAATTGTCACAGCAATTACAGGTCCCGAAACCTATTGATAGAGGTATCAACCATCGTAATCGGACCATTTTAGATTTTTGCCGCCCAAAAACTTGTGGGCTATAGCACAGTTGATTTTCAATAAAATTGAATTTTCTAAGAAATGTTTAGAAATAATCAAGCAATCAAAATGCAAATTGTCACAGAAATTACAGGTCCCCAAACCTATTGATAGAGGTATCAACCATCGTAACCGGACCATTTTAGATTTTTGCCGCCCAAAAACTTGTGGGCTATAGCACAGTTGATTTTCAATAAAATTGAATTTTCTAAGAAATGCATAGAAATAATCGAGCAATCAAAATGAAAATTGTCACAGCAATTACAGGTCCCGAAACCTATTGATAGAGGTATCAACCATCGTAATCGGACCATTTTAGATTTTTGCCGCCCAAAAACTTGTGGGCTATAGCACAGTTGATTTTTAATAAAATTGAATTTTCTAAGAAATGTTTAGAAATAATCGAGCAATCAAAATGCAAATTGTCACAGAAATTACAGGTTCCCAAACCTATTGATAGAGGTATCAACCATCGTAACCGGACCATTTTAGATTTTTGCCGCCCAAAAACTTTAGGGCTGTAGCACAGTTGATTTTCAATAAAATTGAATTTTCTAAGAAATGTTTAGAAATAATCGAGCAATCAAAATGAAAATTGTCACAGCAATTACAGGTCCCGAAACCTATTGATAGAGGTATCAACCATCGTAATCGGACCATTTTAGATTTTTGCCGCCCAAAAACTTGTGGGCTATAGCACAGTTGATTTTCAATAAAATTGAATTTTCTAAGAAATGTTTAGAAATAATCGAGCAATCAAAATGCAAATTGTCACAGAAATTACAGGTCCCGAAACCTATTGATAGAGGTATCAACCATCGTAACCGGACCATTTTAGATAATTGCCGCCCAAAAACTTGTGGGCTATAGCACAGTTGATTTTCAATAAAATTGAATTTTCTAAGAAATGCATAGAAATAATAGAGCAATCAAAATGAAAATTGTCACAGCAATTACAGGTCCCCAAACCTATTGATAGAGGTATCAACCATCGTAACCGGACCATTTTAGATAATTGCCGCCCAAAAACTTGTGGGCTATAGCACAGTTGAATTTCAATAAAATTGAATTTTCTAATAAATGCATAGAAATAATCGAGCAATCAAAGTGAAAATTGTCACAGCAATTACAGGTCTCGAAACCTATTGATAGAGGTATCAACCATCGTAATCGGACCATTTTAGATTTTTGCCGCCCAAAAACTTGTGGGCTATAGCACAGTTGATTTTCAATAAAATTGAATTTTCTAAGAAATGTTTAGAAATAATCGAGCAATCAAAATGCAAATTGTCACAGAAATTACAGGTCCCCAAACCTATTGATAGAGGTATCAACCATCGTAATCGGACCATTTTAGATTTTTGCCGCCCAAAAACTTGTGGGCTATAGCACAGTTGATTTTCAATAAAATTGAATTTTCTAAGAAATGTTTAGAAATAATCGAGCAATCAAAATGCAAATTGTCACAGCAATTACAGGTCCCGAAACCTATTGATAGAGGTATCAACCATCGTAACCGGACCATTTTAGATAATTGCCGCCCAAAAACTTGTGGGCTATAGCACAGTTGATTTTCAAGAAAATTGAATTTTCTAATAAATGCATAGAAATAATCGAGCAATCAAAATGAAAATTGTCACAGCAATTACAGGTCCCGAAACCTATTGATAGAGGTATCAACCATCGTAATCGGACCATTTTAGATTTTTGCCGCCCAAACAATTGTTGGCTACAACCACACAGTTGATTTTCAAAAAAATTGAATTTTCTAAGAAATATTTAGAAATATTCGAGCAATCAAAATGAAAATTGTCACAGCAATTACAGGTCCCGAAACCTATTGATAGAGGTATCAACCATCGTAATCGAACCATTTTAGATTTTGGCCGCCAAAAAACTTGTGGGCTATAGCACAGTTGATTTTCAATAAAATTGAATTTTCTAAGAAATGTTCAGAAATAATAGAGCAATCAAAATGAAAATTGTCACAGCAATTACAGGTCCCGAAACCTATTGATAGAGGTATCAACCATCGTAACCGGACCATTTTAGATAATTGCCGCCCAAAAATTTGTGGGCTATAGCACAGTTGATTTTCAATAAAATTGAATTTTCTAATAAATGCATAGAAATAATCGAGCAATCAAAATGAAAATTGTCACAGCAATTACAGGTCCCGAAACCTATTGATAGAGGTATCAACCATCGTAATCGGACCATTTTAGATTTTTGCCGCCCAAAAATTTCTGGGCTATAGCACAGTTGATTTTCAATAAAATTGAATTTTCTAAGAAATGTTTAGAAATAATCGAGCAATCAAAATGAAAATTGTCACAGCAATTACAGGTCCCGAAACCTATTGATAGAGGTATCAACCATCGTAATCGGACCATTTTAGATTTTTGCCGCCGAAACAATTGTGGGCTACAACCACACAGTTGATTTTCAAAAAAATTCAATTTTCTAAGAAATATTTAGAAATATTCGAGCAATCAAAATGAAAATTGTCACAGCAATTACAGGTCCCGAAACCTATTGATAGAGGTATCAACCATCGTAATCGGGCCATTTTAGATTTTTGCTGCCCAAAAACTTGTGGGCTATAGCACAGTCGATTTTCAATAAAATTGAATTTTCTAAGAAATGCATAGAAATAATCGAGCAATCAAAATGAAAATTGTCACAGCAATTACAGGTCCCGAAAGCTATTGATAGAGGTATCAACCATCGTAATCGGACCATTTTAGATTTTTGCTGCCAAAAACTTGTGGGCTATAGCACAGTTGATTTTCAATAAAATTGAATTTTCTAAGAAATGTTTAGAAATAATAGAGCAATCAAAATGAAAATTGTCACAGCAATTACAGGTCCCGAAACCTATTGATAGAGGTATCAACCATCGTAACCGGACCATTTTAGATAATTGCCGCCCAAAAACTTGTGGGCTATAGCACAGTTGATTTTCAATAAAATTGAATTTTCTAATAAATGCATAGAAATAATCGAGCATTAAAAATGAAAATTGTCACAGCAATTACAGGTCCCGAAACCTATTGATAGAGGTATCAACCATCGTAATCGGACCATTTTAGATTTTTGCCGCCCAAAAATTTCTGGGCTATAGCACAGTTGATTTTCAATAAAATTGAATTTTCTAAGAAATGTTTAGAAATAATCGAGCAATCAAAATGAAAATTGTCACAGCAATTACAGGTCCCGAAACCTATTGATAGAGGTATCAACCATCGTAATCGGACCATTTTAGATTTTTGCCGCCGAAAAATTTGTGGGCTATAGCACAGTTGATTTTCAATAAAATTGAATTTTCTAAGAAATGCATAGAAATAATCGAGCAATCAAAATGAAAATTGTCACAGCAATTACAGGTCCCGAAACCTATTGATAGAGGTATCAACCATCGTAATCGGACCATTTTAGATTTTTGCCGCCCAAACAATTGTGGGCTACAACCACACAGTTGATTTTCAATAAAATTGAATTTTCATAGAAATACATAGAAATAATCGAGCAATCAAAATGAAAATTGTCACAGCAATTACAGGTCCCGAAACCTATTGATAGAGGTATCAACCATCGTAATCGGACCATTTTAGATTTTTGCCGCCCAAAAACTTGTGGGCTATAGCACAGTTGATTTTCAATAAAATTGAATTTTCTAAGAAATGTTTAGAAATAATCGAGCAATCAAAATGCAAATTGTCACAGAAATTACAGGTCCCCAAACCTATTGATAGAGGTATCAACCATCGTAACCGGACCATTTTAGATTTTTGCCGCCCAAAAACTTGTGGGCTATAGCACAGTTGATTTTCAATAAAATTGAATTTTCTAATAAATGCATAGAAATAATCGAGCAATCAAAATGAAAATTGTCACAGCAATTACAGGTCCCGAAACCTATTGATAGAGGTATCAACCATCGTAATCGGACCATTTTAGATTTTTGCCGCCCAAAAACTTGTGGGCTATAGCACAGTTGATTTTCAATAAAATTGAATTTTCTAAGAAATGTTTAGAAATAATCGAGCAATCAAAATGCAAATTGACACAGAAATTACAGGTCCCCAAACCTATTGATAGAGGTATCAACCATCGTAACCGGACCATTTTAGATAATTGCCGCCCAAAAACTTGTGGGCTATAGCACAGTTGATTTTCAATAAAATTGAATTTTCTAAGAAATATTTAGAAATATTCGAGCAATCAAAATGAAAATTGTCACAGCAATTACAGGTCCCGAAACCTATTGATAGAGGTATCAACCATCGTAACCGGACCATTTTAGATTTTTGCCGCCCAAAAACTTGTGGGCTATAGCACAGTTGATTTTCAATAAAATTGAATTTTCTAAGAAATGTTTAGAAATAATCGAGCAATCAAAATGCAAATTGTCACAGAAATTACAGGTCCCCAAACCTATTGATAGAGGTATCAACCATCGTAACCGGACCATTTTAGATAATTGCCGCCCAAAAACTTGTGGGCTATAGCACAGTTGATTTTCACTAAAATTGAATTTTCTAATAAATGCATAGAAATAATCGAGCAATCAAAATGAAAATTGTCACAGCAATTACAGGTCCCGAAACCTATTGATAGAGGTATCAACCATCGTAACCGGACCATTTTAGATTTTTGCCGCCCAAAAATTTCTGGGCTATAGCACAGTTGATTTTCAATAAAATTGAATTTTCTTAGAAATACATAGAAATAATCGAGCAATCAAAATGAAAATTGTCACAGCAATTACAGGTCCCGAAACCTATTGATAGAGGTATCAACCATCGTAATCGGACCATTTTAGATTTTTGCCGCCCAAAAACTTGTGGGCTATAGCACAGTTGATTTTCAATAAAATTGAATTTTCTAAGAAATGTTTAGAAATAATCGAGCAATCAAAATGCAAATTGTCACAGAAATTACAGGTCCCCAAACCTATTGATAGAGGTATCAACCATCGTAACCGGACCATTTTAGATAATTGCCGCCCAAAAAATTGTGGGCTATAGCACAGTTGATTTTCAATAAAATTGAATTTTCTAAGAAATATTTAGAAATATTCGAGCAATCAAAATGAAAATTGTCACAGCAATTACAGGTCCCGAAACCTATTGATAGAGGTATCAACCATCGTAACCGGACCATTTTAGATTTTTGCCGCCCAAAAACTTGTGGGCTATAGCACAGTTGATTTTCAATAAAATTGAATTTTCTAAGAAATGTTTAGAAATAATCGAGCAATCAAAATGCAAATTGTCACAGAAATTACAGGTCCCCAAACCTATTGATAGAGGTATCAACCATCGTAACCGGACCATTTTAGATAATTGCCGCCCAAAAACTTGTGGGCTATAGCACAGTTGATTTTCACTAAAATTGAATTTTCTAATAAATGCATAGAAATAATCGAGCAATCAAAATGAAAATTGTCACAGCAATTACAGGTCCCGAAACCTATTGATAGAGGTATCAACCATCGTAATCGGACCATTTTAGATTTTTGCCGCCCAAAAATTTCTGGGCTATAGCACAGTTGATTTTCAATAAAATTGAATTTTCTTAGAAATACATAGAAATAATCGAGCAATCAAAATGCAAATTGTCACAGAAATTACAGGTCCCCAAACCTATTGATAGAGGTATCAACCATCGTAACCGGACCATTTTAGATTTTTGCCGCCCAAAAACTTGTGGGCTATAGCACAGTTGATTTTCAATAAAATTGAATTTTCTAATAAATGCATAGAAATAATCGAGCAATCAAAATGAAAATTGTCACAGCAATTACAGGTCCCGAAACCTATTGATAGAGGTATCAACCATCGTAATCGGACCATTTTAGATTTTTGCCGCCCAAAAACTTGTGGGCTATAGCACAGTTGATTTTCAATAAAATTGAATTTTCTAAGAAATGTTTAGAAATAATCGAGCAATCAAAATGCAAATTGACACAGAAATTACAGGTCCCCAAACCTATTGATAGAGGTATCAACCATCGGAACCGGACCATTTTAGATAATTGCCGCCCAAAAACTTGTGGGCTATAGCACAGTTGATTTTCAATAAAATTGAATTTTCTAAGAAATATTTAGAAATATTCGAGCAATCAAAATGAAAATTGTCACAGCAATTACAGGTCCCGAAACCTATTGATAGAGGTATCAACCATCGTAACCGGACCATTTTAGATTTTTGCCGCCCAAAAACTTGTGGGCTATAGCACAGTTGATTTTCAATAAAATTGAATTTTCTAAGAAATGCATAGAAATAATCGAGCAATCAAAATGAAAATTGTCACAGCAATTACAGGTCCCGAAACCTATTGATAGAGGTATCAACCATCGTAACCGGACCATTTTAGATAATTGCCGCCCAAAAACTTGTGGGCTATAGCACAGTTGATTTTCAATAAAATTGAATTTTCTAATAAATGCATAGAAATAATCGAGCAATCAAAATGAAAATTGTCACAGCAATTACAGGTCCCGAAACCTATTGATAGAGGTATCAACCATCGTAATCGGACCATTTTAGATTTTTGCCGCCCAAAAATTTCTGGGCTATAGCACAGTTGATTTTCAATAAAATTGAATTTTCTAAGAAATGTTTAGAAATAATCGAGCAATCAAAATGCAAATTGTCACAGAAATTACAGGTCCCCAAACCTATTGATAGAGGTATCAACCATCGTAACCGGACCATTTTAGATAATTGCCGCCCAAAAACTTGTGGGCTATAGCACAGTTGATTTTCACTAAAATTGAATTTTCTAATAAATGCATAGAAATAATCGAGCAATCAAAATGAAAATTGTCACAGCAATTACAGGTCCCGAAACCTATTGATAGAGGTATCAACCATCGTAATCGGACCATTTTAGATTTTTGCCGCCCAAAAATTTCTGGGCTATAGCACAGTTGATTTTCAATAAAATTGAATTTTCTTAGAAATACATAGAAATAATCGAGCAATCAAAATGAAAATTGTCACAGCAATTACAGGTCCCGAAACCTATTGATAGAGGTATCAACCATCGTAATCGGACCATTTTAGATTTTTGCCGCCCAAAAACTTGTGGGCTATAGCACAGTTGATTTTCAATAAAATTGAATTTTCTAAGAAATGTTTAGAAATAATCGAGCAATCAAAATGCAAATTGTCACAGAAATTACAGGTCCCCAAACCTATTGATAGAGGTATCAACCATCGTAACCGGACCATTTTAGATTTTTGCCGCCCAAAAACTTGTGGGCTATAGCACAGTTGATTTTCAATAAAATTGAATTTTCTAATAAATGCATAGAAATAATCGAGCAATCAAAATGAAAATTGTCACAGCAATTACAGGTCCCGAAACCTATTGATAGAGGTATCAACCATCGTAACCGGACCATTTTAGATTTTTGCCGCCCAAAAACTTGTGGGCTATAGCACAGTTGATTTTCAATAAAATTGAATTTTCTAATAAATGCATAGAAATAATCGAGCAATCAAAATGAAAATTGTCACAGCAATTACAGGTCCCGAAACCTATTGATAGAGGTATCAACCATCGTAACCGGACCATTTTAGATAATTGCCGCCCAAAAACTTGTGGGCTATAGCACAGTTGATTTTCAATAAAATTGAATTTTCTAATAAATGCATAGAAATAATCGAGCAATCAAAATGAAAATTGTCACAGCAATTACAGGTCCCGAAACCTATTGATAGAGGTATCAACCATCGTAATCGGACCATTTTAGATTTTTGCCGCCGAAAAATTTGTGGGCTATAGCACAGTTGATTTTCAATAAAATTGAATTTTCTAAGAAATGCATAGAAATAATCGAGCAATCAAAATGAAAATTGTCACAGCAATTACAGGTCCCGAAACCTATTGATAGAGGAATCAACCATCGTAATCGGACCATTTTAGATTTTTGCCGCCCAAACAATTGTGGGCTACAACCACACAGTTGATTTTCAAAAAAATTGAATTTTCTAAGAAATATTTAGAAATATTCGAGCAATCAAAATGAAAATTGTCACAGCAATTACAGGTCCCGAAACCTATTGATAGAGGTATCAACCATCGTAATCGGGCCATTTTAGATTTTTGCTGCCCAAAAACTTGTGGGCTATAGCACAGTCGATTTTCAATAAAATTGAATTTTCTAAGAAATGCATAGAAATAATCGAGCAATCAAAATGAAAATTGTCACAGCAATTACAGGTCCCGAAAGCTATTGATAGAGGTATCAACCATCGTAATCGGACCATTTTAGATTTTTGCTGCCAAAAACCTGTGGGCTATAGCACAGTTGATTTTCAATAAAATTGAATTTTCTAAGAAATGTTTAGAAATAATAGAGCAATCAAAATGAAAATTGTCACAGCAATTACAGGTCCCGAAACCTATTGATAGAGGTATCAACCATCGTAACCGGACCATTTTAGATAATTGCCGCCCAAAAACTTGTGGGCTATAGCACAGTTGATTTTCAATAAAATTGAATTTTCTAATAAATGCATAGAAATAATCGAGCAATCAAAATGAAAATTGTCACAGCAATTACAGGTCCCGAAACCTATTGATAGAGGTATCAACCATCGTAATCGGACCATTTTAGATTTTTGCCGCCCAAAAACTTGTGGGCTATAGCACAGTTGATTTTCAATAAAATTGAATTTTCTAAGAAATGTTTAGAAATAATCGAGCAATCAAAATGAAAATTGTCACAGCAATTACAGGTCCCGAAACCTATTGATAGAGGTATCAACCATCGTAATCGGACCATTTTAGATTTTTGCCGCCGAAAAATTTGTGGGCTATAGCACAGTTGATTTTCAATAAAATTGAATTTTCTAAGAAATGCATAGAAATAATCGAGCAATCAAAATGAAAATTGTCACAGCAATTACAGGTCCCGAAACCTATTGATAGAGGTATCAACCATCGTAATCGGACCATTTTAGATTTTTGCCGCCCAAACAATTGTGGGCTACAACCACACAGTTGATTTTCAAAAAAATTGAATTTTCTAAGAAATATTTAGAAATATTCGAGCAATCAAAATGAAAATTGTCACAGCAATTACAGGTCCCGAAACCTATTGATAGAGGTATCAACCATCGTAATCGGGCCATTTTAGATTTTTGCTGCCCAAAAACTTGTGGGCTATAGCACAGTCGATTTTCAATAAAATTGAATTTTCTAAGAAATGCATAGAAATAATCGAGCAATCAAAATGAAAATTGTCACAGCAATTACAGGTCCCGAAAGCTATTGATAGAGGTATCAACCATCGTAATCGGACCATTTTAGATTTTTGCTGCCAAAAACCTGTGGGCTATAGCACAGTTGATTTTCAATAAAATTGAATTTTCTAAGAAATGTTTAGAAATAATCGAGCAATCAAAATGCAAATTGTCACAGAAATTACAGGTCCCCAAACCTATTGATAGAGGTATCAACCATCGTAACCGGACCATTTTAGATTTTTGCCGCCCAAAAACTTGTGGGCTATAGCACAGTTGATTTTCAATAAAATTGAATTTTCTAATAAATGCATAGAAATAATCGAGCAATCAAAATGAAAATTGTCACAGCAATTACAGGTCCCGAAACCTATTGATAGAGGTATCAACCATCGTAATCGGACCATTTTAGATTTTTGCCGCCCAAAAACTTGTGGGCTATAGCACAGTTGATTTTCAATAAAATTGAATTTTCTAAGAAATGTTTAGAAATAATCGAGCAATCAAAATGCAAATTGACACAGAAATTACAGGTCCCCAAACCTATTGATAGAGGTATCAACCATCGTAACCGGACCATTTTAGATAATTGCCGCCCAAAAACTTGTGGGCTATAGCACAGTTGATTTTCAATAAAATTGAATTTTCTAAGAAATATTTAGAAATATTCGAGCAATCAAAATGAAAATTGTCACAGCAATTACAGGTCCCGAAACCTATTGATAGAGGTATCAACCATCGTAACCGGACCATTTTAGATTTTTGCCGCCCAAAAACTTGTGGGCTATAGCACAGTTGATTTTCAATAAAATTGAATTTTCTAAGAAATGTTTAGAAATAATCGAGCAATCAAAATGCAAATTGTCACAGAAATTACAGGTCCCCAAACCTATTGATAGAGGTATCAACCATCGTAACCGGACCATTTTAGATAATTGCCGCCCAAAAACTTGTGGGCTATAGCACAGTTGATTTTCACTAAAATTGAATTTTCTAATAAATGCATAGAAATAATCGAGCAATCAAAATGAAAATTGTCACAGCAATTACAGGTCCCGAAACCTATTGATAGAGGTATCAACCATCGTAATCGGACCATTTTAGATTTTTGCCGCCCAAAAATTTCTGGGCTATAGCACAGTTGATTTTCAATAAAATTGAATTTTCTTAGAAATACATAGAAATAATCGAGCAATCAAAATGAAAATTGTCACAGCAATTACAGGTCCCGAAACCTATTGATAGAGGTATCAACCATCGTAATCGGACCATTTTAGATTTTTGCCGCCCAAAAACTTGTGGGCTATAGCACAGTTGATTTTCAATAAAATTGAATTTTCTAAGAAATGTTTAGAAATAATCGAGCAATCAAAATGCAAATTGTCACAGAAATTACAGGTCCCGAAACCTATTGATAGAGGTATCAACCATCGTAACCGGACCATTTTAGATTTTTGCCGCCCAAAAACTTGTGGGCTATAGCACAGTTGATTTTCAATAAAATTGAATTTTCTAATAAATGCATAGAAATAATCGAGCAATCAAAATGAAAATTGTCACAGCAATTACAGGTCCCGAAACCTATTGATAGAGGTATCAACCATCGTAATCGGACCATTTTAGATTTTTGCCGCCCAAAAACTTGTGGGCTATAGCACAGTTGATTTTCAATAAAATTGAATTTTCTAAGAAATGTTTAGAAATAATCGAGCAATCAAAATGCAAATTGACACAGAAATTACAGGTCCCCAAACCTATTGATAGAGGTATCAACCATCGTAACCGGACCATTTTAGATAATTGCCGCCCAAAAACTTGTGGGCTATAACACAGTTGATTTTCAATAAAATTGAATTTTCTAAGAAATATTTAGAAATATTCGAGCAATCAAAATGAAAATTGTCACAGCAATTACAGGTCCCGAAACCTATTGATAGAGGTATCAACCATCGTAACCGGACCATTTTAGATTTTTGCCGCCCAAAAACTTGTGGGCTATAGCACAGTTGATTTTCAATAAAATTGAATTTTCTAAGAAATGCATAGAAATAATCGAGCAATCAAAATGAAAATTGTCACAGCAATTACAGGTCCCGAAACCTATTGATAGAGGTATCAACCATCGTAACCGGACCATTTTAGATAATTGCCGCCCAAAAACTTGTGGGCTATAGCACAGTTGATTTTCAATAAAATTGAATTTTCTAATAAATGCATAGAAATAATCGAGCAATCAAAATGAAAATTGTCACAGCAATTACAGGTCCCGAAACCTATTGATAGAGGTATCAACCATCGTAATCGGACCATTTTAGATTTTTGCCGCCCAAAAATTTCTGGGCTATAGCACAGTTGATTTTCAATAAAATTGAATTTTCTAAGAAATGTTTAGAAATAATCGAGCAATCAAAATGCAAATTGTCACAGAAATTACAGGTCCCCAAACCTATTGATAGAGGTATCAACCATCGTAACCGGACCATTTTAGATAATTGCCGCCCAAAAACTTGTGGGCTATAGCACAGTTGATTTTCACTAAAATTGAATTTTCTAATAAATGCATAGAAATAATCGAGCAATCAAAATGAAAATTGTCACAGCAATTACAGGTCCCGAAACCTATTGATAGAGGTATCAACCATCGTAATCGGACCATTTTAGATTTTTGCCGCCCAAAAATTTCTGGGCTATAGCACAGTTGATTTTCAATAAAATTGAATTTTCTAAGAAATGTTTAGAAATAATCGAGCAATCAAAATGCAAATTGTCACAGAAATTACAGGTCCCCAAACCTATTGATAGAGGTATCAACCATCGTAACCGGACCATTTTAGATTTTTGCCGCCCAAAAACTTGTGGGCTATAGCACAGTTGATTTTCAATAAAATTGAATTTTCTAATAAATGCATAGAAATAATCGAGCAATCAAAATGAAAATTGTCACAGCAATTACAGGTCCCGAAACCTATTGATAGAGGTATCAACCATCGTAATCGGACCATTTTAGATTTTTGCCGCCCAAAAACTTGTGGGCTATAGCACAGTTGATTTTCAATAAAATTGAATTTTCTAAGAAATGTTTAGAAATAATCGAGCAATCAAAATGCAAATTGACACAGAAATTACAGGTCCCCAAACCTATTGATAGAGGTATCAACCATCGTAACCGGACCATTTTAGATAATTGCCGCCCAAAAACTTGTGGGCTATAGCACAGTTGATTTTCAATAAAATTGAATTTTCTAAGAAATATTTAGAAATATTCGAGCAATCAAAATGAAAATTGTCACAGCAATTACAGGTCCCGAAACCTATTGATAGAGGTATCAACCATCGTAACCGGACCATTTTAGATTTTTGCCGCCCAAAAACTTGTGGGCTATAGCACAGTTGATTTTCAATAAAATTGAATTTTCTAATAAATGCATAGAAATAATCGAGCAATCAAAATGAAAATTGTCACAGCAATTACAGGTCCCGAAACCTATTGATAGAGGTATCAACCATCGTAACCGGACCATTTTAGATAATTGCCGCCCAAAAACTTGTGGGCTATAGCACAGTTGATTTTCAATAAAATTGAATTTTCTAATAAATGCATAGAAATAATCGAGCAATCAAAATGTAAATTGTCACAGCAATTACAGGTCCCGAAACCTATTGATAGAGGTATCAACCATCGTAATCGGACCATTTTAGATTTTTGCCGCCCAAAAATTTCTGGGCTATAGCACAGTTGATTTTCAATAAAATTGAATTTTCTAAGAAATGTTTAGAAATAATCGAGCAATCAAAATGAAAATTGTCACAGCAATTACAGGTCCCGAAACCTATTGATAGAGGTATCAACCATCGTAATCGGACCATTTTAGATTTTTGCCGCCGAAAAATTTGTGGGCTATAGCACAGTTGATTTTCAATAAAATTGAATTTTCTAAGAAATGCATAGAAATAATCGAGCAATCAAAATGAAAATTGTCACAGCAATTACAGGTCCCGAAACCTATTGATAGAGGAATCAACCATCGTAATCGGACCATTTTAGATTTTTGCCGCCCAAACAATTGTGGGCTACAACCACACAGTTGATTTTCAAAAAAATTGAATTTTCTAAGAAATATTTAGAAATATTCGAGCAATCAAAATGAAAATTGTCACAGCAATTACAGGTCCCGAAACCTATTGATAGAGGTATCAACCATCGTAATCGGGCCATTTTAGATTTTTGCTGCCCAAAAACTTGTGGGCTATAGCACAGTCGATTTTCAATAAAATTGAATTTTCTAAGAAATGCATAGAAATAATCGAGCAATCAAAATGAAAATTGTCACAGCAATTACAGGTCCCGAAAGCTATTGATAGAGGTATCAACCATCGTAATCGGACCATTTTAGATTTTTGCTGCCAAAAACCTGTGGGCTATAGCACAGTTGATTTTCAATAAAATTGAATTTTCTAAGAAATGTTTAGAAATAATAGAGCAATCAAAATGAAAATTGTCACAGCAATTACAGGTCCCGAAACCTATTGATAGAGGTATCAACCATCGTAACCGGACCATTTTAGATAATTGCCGCCCAAAAACTTGTGGGCTATAGCACAGTTGATTTTCAATAAAATTGAATTTTCTAATAAATGCATAGAAATAATCGAGCAATCAAAATGAAAATTGTCACAGCAATTACAGGTCCCGAAACCTATTGATAGAGGTATCAACCATCGTAATCGGACCATTTTAGATTTTTGCCGCCCAAAAACTTGTGGGCTATAGCACAGTTGATTTTCAATAAAATTGAATTTTCTAAGAAATGTTTAGAAATAATCGAGCAATCAAAATGAAAATTGTCACAGCAATTACAGGTCCCGAAACCTATTGATAGAGGTATCAACCATCGTAATCGGACCATTTTAGATTTTTGCCGCCGAAAAATTTGTGGGCTATAGCACAGTTGATTTTCAATAAAATTGAATTTTCTAAGAAATGCATAGAAATAATCGAGCAATCAAAATGAAAATTGTCACAGCAATTACAGGTCCCGAAACCTATTGATAGAGGTATCAACCATCGTAATCGGACCATTTTAGATTTTTGCCGCCCAAACAATTGTGGGCTACAACCACACAGTTGATTTTCAAAAAAATTGAATTTTCTAAGAAATATTTAGAAATATTCGAGCAATCAAAATGAAAATTGTCACAGCAATTACAGGTCCCGAAACCTATTGATAGAGGTATCAACCATCGTAATCGGGCCATTTTAGATTTTTGCTGCCCAAAAACTTGTGGGCTATAGCACAGTCGATTTTCAATAAAATTGAATTTTCTAAGAAATGCATAGAAATAATCGAGCAATCGAAATGCAAATTGTCACAGAAATTACAGGTCCCGAAACCTATTGATAGAGGTATCAACCATCGTAATCGAACCATTTTAGATTTTTACCGCCCAAAAACTTGTGGGCTATAGCACAGTTGATTTTCAATAAAATTGAATTTTCTAAGAAATGTTTAGAAATAATCGAGCAATCAAAATGAAAATTGGCACAGCAATTACAGGTCCCGAAACCTATTGATAGAGGTATCAACCATCGTAATCGGACCACTTTAGATTTTTGCCGCCCAAAAACTTGTGGGCTATAGCACAGTTGATTTTCAATAAAATTGAATTTTCTAAGAAATGTTTAGAAATAATCGAGCAATCAAAATGCAAATTGTCACAGAAATTACAGGTCCCCAAACCTATTGATAGAGGTATCAACCATCGTAACCGGACCATTTTAGATAATTGCCGCCCAAAAACTTGTGGGCTATAGCACAGTTGATTTTCACTAAAATTGAATTTTCTAATAAATGCATAGAAATAATCGAGCAATCAAAATGAAAATTGTCACAGCAATTACAGGTCCCGAAACCTATTGATAGAGGTATCAACCATCGTAATCGGACCATTTTAGATTTTTGCCGCCCAAAAATTTCTGGGCTATAGCACAGTTGATTTTCAATAAAATTGAATTTTCTTAGAAATACATAGAAATAATCGAGCAATCAAAATGAAAATTGTCACAGCAATTACAGGTCCCGAAACCTATTGATAGAGGTATCAACCATCGTAATCGGACCATTTTAGATTTTTGCCGCCCAAAAACTTGTGGGCTATAGCACAGTTGATTTTCAATAAAATTGAATTTTCTAAGAAATGTTTAGAAATAATCGAGCAATCAAAATGCAAATTGTCACAGAAATTACAGGTCCCCAAACCTATTGATAGAGGTATCAACCATCGTAATCGGACCATTTTAGATTTTTGCTGCCAAAAACTTGTGGGCTATAGCACAGTTGATTTTCAATAAAATTGAATTTTCTAAGAAATGTTTAGAAATAATAGAGCAATCAAAATGAAAATTGTCACAGCAATTACAGGTCCCGAAACCTATTGATAGAGGTATCAACCATCGTAACCGGACCATTTTAGATAATTGCCGCCCAAAAACTTGTGGGCTATAGCACAGTTGATTTTCAATAAAATTGAACTTTCTAATAAATGCATAGAAATAATCGAGCAATCAAAATGAAAATTGTCACAGCAATTACAGGTCCCGAAACCTATTGATAGAGGTATCAACCATCGTAATCGGACCATTTTAGATTTTTGCCGCCCAAAAACTTGTGGGCTATAGCACAGTCGATTTTCAATAAAATTGAATTTTCTAAGAAATGCATAGAAATAATCGAGCAATCAAAATGCAAATTGTCACAGAAATTACAGGTCCCGAAACCTATTGATAGAGGTATCAACCATCGTAATCGAACCATTTTAGATTTTTACCGCCCAAAAACTTGTGGGCTATAGCACAGTTGATTTTCAATAAAATTGAATTTTCTAAGAAATGTTTAGAAATAATCGAGCAATCAAAATGCAAATTGTCACAGAAATTACAGGTCCCCAAACCTATTGATAGAGGTATCAACCATCGTAATCGGACCATTTTAGATTTTTGCTGCCAAAAACTTGTGGGCTATAGCACAGTTGATTTTCAATAAAATTGAATTTTCTAAGAAATGTTTAGAAATATTCGAGCAATCAAAATGAAAATTGTCACAGCAATTACAGGTCCCGAAACCTATTGATAGAGGTATCAACCATCGTAATCGGGCCATTTTAGATTTTTGCTGCCCAAAAACTTGTGGGCTATAGCACAGTCGATTTTCAATAAAATTGAATTTTCTAAGAAATGCATAGAAATAATCGAGCAATCAAAATGAAAATTGTCACAGCAATTACAGGTCCCGAAAGCTATTGATAGAGGTATCAACCATCGTAATCGGACCATTTTAGATTTTTGCTGCCAAAAACTTGTGGGCTATAGCACAGTTGATTTTCAATAAAATTGAATTTTCTAAGAAATGTTTAGAAATAATCGAGCACTCAAAATGAAAATTGTCACAGCAATTACAGGTCCCGAAACCTATTGATAGAGGTATCAACCATCGTAATCGGACCATTTTAGATTTTTGCCGCCCAAAAATTTCTTGGCTATAGCACAGTTGATTTTCAATAAAATTGAATTTTCTAAGAAATGTTTAGAAATAATCGAGCAATCAAAATGAAAATTGTCACAGCAATTACAGGTCCCGAAACCTATTGATAGAGGTATCAACCATCGTAATCGGACCATTTTAGATTTTTGCCGCCGAAAAATTTGTGGGCTATAGCACAGTTGATTTTCAATAAAATTGAATTTTCTAAGAAATGCATAGAAATAATCGAGCAATCAAAATGAAAATTGTCACAGCAATTACAGGTCCCGAAACCTATTGATAGAGGTATCAACCATCGTAATCGGACCATTTTAGATTTTTGCTGCCAAAAACTTGTGGGCTATAGCACAGTTGATTTTCAATAAAATTGAATTTTCTAAGAAATGTTTAGAAATATTCGAGCAATCAAAATGAAAATTGTCACAGCAATTACAGGTCCCGAAACCTATTGATAGAGGTATCAACCATCGTAATCGGGCCATTTTAGATTTTTGCTGCCCAAAAACTTGTGGGCTATAGCACAGTCGATTTTCAATAAAATTGAATTTTCTAAGAAATGCATAGAAATAATCGAGCAATCAAAATGAAAATTGTCACAGCAATTACAGGTCCCGAAAGCTATTGATAGAGGTATCAACCATCGTAATCGGACCATTTTAGATTTTTGCTGCCAAAAACTTGTGGGCTATAGCACAGTTGATTTTCAATAAAATTGAATTTTCTAAGAAATGTTTAGAAATAATAGAGCAATCAAAATGAAAATTGTCACAGCAATTACAGGTCCCGAAACCTATTGATAGAGGTATCAACCATCGTAACCGGACCATTTTAGATAATTGCCGCCCAAAAACTTGTGGGCACAGTTGATTTTCAATAAAATTGAATTTTCTAATAAATGCATAGAAATAATCGAGCACTCAAAATGAAAATTGTCACAGCAATTACAGGTCCCGAAACCTATTGATAGAGGTATCAACCATCGTAATCGGACCATTTTAGATTTTTGCCGCCCAAAAATTTCTTGGCTATAGCACAGTTGATTTTCAATAAAATTGAATTTTCTAAGAAATGTTTAGAAATAATCGAGCAATCAAAATGAAAATTGTCACAGCAATTACAGGTCCCGAAACCTATTGATAGAGGTATCAACCATCGTAATCGGACCATTTTAGATTTTTGCCGCCGAAAAATTTGTGGGCTATAGCACAGTTGATTTTCAATAAAATTGAATTTTCTAAGAAATGCATAGAAATAATCGAGCAATCAAAATGAAAATTGTCACAGCAATTACAGGTCCCGAAACCTATTGATAGAGGTATCAACCATCGTAATCGGACCATTTTAGATTTTTGCCGCCCAAACAATTGTGGGCTACAACCACACAGTTGATTTTCAAAAAAATTTAATTTTCTAAGAAATATTTAGAAATATTCGAGCAATCAAAATGAAAATTGTCACAGCAATTACAGGTCCCGAAACCTATTGATAGAGGTATCAACCATCGTAATCGGGCCATTTTAGATTTTTGCTGCCCAAAAACTTGTGGGCTATAGCACAGTCGATTTTCAATAAAATTGAATTTTCTAAGAAATGCATAGAAATAATCGAGCAATCAAAATGCAAATTGTCACAGAAATTACAGGTCCCGAAACCTATTGATAGAGGTATCAACCATCGTAATCGAACCATTTTAGATTTTTACCGCCCAAAAACTTGTGGGCTATAGCACAGTTGATTTTCAATAAAATTGAATTTTCTAAGAAATGTTTAGAAATAATCGAGCAATCAAAATGAAAATTGTCACAGCAATTACAGGTCCCGAAACCTATTGATAGAGGTATCAACCATCGTAATCGGACCATTTTAGATTTTTGCCGCCCAAAAACTTGTGGGCTATAGCACAGTTGATTTTCAATAAAATTGAATTTTCTAATAAATGCATAGAAATAATCGAGCAATCAAAATGCAAATTGTCACAGAAATTACAGGTCCCCAAACCTATTGATAGAGGTATCAACCATCGTAACCGGACCATTTTAGATAATTGCCGCCCAAAAACTTGTGGGCTATAGCACAGTTGATTTTCACTAAAATTGAATTTTCTAATAAATGCATAGAAATAATCGAGCAATCAAAATGAAAATTGTCACAGCAATTACAGGTCCCGAAACCTATTGATAGAGGTATCAACCATCGTAATCGGACCATTTTAGATTTTTGCCGCCCAAAAACTTGTGGGCTATAGCACAGTTGATTTTCAATAAAATTGAATTTTCTAAGAAATGTTTAGAAATAATCGAGCAATCAAAATGAAAATTGTCACAGCAATTACAGGTCCCGAAACCTATTGATAGAGGTATCAACCATCGTAATCGGACCATTTTAGATTTTTGCCGCCCAAACAATTGTGGGCTACAACCACACAGTTGATTTTCAAAAAAATTGAATTTTCTAAGAAATATTTAGAAATATTCGAGCAATCAAAATGAAAATTGTCACAGCAATTACAGGTCCCGAAACCTATTGATAGAGGTATCAACCATCGTAATCGGGCCATTTTAGATTTTTGCTGCCCAAAAACTTGTGGGCTATAGCACAGTCGATTTTCAATAAAATTGAATTTTCTAAGAAATGTTTAGAAATAATAGAGCAATCAAAATGAAAATTGTCACAGCAATTACAGGTCCCGAAACCTATTGATAGAGGTATCAACCATCGAAACCGGACCATTTTAGATAATTGCCGCCCAAAAACTTGTGGGCTATAGCACAGTTGATTTTCAATAAAATTGAATTTTCTAAGAAATATTTAGAAATATTCGAGCAATCAAAATGAAAATTGTCACAGCAATTACAGGTCCCGAAACCTATTGATAGAGGTATCAACCATCGTAATCGGGCCATTTTAGATTTTTGCTGCCCAAAAACTTGTGGGCTATAGCACAGTCGATTTTCAATAAAATTGAATTTTCTAAGAAATGCATAGAAATAATCGAGCAATCGAAATGCAAATTGTCACAGAAATTACAGGTCCCGAAACCTATTGATAGAGGTATCAACCATCGTAATCGAACCATTTTAGATTTTTACCGCCCAAAAACTTGTGGGCTATAGCACAGTTGATTTTCAATAAAATTGAATTTTCTAAGAAATGTTTAGAAATAATCGAGCAATCAAAATGAAAATTGTCACAGCAATTACAGGTCCCGAAACCTATTGATAGAGGTATCAACCATCGTAATCGGACCATTTTAGATTTTTGCCGCCCAAAAACTTGTGGGCTATAGCACAGTTGATTTTCAATAAAATTGAATTTTCTAAGAAATGTTTAGAAATAATCGAGCAATCAAAATGCAAATTGTCACAGAAATTACAGGTCCCCAAACCTATTGATAGAGGTATCAACCATCGTAACCGGACCATTTTAGATAATTGCCGCCCAAAAACTTGTGGGCTATAGCACAGTTGATTTTCACTAAAATTGAATTTTCTAATAAATGCATAGAAATAATCGAGCAATCAAAATGAAAATTGTCACAGCAATTACAGGTCCCGAAACCTATTGATAGAGGTATCAACCATCGTAATCGGACCATTTTAGATTTTTGCCGCCCAAAAATTTCTGGGCTATAGCACAGTTGATTTTCAATAAAATTGAATTTTCTTAGAAATACATAGAAATAATCGAGCAATCAAAATGAAAATTGTCACAGCAATTACAGGTCCCGAAACCTATTGATAGAGGTATCAACCATCGTAATCGGACCATTTTAGATTTTTGCCGCCCAAAAACTTGTGGGCTATAGCACAGTTGATTTTCAATAAAATTGAATTTTCTAAGAAATGTTTAGAAATAATCGAGCAATCAAAATGCAAATTGTCACAGAAATTACAGGTCCCCAAACCTATTGATAGAGGTATCAACCATCGTAATCGGACCATTTTAGATTTTTGCCGCCCAAAAACTTGTGGGCTATAGCACAGTTGATTTTCAATAAAATTGAATTTTCTAAGAAATGTTTAGAAATAATAGAGCAATCAAAATGAAAATTGTCACAGCAATTACAGGTCCCGAAACCTATTGATAGAGGTATCAACCATCGTAACCGGACCATTTTAGATAATTGCCGCCCAAAAACTTGTGGGCTATAGCACAGTTGATTTTCAATAAAATTGAACTTTCTAATAAATGCATAGAAATAATCGAGCAATCAAAATGAAAATTGTCACAGCAATTACAGGTCCCGAAACCTATTGATAGAGGTATCAACCATCGTAATCGGACCATTTTAGATTTTTGCCGCCCAAAAACTTGTGGGCTATAGCACAGTCGATTTTCAATAAAATTGAATTTTCTAAGAAATGCATAGAAATAATCGAGCAATCAAAATGCAAATTGTCACACAAATTACAGGTCCCGAAACCTATTGATAGAGGTATCAACCATCGTAATCGAACCATTTTAGATTTTTACCGCCCAAAAACTTGTGGGCTATAGCACAGTTGATTTTCAATAAAATTGAATTTTCTAAGAAATGTTTAGAAATAATCGAGCAATCAAAATGCAAATTGTCACAGAAATTACAGGTCCCCAAACCTATTGATAGAGGTATCAACCATCGTAATCGGACCATTTTAGATTTTTGCTGCCAAAAACTTGTGGGCTATTATAGCACAGTTGATTTTCAATAAAATTGAATTTTCTAAGAAATGTTTAGAAATATTCGAGCAATCAAAATGAAAATTGTCACAGCAATTACAGGTCCCGAAACCTATTGATAGAGGTATCAACCATCGTAATCGGGCCATTTTAGATTTTTGCTGCCCAAAAACTTGTGGGCTATAGCACAGTCGATTTTCAATAAAATTGAATTTTCTAAGAAATGCATAGAAATAATCGAGCAATCAAAATGAAAATTGGCACAGCAATTACAGGTCCCGAAAGCTATTGATAGAGGTATCAACCATCGTAATCGGACCATTTTAGATTTTTGCTGCCAAAAACTTGTGGGCTATAGCACAGTTGATTTTCAATAAAATTGAATTTTCTAAGAAATGTTTAGAAATAATAGAGCAATCAAAATGAAAATTGTCACAGCAATTACAGGTCCCGAAACCTATTGATAGAGGTATCAACCATCGTAACCGGACCATTTTAGATAATTGCCGCCCAAAAACTTGTGGGCACAGTTGATTTTCAATAAAATTGAATTTTCTAATAAATGCATAGAAATAATCGAGCACTCAAAATGAAAATTGTCACAGCAATTACAGGTCCCGAAACCTATTGATAGAGGTATCAACCATCGTAATCGGACCATTTTAGATTTTTGCCGCCCAAAAATTTCTTGGCTATAGCACAGTTGATTTTCAATAAAATTGAATTTTCTAAGAAATGTTTAGAAATAATCGAGCAATCAAAATGAAAATTGTCACAGCAATTACAGGTCCCGAAACCTATTGATAGAGGTATCAACCATCGTAATCGGACCATTTTAGATTTTTGCCGCCGAAAAATTTGTGGGCTATAGCACAGTTGATTTTCAATAAAATTGAATTTTCTAAGAAATGCATAGAAATAATCGAGCAATCAAAATGAAAATTGTCACAGCAATTACAGGTCCCGAAACCTATTGATAGAGGTATCAACCATCGTAATCGGACCATTTTAGATTTTTGCTGCCAAAAACTTGTGGGCTATAGCACAGTTGATTTTCAATAAAATTGAATTTTCTAAGAAATGTTTAGAAATATTCGAGCAATCAAAATGAAAATTGTCACAGCAATTACAGGTCCCGAAAGCTATTGATAGAGGTATCAACCATCGTAATCGGACCATTTTAGATTTTTGCTGCCAAAAACTTGTGGGCTATAGCACAGTTGATTTTCAATAAAATTGAATTTTCTAAGAAATGTTTAGAAATAATAGAGCAATCAAAATGAAAATTGTCACAGCAATTACAGGTCCCGAAACCTATTGATAGAGGTATCAACCATCGTAACCGGACCATTTTAGATAATTGCCGCCCAAAAACTTGTGGGCACAGTTGATTTTCAATAAAATTGAATTTTCTAATAAATGCATAGAAATAATCGAGCACTCAAAATGAAAATTGTCACAGCAATTACAGGTCCCGAAACCTATTGATAGAGGTATCAACCATCGTAATCGGACCATTTTAGATTTTTGCCGCCCAAAAATTTCTTGGCTATAGCACAGTTGATTTTCAATAAAATTGAATTTTCTAAGAAATGTTTAGAAATAATCGAGCAATCAAAATGAAAATTGTCACAGCAATTACAGGTCCCGAAACCTATTGATAGAGGTATCAACCATCGTAATCGGACCATTTTAGATTTTTGCCGCCGAAAAATTTGTGGGCTATAGCACAGTTGATTTTCAATAAAATTGAATTTTCTAAGAAATGCATAGAAATAATCGAGCAATCAAAATGAAAATTGTCACAGCAATTACAGGTCCCGAAACCTATTGATAGAGGTATCAACCATCGTAATCGGACCATTTTAGATTTTTGCCGCCCAAACAATTGTGGGCTACAACCACACAGTTGATTTTCAAAAAAATTGAATTTTCTAAGAAATATTTAGAAATATTCGAGCAATCAAAATGAAAATTGTCACAGCAATTACAGGTCCCGAAACCTATTGATAGAGGTATCAACCATCGTAATCGGGCCATTTTAGATTTTTGCTGCCCAAAAACTTGTGGGCTATAGCACAGTCGATTTTCAATAAAATTGAATTTTCTAAGAAATGCATAGAAATAATCGAGCAATCAAAATGCAAATTGTCACAGAAATTACAGGTCCCGAAACCTATTGATAGAGGTATCAACCATCGTAATCGAACCATTTTAGATTTTTACCGCCCAAAAACTTGTGGGCTATAGCACAGTTGATTTTCAATAAAATTGAATTTTCTAAGAAATGTTTAGAAATAATCGAGCAATCAAAATGAAAATTGTCACAGCAATTACAGGTCCCGAAACCTATTGATAGAGGTATCAACCATCGTAATCGGACCATTTTAGATTTTTGCCGCCCAAAAACTTGTGGGCTATAGCACAGTTGATTTTCAATAAAATTGAATTTTCTAATAAATGCATAGAAATAATCGAGCAATCAAAATGCAAATTGTCACAGAAATTACAGGTCCCCAAACCTATTGATAGAGGTATCAACCATCGTAACCGGACCATTTTAGATAATTGCCGCCCAAAAACTTGTGGGCTATAGCACAGTTGATTTTCACTAAAATTGAATTTTCTAAGAAATGCATAGAAATAATCGAGCAATCAAAATGAAAATTGTCACAGCAATTACAGGTCCCGAAACCTATTGATAGAGGTATCAACCATCGTAATCGGACCATTTTAGATTTTTGCCGCCCAAAAATTTCTGGGCTATAGCACAGTTGATTTTCAATAAAATTGAATTTTCTTAGAAATACATAGAAATAATCGAGCAATCAAAATGAAAATTGTCACAGCAATTACAGGTCCCGAAACCTATTGATAGAGGTATCAACCATCGTAATCGGACCATTTTAGATTTTTGCCGCCCAAAAACTTGTGGGCTATAGCACAGTTGATTTTCAATAAAATTGAATTTTCTAAGAAATGTTTAGAAATAATCGACCAATCAAAATGCAAATTGTCACAGAAATTACAGGTCCCCAAACCTATTGATAGAGGTATCAACCATCGTAACCGGACCATTTTAGATTTTTTCCGCCCAAAAACTTGTGGGCTATAGCACAGTTGATTTTCAATAAAATTGAATTTTCTAATAAATGCATAGAAATAATCGAGCAATCAAAATGAAAATTGTCACAGCAATTACAGGTCCCGAAACCTATTGATAGAGGTATCAACCATCGTAATCGGACCATTTTAGATTTTTGCCGCCCAAAAACTTGTGGGCTATAGCACAGTTGATTTTCAATAAAATTGAATTTTCTAAGAAATGTTTAGAAATAATCGAGCAATCAAAATGCAAATTGACACAGAAATTACAGGTCCCCAAACCTATTGATAGAGGTATCAACCATCGTAACCGGACCATTTTAGATAATTGCCGCCCAAAAACTTGTGGGCTATAGCACAGTTGATTTTCAATAAAATTGAATTTTCTAAGAAATATTTAGAAATATTCGAGCAATCAAAATGAAAATTGTCACAGCAATTACAGGTCCCGAAACCTATTGATAGAGGTATCAACCATAGTAACCGGACCATTTTAGATTTTTGCCGCCCAAAAACTTGTGGGCTATAGCACAGTTGATTTTCAATAAAATTGAATTTTCTAAGAAATGCATAGAAATAATCGAGCAATCAAAATGAAAATTGTCACAGCAATTACAGGTCCCGAAACCTATTGATAGAGGTATCAACCATCGTAACCGGACCATTTTAGATAATTGCCGCCCAAAAACTTGTGGGCTATAGCACAGTTGATTTTCAATAAAATTGAATTTTCTAATAAATGCATAGAAATAATCGAGCAATCAAAATGAAAATTGTCACAGCAATTACAGGTCCCGAAACCTATTGATAGAGGTATCAACCATCGTAATCGGACCATTTTAGATTTTTGCCGCCCAAAAATTTCTGGGCTATAGCACAGTTGATTTTCAATAAAATTGAATTTTCTAAGAAATGTTTAGAAATAATCGAGCAATCAAAATGAAAATTGTCACAGCAATTACAGGTCCCGAAACCTATTGATAGAGGTATCAACCATCGTAATCGGACCATTTTAGATTTTTGCCGCCGAAAAATTTGTGGGCTATAGCACAGTTGATTTTCAATAAAATTGAATTTTCTAAGAAATGCATAGAAATAATCGAGCAATCAAAATGAAAATTGTCACAGCAATTACAGGTCCCGAAACCTATTGATAGAGGTATCAACCATCGTAATCGGACCATTTTAGATTTTTGCCGCCCAAACAATTGTGGGCTACAACCACACAGTTGATTTTCAAAAAAATTGAATTTTCTAAGAAATATTTAGAAATATTCGAGCAATCAAAATGAAAATTGTCACAGCAATTACAGGTCCCGAAACCTATTGATAGAGGTATCAACCATCGTAATCGGGCCATTTTAGATTTTTGCTGCCCAAAAACTTGTGGGCTATAGCACAGTCGATTTTCAATAAAATTGAATTTTCTAAGAAATGCATAGAAATAATCGAGCAATCAAAATGAAAATTGTCACAGCAATTACAGGTCCCGAAAGCTATTGATAGAGGTATCAACCATCGTAATCGGACCATTTTAGATTTTTGCTGCCAAAAACTTGTGGGCTATAGCACAGTTTATTTTCAATAAAATTGAATTTTCTAAGAAATGTTTAGAAATAATAGAGCAATCAAAATGAAAATTGTCACAGCAATTACAGGTCCCGAAACCTATTGATAGAGGTATCAACCATCGTAATCGGACCATTTTAGATTTTTGCCGCCGAAAAATTTGTGGGCTATAGCACAGTTGATTTTCAATAAAATTGAATTTTCTAAGAAATGTTTAGAAATAATCGAGCAATCAAAATGAAAATTGTCACAGCAATTACAGGTCCCGAAACCTATTGATAGAGGTATCAACCATCGTAATCGGACCATTTTAGATTTTTGCCGCCGAAAAATTTGTGGGCTATAGCACAGTTGATTTTCAAAAAAATTGAATTTTCTAAGAAATATTTAGAAATATTCGAGCAATCAAAATGAAAATTGTCACAGCAATTACAGGTCCCGAAACCTATTGATAGAGGTATCAACCATCGTAATCGGGCCATTTTAGATTTTTGCTGCCCAAAAACTTGTGGGCTATAGCACAGTCGATTTTCAATAAAATTGAATTTTCTAAGAAATGCATAGAAATAATCGAGCAATCAAAATGCAAATGGTCACAGAAATTACAGGTCCCGAAACCTATTGATAGAGGTATCAACCATCGTAATCGAACCATTTTAGATTTTTACCGCCCAAAAACTTGTGGGCTATAGCACAGTTGATTTTCACTAAAATTGAATTTTCTAAGAAATGTTTAGAAATAATCGAGCAATCAAAATGAAAATTGTCACAGCAATTACAGGTCCCGAAACCTATTGATAGAGGTATCAACCATCGTAATCGGACCATTTTAGATTTTTGCCGCCCAAAAACTTGTGGGCTATAGCACAGTTGATTTTCAATAAAATTGAATTTTCTAAGAAATGTTTAGAAATAATCGAGCAATCAAAATGCAAATTGTCACAGAAATTACAGGTCCCCAAACCTATTGATAGAGGTATCAACCATCGTAACCGGACCATTTTAGATAATTGCCGCCCAAAAACTTGTGGGCTATAGCACAGTTGATTTTCACTAAAATTGAATTTTCTAATAAATGCATAGAAATAATCGAGCAATCAAAATGAAAATTGTCACAGCAATTACAGGTCCCGAAATCTATTGATAGAGGTATCAACCATCGTAATCGGACCATTTTAGATTTTTGCCGCCCAAAAATTTCTGGGCTATAGCACAGTTGATTTTCAATAAAATTGAATTTTCTTAGAAATACATAGAAATAATCGAGCAATCAAAATGAAAATTGTCACAGCAATTACAGGTCCCGAAACCTATTGATAGAGGTATCAACCATCGTAATCGGACCATTTTAGATTTTTGCCGCCCAAAAACTTGTGGGCTATAGCACAGTTGATTTTCAATAAAATTGAATTTTCTAAGAAATGTTTAGAAATAATCGAGCAATCAAAATGCAAATTGTCACAGAAATTACAGGTCCCCAAACCTATTGATAGAGGTATCAACCATCGTAACCGGACCATTTTAGATTTTTGCCGCCCAAAAACTTGTGGGCTATAGCACAGTTGATTTTCAATAAAATTGAATTTTCTAATAAATGCATAGAAATAATCGAGCAATCAAAATGAAAATTGTCACAGCAATTACAGGTCCCGAAACCTATTGATAGAGGTATCAACCATCGTAATCGGACCATTTTAGATTTTTGCCGCCCAAAAACTTGTGGGCTATAGCACAGTTGATTTTCAATAAAATTGAATTTTCTAAGAAATGTTTAGAAATAATCGAGCAATCAAAATGCAAATTGACACAGAAATTACAGGTCCCCAAACCTATTGATAGAGGTATCAACCATCGTAACCGGACCATTTTAGATAATTGCCGCCCAAAAACTTGTGGGCTATAGCACAGTTGATTTTCAATAAAATTGAATTTTCTAAGAAATATTTAGAAATATTCGAGCAATCAAAATGAAAATTGTCACAGCAATTACAGGTCCCGAAACCTATTGATAGAGGTATCAACCATCGTAATCGGACCATTTTAGATTTTTGCCGCCCAAAAACTTGTGGGCTATAGCACAGTTGATTTTCAATAAAATTGAATTTTCTAAGAAATGTTTAGAAATAATCGAGCAATCAAAATGCAAATTGTCACAGAAATTACAGGTCCCCAAACCTATTGATAGAGGTATCAACCATCGTAACCGGACCATTTTAGATTTTTGCCGCCCAAAAACTTGTGGGCTATAGCACAGTTGATTTTCAATAAAATTGAATTTTCTAAGAAATGCATAGAAATAATCGAGCAATCAAAATGAAAATTGTCACAGCAATTACAGGTCCCGAAACCTATTGATAGAGGTATCAACCATCGTAATCGGACCATTTTAGATTTTTGCCGCCCAAAAACTTGTGGGCTATAGCACAGTTGATTTTCAATAAAATTGAATTTTCTAATAAATGCATAGAAATAATCGAGCAATCAAAATGAAAATTTTCACAGCAATTACAGGTCCCGAAACCTATTGATAGAGGTATCAACCATCGTAATCGGACCATTTTAGATTTTTGCCGCCCAAACAATTGTGGGCTACAACCACACAGTTGATTTTCAAAAAAATTGAATTTTCTAAGAAATATTTAGAAATATTCGAGCAATCAAAATGAAAATTGTCACAGCAATTACAGGTCCCGAAACCTATTGATAGAGGTATCAACCATCGTAATCGAACCATTTTAGATTTTTGCCGCCCAAAAACTTGTGGGCTATAGCACAGTTGATTTTCAATAAAATTGAATTTTCTAAGAAATGTTTAGAAATAATCGAGCAATCAAAATGAAAATTGTCACAGCAATTACAGGTCCCGAAACCTATTGATAGAGGTATCAACCATCGTAATCGGGCCATTTTAGATTTTTGCTGCCCAAAAACTTGTGGGCTATAGCACAGTTGATTTTCAATAAAATTGAATTTTCTAAGAAATGCATAGAAATAATCGAGCAATCAAAATGAAAATTGTCACAGCAATTACAGGTCCCGAAAGCTATTGATAGAGGTATCAACCATCGTAATCGGACCATTTTAGATTTTTGCCGCCCAAAAACTTGTGGGCTATAGCACAGTTGATTTTCAATAAAATTGAATTTTCTAAGAAATGTTTAGAAATAATCGAGCAATTAAAATGCAAATTGTCACAGAAATTACAGGTCCCCAAACCTATTGATAGAGGTATCAACCATCGTAACCGGACCATTTTAGATAATTGCCGCCCAAAAACTTGTGGGCTATAGCACAGTTGATTTTCAATAAAATTGAATTTTCTAAGAAATGCATAGAAATAATCGAGCAATCAAAATGAAAATTGTCACAGCAATTACAGGTCCCGAAACCTATTGATAGAGGTATCAACCATCGTAATCGGACCATTTTAGATTTTTGCCGCCCAAAAACTTGTGGGCTATAGCACAGTTGATTTTCAATAAAATTGAATTTTCTAAGAAATGTTTAGAAATAATCGAGCAATCAAAATGCAAATTGTCACAGAAATTACAGGTCCCCAAACCTATTGATAGAGGTATCAACCATCGTAACCGGACCATTTTAGATAATTGCCGCCCAAAAACTTGTGGGCTATAGCACAGTTGATTTTCACTAAAATTGAATTTTCTAATAAATGCATAGAAATAATCGAGCAATCAAAATGAAAATTGTCACAGCAATTACAGGTCCCGAAACCTATTGATAGAGGTATCAACCATCGTAATCGGACCATTTTAGATTTTTGCCGCCCAAAAATTTCTGGGCTATAGCACAGTTCATTTTCAATAAAATTTAATTTTCTAAGAAATGTTTAGAAATAATCGAGCAATCAAAATGAAAATTGTCACAGAAATTACAGGTCCCCAAACCTATTGATAGAGGTATCAACCATCGTAACCGGACCATTTTAGATTTTTGCCGCCCAAAAACTTGTGGGCTATAGCACAGTTGATTTTCAATAAAATTGAATTTTCTAAGAAATGTTTAGAAATAATCGAGCAATCAAAATGCAAATTGACACAGAAATTACAGGTCCCCAAACCTATTGATAGAGGTATCAACCATCGTAACCGGACCATTTTAGATAATTGCCGCCCAAAAACTTGTGGGCTATAGCACAGTTGATTTTCAATAAAATTGAATTTTCTAAGAAATATTTAGAAATATATGAGCAATCAAAATGAAAATGGTCACAGCAATTACAGGTCCCGAAACCTATTGATAGAGGTATCAACCATCGTAACCGGACCATTTTAGATTTTTGCCGCCCAAAAACTTGTGGGCTATAGCACAGTTGATTTTCAATAAAATTGAATTTTCTAAGAAATGCATAGAAATAATCGAGCAATCAAAATGAAAATTGTCACAGCAATTACAGGTCCCGAAACCTATTGATAGAGGTATCAACCATCGTAATCGGACCATTTTAGATTTTTGCCGCCCAAAAATTTCTGGGCTATAGCACAGTTGATTTTCAATAAAATTGAATTTTCTAAGAAATGCATAGAAATAATCGAGCAATCAAAATGAAAATTGTCACAGCAATTACAGGTCCCGAAACCTATTGATAGAGGTATCAACCATCGTAATCGGACCATTTTAGATTTTTGCCGCCCAAAAACTTGTGGGCTATAGCACAGTTGATTTTCAATAAAATTGAATTTTCTAATAAATGCATAGAAATAATCGAGCAATCAAAATGAAAATTTTCACAGCAATTACAGGTCCCGAAACCTATTGATAGAGGTATCAACCATCGTAATCGGACCATTTTAGATTTTTGCCGCCCAAACAATTGTGGGCTACAACCACACAGTTGATTTTCAAAAAAATTGAATTTTCTAAGAAATATTTAGAAATATTCGAGCAATCAAAATGAAAATTGTCACAGCAATTACAGGTCCCGAAACCTATTGATAGAGGTATCAACCATCGTAATCGGACCATTTTAGATTTTTGCCGCCCAAAAACTTGTGGGCTATAGCACAGTTGATTTTCAATAAAATTGAATTTTCTAAGAAATGTTTAGAAATAATCGAGCAATCAAAATGCAAATTGTCACAGCAATTACAGGTCCCCAAACCTATTGATAGAGGTATCAACCATCGTAACCGGACCATTTTAGATAATTGCCGCCCAAAAACTTGTGGGCTATAGCACAGTTGATTTTCAATAAAATTGAATTTTCTAATAAATGCATAGAAATAATCGAGCAATCAAAATGAAAATTGTCACAGCAATTACAGGTCCCGAAACCTATTGATAGAGGTATCAACCATCGTAATCGGACCATTTTAGATTTTTGCCGCCCAAAAATTTCTGGGCTATAGCACAGTTCATTTTCAATAAAATTTAATTTTCTAAGAAATGTTTAGAAATAATCGAGCAATCAAAATGAAAATTGTCACAGAAATTACAGGTCCCCAAACCTATTGATAGAGGTATCAACCATCGTAACCGGACCATTTTAGATTTTTGCCGCCCAAAAACTTGTGGGCTATAGCACAGTTGATTTTCAATAAAATTGAATTTTCTAAGAAATGTTTAGAAATAATCGAGCAATCAAAATGCAAATTGACACAGAAATTACAGGTCCCCAAACCTATTGATAGAGGTATCAACCATCGTAACCGGACCATTTTAGATAATTGCCGCCCAAAAACTTGTGGGCTATAGCACAGTTGATTTTCAATAAAATTGAATTTTCTAAGAAATATTTAGAAATATATGAGCAATCAAAATGAAAATTGTCACAGCAATTACAGGTCCCGAAACCTATTGATAGAGGTATCAACCATCGTAACCGGACCATTTTAGATTTTTGCCGCCCAAAAACTTGTGGGCTATAGCACAGTTGATTTTCAATAAAATTGAATTTTCTAAGAAATGCATAGAAATAATCGAGCAATCAAAATGAAAATTGTCACAGCAATTACAGGTCCCGAAACCTATTGATAGAGGTATCAACCATCGTAATCGGACCATTTTAGATTTTTGCCGCCCAAAAATTTCTGGGCTATAGCACAGTTGATTTTCAATAAAATTGAATTTTCTAAGAAATGCATAGAAATAATCGAGCAATCAAAATGAAAATTGTCACAGCAATTACAGGTCCCGAAACCTATTGATAGAGGTATCAACCATCGTAATCGGACCATTTTAGATTTTTGCCGCCCAAAAATTTCTGGGCTATAGCACAGTTGATTTTCAATAAAATTGAATTTTCTAATAAATGCATAGAAATAATCGAGCAATCAAAATGAAAATTTTCACAGCAATTACAGGTCCCGAAACCTATTGATAGAGGTATCAACCATCGTAATCGGACCATTTTAGATTTTTGCCGCCCAAACAATTGTGGGCTACAACCACACAGTTGATTTTCAAAAAAATTGAATTTTCTAAGAAATATTTAGAAATATTCGAGCAATCAAAATGAAAATTGTCACAGCAATTACAGGTCCCGAAACCTATTGATAGAGGTATCAACCATCGTAATCGGACCATTTTAGATTTTTGCCGCCCAAAAACTTATGGGCTATAGCACAGTTGATTTTCAATAAAATTGAATTTTCTAAGAAATGTTTAGAAATAATCGAGCAATCAAAATGCAAATTGTCACAGCAATTACAGGTCCCCAAACCTATTGATAGAGGTATCAACCATCGTAACCGGACCATTTTAGATAATTGCCGCCCAAAAACTTGTGGGCTATAGCACAGTTGATTTTCAATAAAATTGAATTTTCTAATAAATGCATAGAAATAATCGAGCAATCAAAATGAAAATTGTCACAGCAATTACAGGTCCCGAAACCTATTGATAGAGGTATCAACCATCGTAATCGGACCATTTTAGATTTTTGCCGCCCAAACAATTGTGGGCTACAACCACACAGTTGATTTTCAAAAAAATTGAATTTTCTAAGAAATATTTAGAAATATTCGAGCAATCAAAATGCAAATTGTCACAGCAATTACAGGTCCCGAAACCTATTGATAGAGGTATCAACCATCGTAATCGGACCATTTTAGATTTTTGCCGCCCAAAAATTTGTGGGCTATAGCACAGTTGATTTTCAATAAAATTGAATTTTCTAAGAAATGTTTAGAAATAATCGAGCAATCAAAATGCAAATTGTCACAGAAATTACAGGTCCCGAAACCTATTGATAGAGGTATCAACCATCGTAATCGAACCATTTTAGATTTTTGCCGCCCAAAAACTTGTGGGCTATAGCACAGTTGATTTTCAATAAAATTGAATTTTCTAAGAAATACATAGAAATAATCGAGCAATCAAAATGAAAATTGTCACAGCAATTACAGGTCCCGAAAGCTATTGATAGAGGTATCAACCATCGTAATCGGACCATTTTAGGTTTTTGCTGCCCAAAAATTTGTGGGCTATAGCACAGTTGATTTTCAATAAAATTGAATTTTCTAAGAAATGCATAGAAATAATCGAGCAATCAAAATGGAAATTTTCACAGCAATTACAGGTCCCGAAACCTATTGATAGAGGTATCAACCATCGTAATCGGACCATTTTAGATTTTTGCCGCCGAAAAATTTGTGGGCTATAGCACAGTTGATTTTCAATAAAATTGAATTTTCTAAGAAATGTTTAGAAATAATCGAGCAATCAAAATGCAAATTGTCACAGAAATTACAGGTCCCGAAACCTATTGATAGAGGTATCAACCATCGTAACCGGACCATTTTAGATAATTGTCGCCCAAAAACTTGTGGGCTATAGCACAGTTGATTTTCAATAAAATTGAATTTTCTAATAAATGCATAGAAATAATCGAGCAATCAAAATAAAAATTGTCACAGCAATTACAGGTCCCGAAACCTATTGATAGAGGTATCAACCATCGTAATCGGACCATTTTAGATTTTTGCCGCCCAAAAATTTCTGGGCTATAGCACAGTTGATTTTCAATAAAATTGAATTTTCTAAGAAATGTTTAGAAATAATCGAGCAATCAAAATGAAAATTGTCACAGCAATTACAGGTCCCGAAACCTATTGATAGAGGTATCAACTATCGTAATCGGACCATTTTAGATTTTTGCCGCCCAAACAATTGTGGGCTACAACCACACAGTTGATTTTCAAAAAAATTGAATTTTCTAAGAAATATTTAGAAATATTCGAGCAATCAAAATGAAAATTGTCACAGCAATTACAGGTCCCGAAACCTATTGATATAGGTATCAACTATCGTAATCGGGCCATTTTAGATTTTTGCTGCCCAAAAACTTGTGGGCTATAGCACAGTTGATTTTCAATAAAATTGAATTTTCTAATAAATGCATAGAAATAATCGAGCAATCAAAATGAAAATTGTCACAGCAATTACAGGTCCCGAAACCTATTGATAGAGGTATCAACCATCGTAATCGAACCATTTTAGATTTTTGCCACCCAAAAACTTGTGGGCTATAGCACAGTTGATTTTCAATAAAATTGAATTTTCTAAGAAATGTATAGAAATAATCGAGCAATCAAAATGAAAATTGTCACAGCAATTACAGGTCCCGAAACCTATTGATAGAGGTATCAACCATCGTAATCGGGCCATTTTAGATTTTTGCCGCCCAAAAACTTGTGGGCTATAGCACAGTTGATTTTCAATAAAATTGAATTTTCTAAGAAATGTTTAGAAATAATCGAGCAATCAAAATGCAAATTGTCACAGAAATTACAGGTCCCGAAACCTATTGATAGAGGTATCAACCATCGTAACCGGACCATTTTAGATAATTGCCGCCCAAAAACTTGTGGGCTATAGCACAGTTGATTTTCAATAAAATTGTATTTTCTAATAAATGCATAGAAATAATCGAGCAATCAAAACGAAAATTGTCACAGCAATTACAGGTCCCGAAACCTATTGATAGAGGTATCAACCATCGTAATCGGACCATTTTAGATTTTTGCCGCCCAAACAATTGTGGGCTACAACCACACAGTTGATTTTCAAAAAAATTGAATTTTCTAAGAAATATTTAGAAATATTCGAGCAATCAAAATGAAAATTGTCACAGCAATTACAGGTCCCGAAACCTATTGATAGAGGTATCAACCATCGTAATCGAACCATTTTAGATTTTTGCCGCCCAAAAACTTGTGGGCTATAGCACAGTTGATTTTCAATAAAATTTAATTTTCTAAGAAATGTTTAGAAATAATAGAGCAATCAAAATCAAAATTTTTACAGCAATTACAGGTCCCGAAACCTATTGATAGAGGTATCAACCATCGTAACCGGACCATTTTAGATAATTGCCGCCCAAAAACTTGTGGGCTATAGCACAGTTGATTTTCAATAAAATTGAATTTTCTAAGAAATGCATAGAAATAATCGAGCAATCAAAATGAAAATTGTCACAGCAATTACAGGTCCCGAAACCTATTGATAGAGGTATCAACCATCGTAATCGGACCATTTTAGATTTTTGCCGCCGAAAAATTTGTGGGCTATAGCACAGTTGATTTTCAATAAAATTGAATTTTCTAAGAAATGTTTAGAAATAATCGAGCAATCAAAATGCAAATTGTCACAGAAATTACAGGTCCCGAAACCTATTGATAGAGGTATCAACCATCGTAACCGGACCATTTTAGATAATTGCCGCCCAAAAACTTGTGGGCTATAGCACAGTTGATTTTCAATAAAATTGAATTTTCTAATAAATGCATAGAAATAATCGAGCAATCAAAATGAAAATTGTCACAGCAATTACAGGTCCCGAAACCTATTGATAGAGGTATCAACCATCGTAATCGGACCATTTTAGATTTTTGCCGCCCAAAAACTTCTGGGCTATAGCACAGTTGATTTTCAATAAAATTGAATTTTCTAATAAATGCATAGAAATAATCGAGCAATCAAAATTAAAATTGTCACAGCAATTACAGGTCCCGAAACCTATTGATAGAGGTATCAACTATCGTAATCGGGCCATTTTAGATTTTTGCTGCCCAAAAACTTGTGGGCTATAGCACAGTTGATTTTCAATAAAATTGAATTTTCTAATAAATGCATAGAAATAATCGAGCAATCAAAATTAAAATTGTCACAGCAATTACAGGTCCCGAAACCTATTGATAGAGGTATCAACCATCGTAATCGAACCATTTTAGATTTTTGCCACCCAAAAACTTGTGGGCTATAGCACAGTTGATTTTCAATAAAATTGAATTTTCTAAGAAATGTATAGAAATAATCGAGCAATCAAAATGAAAATTGTCACAGCAATTACAGGTCCCGAAACCTATTGATAGAGGTATCAACCATCGTAATCGGGCCATTTTAGATTTTTGCCGCCCAAAAACTTGTGGGCTATAGCACAGTTGATTTTCAATAAAATTGAATTTTCTAAGAAATGTTTAGAAATAATCGAGCAATCAAAATGCAAATTGTCACAGAAATTACAGGTCCCGAAACCTATTGATAGAGGTATCAACCATCGTAACCGGACCATTTTAGATAATTGCCGCCCAAAAACTTGTGGGCTATAGCACAGTTGATTTTCAATAAAATTGTATTTTCTAATAAATGCATAGAAATAATCGAGCAATCAAAATGAAAATTGTCACAGCAATTACAGGTCCCGAAACCTATTGATACAGGTATCAACCATCGTAACCGGACCATTTTAGATTTTTGCCGCCCAAACAATTGTGGGCTACAACCACACAGTTGATTTTCAAAAAAATTGAATTTTCTAAGAAATATTTAGAAATATTCGAGCAATCAAAATGAAAATTGTCACAGCAATTACAGGTCCCGAAACCTATTGATAGAGGTATCAACCATCGTAATCGAACCATTTTAGATTTTTGCCGCCCAAAAACTTGTGGGCTATAGCACAGTTGATTTTCAATAAAATTTAATTTTCTAAGAAATGTTTAGAAATAATAGAGCAATCAAAATCAAAATTTTTACAGCAATTACAGGTCCCGAAACCTATTGATAGAGGTATCAACCATCGTAACCGGACCATTTTAGATAATTGCCGCCCAAAAACTTGTGGGCTATAGCACAGTTGATTTTCAATAAAATTGAATTTTCTAAGAAATGCATAGAAATAATCGAGCAATCAAAATGAAAATTGTCACAGCAATTACAGGTCCCGAAACCTATTGATAGAGGTATCAACCATCGTAATCGAACCATTTTAGATTTTTGCCGCCCAAAAACTTGTGGGCTATAGCACTGTCGATTTTCAATAAAATTGAATTTTCTAAGAAATGCATAGAAATAATCGAGCAATCAAAATGAAAATTGTCACAGCAATTACAGGTCCCGAAACCTATTGATAGAGGTATCAACCATCGTAATCGGACCATTTTAGATTTTTAGCGCCCAAAAACTTGTGGGCTATAGCACAGTTGATTTTCAATAAAATTGAATTTTCTAAGAAATGTTTAGAAATAATCGAGCAATCAAAATGAAAATTGTCACAGCAATTACAGGTCCCGAAACCTATTGATAGAGGTATCAACCATCGTAATCGGGCCATTTTAGAATTTTGCTGCCCAAAAACTTGTGGGCTATAGCACAGTTGATTTTCAATAAAATTGAATTTTCTAAGAAATACATAGAAATAATCGAGCAATCAAAATGAAATATGTCACAGCAATTACAGGTCCCGAAAGCTATTGATAGAGGTATCAACCATCGTAATCGGACCATTTTAGATTTTTGCTGCCCAAAAACTTCTGGGCTATAGCACAGTTGATTTTCAATAAAATTGAATTTTCTAATAAATGCATAGAAATAATCGAGCAATCAAAATGAAAATTGTCACAGCAATTACAGGTCCCGAAACCTATTGATAGAGGTATCAACCATCGTAATCGGACCATTTTAGATTTTTGCCGCCCAAAAATTTGTGGGCTATAGCACAGTTGATTTTCAATAAAATTGAATTTTCTAAGAAATGTTTAGAAATAATCGAGCAATCAAAATGAAAATTGTCACAGCAATTACAGGTCCCGAAACCTATTGATAGAGGTATCAACCATCGTAATCGGACCATTTTAGATTTTTGCCGCCCAAACAATTGTGGGCTACAACCACACAGTTGATTTTCAAAAAAATTGAATTTTCTAAGAAATATTTAGAAATATTCGAGCAATCAAAATGAAAATTGTCACAGCAATTACAGGTCCCGAAACCTATTGATAGAGGTATCAACCATCGTAATCGGGCCATTTTAGATTTTTGCTGCCCAAAAACTTGTGGGCTATAGCACAGTTGATTTTCAATAAAATTGAATTTTCTAATAAATGCATAGAAATAATCGAGCAATCAAAATGAAAATTGGCACAGCAATTACAGGTCCCGAAACCTATTGATAGAGGTATCAACCATCGTAATCGAACCATTTTAGATTTTTGCCGCCCAAAAACTTGTGGGCTATAGCACAGTTGATTTTCAATAAAATTGAATTTTCTAAGAAATGCATAGAAATAATCGAGCAATCAAAATGAAAATTGTCACAGCAATTACAGGTCCCGAAACCTATTGATAGAGGTATCAACCATCGTAATCGGACCATTTTAGATTTTTGCCGCCCAAAAACTTGTGGGCTATAGCACAGTTGATTTTCAATAAAATTGAATTTTCTAAGAAATGTTTAGAAATAATAGAGCAATCAAAATGAAAATTGTCACAGCAATTACAGGTCCCGAAACCTATTGATAGAGGTATCAACCATCGTAATCGGGCCATTTTAGATTTTTGCTGCCCAAAAACTTGTGGGCTATAGCACAGTTGATTTTCAATAAAATTGAATTTTCTAATAAATGCATAGATATAATCGAGCAATCAAAATGAAAATTGTCACAGCAATTACAGGTCCCGAAACCTATTGATAGAGGTATCAACCATCGTAATCGAACCATTTTAGATTTTTGCCGCCCAAAAACTTGTGGGCTATAGCACAGTTGATTTTCAATAAAATTGAATTTTCTAAGAAATGCATAGAAATAATCGAGCAATCAAAATGAAATATGTCACAGCAATTACAGGTCCCGAAACCTATTGATAGAGGTATCAACCATCGTAACCGGACCATTTTAGATAATTGCCGCCCAAAAACTTGTGGGCTATAGCACAGTTGATTTTCAATAAAATTGTATTTTCTAATAAATGCATAGAAATAATCGAGCAATCAAAATGAAAATTGTCACAGCAATTACAGGTCCCGAAACCTATTGATAGAGGTATCAACCATCGTAATCGGACCATTTAAGATTTTTGCCGCCCAAACAATTGTGGGCTACAACCACACAGTTGATTTTCAAAAAAATTGAATTTTCTAAGAAATATTTAGAAATATTCGAGCAATCAAAATGAAAATTGTCACAGCAATTACAGGTCCCGAAACCTATTGATAGAGGTATCAACCATCGTAATCGGACCATTTTAGATTTTTGCCGCCCAAAAACTTGTGGGCTATAGCACAGTTGATTTTCAATAAAATTGAATTTTCTAAGAAATGTTTAGAAATAATAGAGCAATCAAAATCAAAATTGTCACAGCAATTACAGGTCCCGAAACCTATTGATAGAGGTATCAACCATCGTAACCGGACCATTTTAGATAATTGCCGCCCAAAAACTTGTGGGCTATAGCACAGTTGATTTTCAATAAAATTGAATTTCTAATAAATGCATAGAAATAATCGAGCAATCAAAATGAAAATTGTCACAGCAATTACAGGTCCCGAAACCTATTGATAGAGGTATCAACCATCGTAATCGAACCATTTTAGATTTTTGCCGCCCAAAAACTTGTGGGCTATAGCACAGTTGATTTTCAATAAAATTGAATTTTCTAAGAAATGCATAGAAATAATCGAGCAATCAAAATGAAAATTGTCACAGCAATTACAGGTCCCGAAACCTATTGATAGAGGTATCAACCATCGTAATCGGACCATTTTAGATTTTTGCCGCCCAAAAACTTGTGGGCTATAGCACAGTTGATTTTCAATAAAATTGAATTTTCTAAGAAATGTTTAGAAATAATCGAGCAATCAAAATGCAAATTGTCACAGAAATTACAGGTCCCGAAACCTATTGATAGAGGTATCAACCATCGTAACCGGACCATTTTAGATAATTGCCGCCCAAAAACTTGTGGGCTATAGCACAGTTGATTTTCAATAAAATTGAATTTTCTAATAAATGCATAGAAATAATCGAGCAATCAAAATGAAAATTGTCACAGCAATTACAGGTCCCGAAACCTATTGATAGAGGTATCAACCATCGTAATCGGACCATTTTAGATTTTTGCCGCCCAAACAATTGTGGGCTACAACCACACAGTTGATTTTCCAAAAAATTGAATTTTCTAAGAAATATTTAGAAATATTCGAGCAATCAAAATGAAAATTGTCACAGCAATTACAGGTCCCGAAACCTATTGATAGAGGTATCAACCATCGTAATCGAACCATTTTAGATTTTTGCCGCCCAAAAACTTGTGGGCGCAGTTGATTTTCAATAAAATTGAATTTTCTAAGAAATGTTTAGAAATAATCGAGCAATCAAAATGAAAATTGTCACAGCAATTACAGGTCCCAAAACCTATTGATAGAGGTATCAACCATCGTAACCGGACCATTTTAGATAATTGCTGCCCAAAAACTTGTGGGCTATAGCACAGTTGATTTTCAATAAAATTGAATTTTCTAATAAATGCATAGAAATAATCGAGCAATCAAAATGAAAATTGTCACAGCAATTACAGGTCCCAAAACCTATTGATAGAGGTATCAACCATCGTAACCGGACCATTTTAGATAATTGCCGCCCAAAAACTTGTGGGCTATAGCACAGTTGATTTTCAATAAAATTGAATTTTCTAATAAATGCATAGAAATAATCGAGCAATCAAAATGAAAATTGTCACAGCAATTACAGGTCCCGAAACCTATTGATAGAGGTATCAACCATCGTAATCGGACCATTTTAGATTTTTGCCGCCCAAAAATTTCTGGGCTATAGCACAGTTGATTTTCAATAAAATTGAATTTTCTAAGAAATGTTTAGAAATAATCGAGCAATCAAAATGAAAATTGTCACAGCAATTACAGGTCCCGAAACCTATTGATAGAGGTATCAACCATCGTAATCGGACCATTTTAGATTTTTGCCGCCCAAAAACTTGTGGGCTATAGCACAGTTGATTTTCAATAAAATTGAATTTTCTAAGAAATGCATAGAAATAATCGAGCAATCAAAATGAAAATTGTCACAGCAATTACAGGTCCCGAAACCTATTGATAGAGGTATCAACCATTGTAATCGGACCATTTTATATTTTTGCCGCCCAAAAACTTGTGGGCTATAGCACAGTTGATTTTCAATAAAATTGAATTTTCTAAGAAATGTTTAGAAATAATCGAGCAATTAAAATAAAAATTGTCACAGCAATTACAGGTCCCGAAACCTATTGATAGAGGTATCAACCATCGTAATCGGGCCATTTTAGATTTTTGCTGCCCAAAAACTTGTGGGCTATAGCACAGTTGATTTTCAATAAAATTGAATTTTCTAAGAAATGCATAGAAATAATCGAGCAATCAAAATGAAAATTGTCACAGCAATTACAGGTCCCGAAAGCTATTGATAGAGGTATCAACCATCGTAATCGGACCATTTTAGATTTTTGCTGCCCAAAAACTTGTGGGCTATAGCACAGTTGATTTTCAATAAAATTGAATTTTCTAAGAAATGCATAGAAATAATCGAGCAATCAAAATGAAAATTGTCACAGCAATTACAGGTCCCGAAACCTATTGATAGAGGTATCAACCATCGTAATCGGACCATTTTAGATTTTTGCCGCCCAAACAATTGTGGACTACAACCACACAGTTGATTTTCAAAAAAATTGAATTTTCTAAGAAATATTTAGAAATATTCGAGCAATCAAAATGAAAATTGTCACAGCAATTACAGGTCCCGAAACCTATTGATAGAGGTATCAACCATCGTAATCGAACCATTTTAGATTTTTGCCGCCCAAAAACTTGTGGGCGCAGTTGATTTTCAATAAAATTGAATTTTCTAAGAAATGTTTAGAAATAATCGAGCAATCAAAATGAAAATTGTCACAGCAATTACAGGTCCCAAAACCTATTGATAGAGGTATCAACCATCGTAACCGGACCATTTTAGATAATTGCCGCCCAAAAACTTGTGGGCTATAGCACAGTTGATTTTCAATAAAATTGAATTTTCTAATAAATGCATAGAAATAATCGAGCAATCAAAATGAAAATTGTCACAGCAATTACAGGTCCCGAAACCTATTGATAGAGGTATCAACCATCGTAATCGGACCATTTTAGATTTTTGCCGCCCAAAAATTTCTGGGCTATAGCACAGTTGATTTTCAATAAAATTGAATTTTCTAAGAAATGTTTAGAAATAATCGAGCAATCAAAATGAAAATTTTCACAGCAATTACAGGTCCCGAAACCTATTGATAGAGGTATCAACCATCGTAATCGGACCATTTTAGATTTTTGCCGCCCAAAAACTTGTGGGCTATAGCACAGTTGATTTTCAATAAAATTGAATTTTCTAAGAAATGCATAGAAATAATCGAGCAATCAAAATGAAAATTGTCACAGCAATTACAGGTCCCGAAACCTATTGATAGAGGTATCAACCATTGTAATCGGACCATTTTAGATTTTTGCCGCCCAAAAACTTGTGGGCTATAGCACAGTTGATTTTCAATAAAATTGAATTTTCTAAGAAATGTTTAGAAATAATCGAGCAATCAAAATGAAAATTGTCACAGCAATTACAGGTCCCGAAACCTATTGATAGAGGTATCAACCATCGTAATCGGACCATTTTAGATTTTTGCCGCCCAAGCAATTGTGGGCTACAACCACACAGTTGATTTTCAAAAAAATTGAATTTTCTAAGAAATATTTAGAAATATTCGAGCAATCAAAATGAAAATTGTCACAGCAATTACAGGTCCCGAAACCTATTGATAGAGGTATCAACCATCGTAATCGAACCATTTTAGATTTTTGCCGCCCAAAAACTTGTGGGCGCAGTTGATTTTCAATAAAATTGAATTTTCTAAGAAATGTTTAGAAATAATCGAGCAATCAAAATGAAAATTGTCACAGCAATTACAGGTCCCAAAACCTATTGATAGAGGTATCAACCATCGTAACCGGACCATTTTAGATAATTGCCGCCCAAAAACTTGTGGGCTATAGCACAGTTGATTTTCAATAAAATTGAATTTTCTAATAAATGCATAGAAATAATCGAGCAATCAAAATAAAAATTGTCACAGCAATTACAGGTCCCGAAACCTATTGATAGAGGTATCAACCATCGTAATCGGACCATTTTAGATTTTTGCCGCCCAAAAATTTCTGGGCTATAGCACAGTTGATTTTCAATAAAATTGAATTTTCTAAGAAATGCATAGAAATAATCGAGCAATCAAAATGAAAATTGTCACAGCAATTACAGGTCCCGAAACCTATTGATAGAGGTATCAACCATTGTAATCGGACCATTTTAGATTTTTGCCGCCCAAAAACTTGTGGGCTATAGCACAGTTGATTTTCAATAAAATTGAATTTTCTAAGAAATGTTTAGAAATAATCTAACAATCAAAATGAAAATTGTCACAGCAATTACAGGTCCCGAAACCTATTGATAGAGGTATCAACCATCCTAATCGGGCCATTTTAGATTTTTGCTGCCCAAAAACTTGTGGGCTATAGCACAGTTGATTTTCAATAAAATTGAATTTTCTAAGAAATGCATAGAAATAATCGAGCAATCAAAATGAAAATTGTCACAGCAATTACAGGTCCCGAAAGCTATTGATAGAGGTATCAACCATCGTAATCGGACCATTTTAGATTTTTGCTGCCCAAAAACTTGTGGGCTATAGCACAGTTGATTTTCAATAAAATTGAATTTTCTAAGAAATGCATAGAAATAATCGAGCAATCAAAATGAAAATTGTCACAGCAATTACAGGTCCCGAAACCTATTGATAGAGGTATCAACCATCGTAATCGGACCATTTTAGATTTTTGCCGCCCAAACAATTGTGGGCTACAACCACACAGTTGATTTTCAAAAAAATTGAATTTTCTAAGAAATATTTAGAAATATTCGAGCAATCAAAATGAAAATTGTCACAGCAATTACAGGTCCCGAAACCTATTGATAGAGGTATCAACCATCGTAATCGAACCATTTTAGATTTTTGCCGCCCAAAAACTTGTGGGCGCAGTTGATTTTCAATAAAATTGAATTTTCTAAGAAATGTTTAGAAATAATCGAGCAATCAAAATGAAAATTGTCACAGCAATTACAGGTCCCAAAACCTATTGATAGAGGTATCAACCATCGTAACCGGACCATTTTAGATAATTGCCGCCCAAAAACTTGTGGGCTATAGCACAGTTGATTTTCAATAAAATTGAATTTTCTAATAAATGCATAGAAATAATCGAGCAATCAAAATGAAAATTGTCACAGCAATTACAGGTCCCGAAACCTATTGATAGAGGTATCAACCATCGTAATCGGACCATTTTAGATTTTTGCCGCCCAAAAATTTCTGGGCTATAACACAGTTGATTTTCAATAAAATTGAATTTTCTAAGAAATGTTTAGAAATAATCGAGCAATCAAAATGAAAATTGTCACAGCAATTACAGGTCCCGAAACCTATTGATAGAGGTATCAACCATCGTAATCGGACCATTTTAGATTTTTGCCGCCCAAAAACTTGTGGGCTATAGCACAGTTGATTTTCAATAAAATTGAATTTTCTAAGAAATGCATAGAAATAATCGAGCAATCAAAATGAAAATTGTCACAGCAATTACAGGTCCCGAAACCTATTGATAGAGGTATCAACCATTGTAATCGGACCATTTTAGATTTTTGCCGCCCAAAAACTTGTGGGCTATAGCACAGTTCATTTTCAATAAAATTGAATTTTCTAAGAAATGTTTAGAAATAATCGAGCAATCAAAATGAAAATTGTCACAGCAATTACAGGTCCCGAAACCTATTGATAGAGGTATCAACCATCGTAATCGGGCCATTTTAGATTTTTGCTGCCCAAAAACTTGTGGGCTATAGCACAGTTGATTTTCAATAAAATTGAATTTTCTAAGAAATGCATAGAAATAATCGAGCAATCAAAATGAAAATTGTCACAGTAATTACAGGTCCCGAAACCTATTGATAGAGGTATCAACCATCGTAATCGGACCATTTTAAATTTTTGCCGCCGAAAAATTTGTGGGCTGCTCAGTTGATTTTCAATAAAATTGAATTTTCTAAGAAATACATAGAAATAATCGAGCAATCAAAATGAAAATTGTCACAGCAATTACAGGTCCCGAAACCTATTGATAGAGGTATCAACCATCGTAATCGGACCATTTTAGATTTTTGCCGCCCAAAAACTTGTGGGCTATAGCACAGTTGATTTTCAATAAAATTGAATTTTCTAAGAAATGTTTAGAAATAATCGAGCAATCAAAATGAAAATTGTCACAGCAATTACAGGTCCCGAAACCTATTGATAGAGGTATCAACCATCGTAATCGGGCCATTTTAGATTTTTGCTGCCCAAAAACTTGTGGGCTATAGCACAGTTGATTTTCAATAAAATTGAATTTTCTAAGAAATGCATAGAAATAATCGAGCAATCAAAATGAAAATTGTCACAGCAATTACAGGTCCCGAAACCTATTGATAGAGGTATCAACCATCGTAATCGAACCATTTTAGATTTTTGCCGCCGAAAAATTTGTGGGCTATAGCACAGTTGATTTTCAATAAAATTGAATTTTCTAAGAAATGCATAGAAATAATCGAGCAATCAAAATGAAAATTTTCACAGCAATTACAGGTCCCGAAACCTATTGATAGAGGTATCAACCATCGTAATCGAACCATTTTAGATTTTTGCCGCCCAAAAACTTGTGGGCTATAGCACAGTTGATTTTCAATAAAATTGAATTTTCTAAGAAATGTTTAGAAATAATCGAGCAATCAAAATGAAAATTGTCACAGCAATTACAGGTCCCGAAACCTATTGATAGAGCTATCAACCATCGTAATCGGACCATTTGTGGGGACCCCAATTTGTGGGCTATAGCACAGTTGATTTTCAATAAAATTGAATTTTCTAAGAAATACATAGAAATAATCGAGCAATCAAAATGAAAATTGTCACAGCAATTACAGGTCCCGAAACCTATTGATAGAGGTATCAACCATCGTAATCGGACCATTTTAGATTTTTGCCGCCCAAAAACTTGTGGGCTATAGCACAGTTGATTTTCAATAAAATTGAATTTTCTAAGAAATGTTTAGAAATAATCGAGCAATCAAAATGAAAATTGTCACAGCAATTACAGGTCCCGAAACCTATTGATAGAGGTATCAACCATCGTAATCGGGCCATTTTAGATTTTTGCTGCCCAAAAACTTGTGGGCTATAGCACAGTTGATTTTCAATAAAATTGAATTTTCTAAGAAATGCATAGAAATAATCGAGCAATCAAAATGAAAATTGTCACAGCAATTACAGGTCCCAGAAACCTATTGATAGAGGTATCAACCATCGTAATCGAACCATTTTAGATTTTTGCCGCCGAAAAATTTGTGGGCTATAGCACAGTTGATTTTCAATAAAATTGAATTTTCTAAGAAATGCATAGAAATAATCGAGCAATCAAAATGAAAATTTTCACAGCAATTACAGGTCCCGAAACCTATTGATAGAGGTATCAACCATCGTAATCGAACCATTTTAGATTTTTGCCGCCCAAAAACTTGTGGGCTATAGCACAGTTGATTTTCAATAAAATTGAATTTTCTGAGAAATGTTGAGAAATAATCGAGCAATCAAAATGAAAATTGTCACAGCAATTACAGGTCCCGAAACCTATTGATAGAGGTATCAACCATCGTAATCGGACCATTTTAGATTTTTGCCGCCGAAAAATTTGTGGGCTATAGCACAGTTGATTTTCAATAAAATTGAATTTTCTAAGAAATACATAGAAATAATCGAGCAATCAAAATGAAAATTGTCACAGCAATTACAGGTCCCGAAACCTATTGATAGAGGTATCAACCATCGTAATCGGACCATTTTAGATTTTTGCCGCCCAAAAACTTGTGGGCTTTAGCACAGTTGATTTTCAATAAAATTGAATTTTCTAAGAAATGTTTAGAAATAATCGAGCAATCAAAATGAAAATTGTCACAGCAATTACAGGTCCCGAAACCTATTGATAGAGGTATCAACCATCGTAATCGGGCCATTTTAGATTTTTGCTGCCCAAAAACTTGTGGGCTATAGCACAGTTGATTTTCAATAAAATTGAATTTTCTAAGAAATGCATAGAAATAATCGAGCAATCAAAATGAAAATTGGCACAGCAATTACAGGTCCCGAAACCTATTGATAGAGGTATCAACCATCGTAATCGAACCATTTTAGATTTTTGCCGCCGAAAAATTTGTGGGCTATAGCACAGTTGATTTTCAATAAAATTGAATTTTCTAAGAAATGCATAGAAATATTCGAGCAATCAAAATGAAAATTTTCACAGCAATTACAGGTCCCGAAACCTATTGATAGAGGTATCAAACATCGTAATCGGACCATTTTAGATTTTTGCTGCCCAAAAACTTGTGGGCTATAGCACAGTTGATTTTCAATAAAATTGAATTTTCTAAGAAATGCATAGAAATAATCGAGCAATCAAAATGAAAATTTTCACAGCAATTACAGGTCCCGAAACCTATTGATAGAGGTATCAAACATCGTAATCGGACCATTTTAGATTTTTGCTGCCCAAAAACTTGTGGGCTATAGCACAGTTGATTTTCAATAAAATTGAATTTTCTAAGAAATTCATAGAAATAATCGAGCAATCAAAATGAAAATTGTCACAGCAATTACAGGTCCCGAAACCTATTGATAGAGGTATCAACCATCGTAATCGAACCATTTTAGATTTTTGCCGCCGAAAAATTTGTGGGCTATAGCACAGTTGATTTTCAATAAAATTGAATTTTCTAAGAAATGCATAGAAATAATCGAGCAATCAAAATGAAAATTTTCACAGCAATTACAGGTCCCGAAACCTATTGATAGAGGTATCAACCATCGTAATCGAACCATTTTAGATTTTTGCCGCCCAAAAACTTGTGGGCTATAGCACAGTTGATTTTCAATAAAATTGAATTTTCTAAGAAATGTTTAGAAATAATCGAGCAATCAAAATGAAAATTGTCACAGCAATTACAGGTCCCGAAACCTATTGATAGAGGTATCAACCATCGTAATCGGACCATTTTAGATTTTTGCCGCCGACAAATTTGTGGGCTATAGCACAGTTGATTTTCAATAAAATTGAATTTTCTAAGAAATACATAGAAATAATCGAGCAATCAAAATGAAAATTGTCACAGCAATTACAGGTCCCGAAACCTATTGATAGAGGTATCAACCATCGTAATCGGGCCATTTTAGATTTTTGCTGCCCAAAAACTTGTGGGCTATAGCACAGTTGATTTTCAATAAAATTGAATTTTCTAAGAAATACATAGAAATAATCGAGCAATCAAAATGAAAATTGTCACAGCAATTACAGGTCCCGAAACCTATTGATAAAGGTATCAACCATCGTAATCGGACCATTTTAGATTTTTGCCGCCCAAAAACTTGTGGGCTATAGCACAGTTGATTTTCAATAAAATTGAATTTTCTAAGAAATGCATAGAAATAATCGAGCAATCAAAATGAAAATTGTCACAGCAATTACAGGTCCCGAAACCTATTGATAGAGGTATCAACCATCGTAATCGAACTATTTTAGATTTTTGCCGCCGAAAAATTTGTGGGCTATAGCACAGTTGATTTTCAATAAAATTGAATTTTCTAAGAAATGCATAGAAATAATCGAGCAATCAAAATGAAAATTTTCACAGCAATTACAGGTCCCGAAACCTATTGATAGAGGTATCAACCATCGTAATCGAACCATTTTATATTTTTGCCGCCCAAAAACTTGTGGGCTTTAGCCCAGTTGATTTTCAATAAAATTGAATTTTCTAAGAAATGTTTAGAAATAATCGAGCAATCAAAATGAAAATTGTCACAGCAATTACAGGTCCCGAAACCTATTGATAGAGGTATCAACCATCGTAATCGGACCATTTTAGATTTTTGCCGCCGAAAAATTTGTGGGCTATAGCACAGTTGATTTTCAATAAAATTGAATTTTCTAAGAAATGCATAGAAATAATCGAGCAATCAAAATGAAAATTGTCACAGCAATTACAGGTCCCGAAACCTATTGATAGAGGTATCAACCATCGTAATCGGACCATTTTAGATTTTTGCCGCCCAAAAACTTGTGGGCTATAGCACAGTTGATTTTCAATAAAATTGAATTTTCTAAGAAATGCATAGAAATAATCGAGCAATCAAAATGAAAATTGTCACAGCAATTACAGGTCCCGAAACCTATTGATAGAGATATCAACCATCGTAATCGAACCATTTTAGATTTTTGCCGCCGAAAAATTTGTGGGCTATAGCACAGTTGATTTTCAATAAAATTGAATTTTCTAAGAAATACATAGAAATAATCGAGCAATCAAAATGAAAATTGTCACAGCAATTACAGGTCCCGAAACCTATTGATAGAGGTATCAACCATCGTAATCGGGCCATTTTAGATTTTTGCTGCCCAAAAACTTGTGGGCTATAGCACAGTTGATTTTCAATAAAATTGAATTTTCTAAGAAATACATAGAAATAATCGAGCAATCAAAATGAAAATTGTCACAGCAATTACAGGTCCCGAAACCTATTGATAAAGGTATCAACCATCGTAATCGGACCATTTTATATTTTTGCCGCCCAAAAACTTGTGGGCTATAGCACAGTTGATTTTCAATAAAATTGAATTTTCTAAGAAATGCATAGAAATAATCGAGCAATCAAAATGAAAATTGTCACAGCAATTACAGGTCCCGAAACCTATTGATAGAGGTATCAACCATCGTAATCGAACTATTTTAGATTTTTGCCGCCGAAAAATTTGTGGGCTATAGCACAGTTGATTTTCAATAAAATTGAATTTTCTAAGAAATGCATAGAAATAATCGAGCAATCAAAATGAAAATTTTCACAGCAATTACAGGTCCCGAAACCTATTGATAGAGGTATCAACCATCGTAATCGAACCATTTTATATTTTTGCCGCCCAAAAACTTGTGGGCTTTAGCCCAGTTGATTTTCAATAAAATTGAATTTTCTAAGAAATGTTTAGAAATAATCGAGCAATCAAAATGAAAATTGTCACAGCAATTACAGGTCCCGAAACCTATTGATAGAGGTATCAACCATCGTAATCGGACCATTTTAGATTTTTGCCGCCGAAAAATTTGTGGGCTATAGCACAGTTGATTTTCAATAAAATTGAATTTTCTAAGAAATGCATAGAAATAATCGAGCAATCAAAATGAAAATTGTCACAGCAATTACAGGTCCCGAAACCTATTGATAGAGGTATCAACCATCGTAATCGGACCATTTTAGATTTTTGCCGCCCAAAAACTTGTGGGCTATAGCACAGTTGATTTTCAATAAAATTGAATTTTCTAAGAAATGCATAGAAATAATCGAGCAATCAAAATGAAAATTGTCACAGCAATTACAGGTCCCGAAACCTATTGATAGAGATATCAACCATCGTAATCGAACCATTTTAGATTTTTGCCGCCGAAAAATTTGTGGGCTATAGCACAGTTGATTTTCAATAAAATTGAATTTTCTAAGAAATGCATAGAAATAATCGAGCAATCAAAATGAAAATTTTCACAGCAATTACAGGTCCCGAAACCTATTGATAGAGGTATCAACCATCGTAATCGGGCCATTTTAGATTTTTGCTGCCCAAAAATTTGTGGGCTATAGCACAGTTGATTTTCAATAAAATTGAATTTTCTAAGAAATGTTTAGAAATAATCGAGCAATCAAAATGAAAATTGTCACAGCAATTACAGGTCCCGAAACCTATTGATAGAGGTATCAACCATCGTAATCGGACCATTTTAGATTTTTGCCGCCCAAAAACTTGTGGGCTATAGCACAGTTGATTTTCAATAAAATTGAATTTTCTAAGAAATACTTAGAAATAAACGAGCAATCAAAATGAAAATTGTCACAGCAATTACAGGTCCCGAAACCTATTGATAGAGGTATCAACCATCGTAATCGGACCATTTTAGATTTTTGCCGCCCAAAAACTTGTGGGCTATAGCACAGTTGATTTTCAATAAAATTGAATTTTCTAAGAAATGCATAGAAATAATCGAGCAATCAAAATGAAAATTTTCACAGCAATTACAGGTCCCGAAACCTATTGATAGAGGTATCAACCATCGTAATCGAACCATTTTAGATTTTTGCCGCCCAAAAACTTGTGGGCTATAGCACAGTTGATTTTCAATAAAATTGAATTTTCTAAGAAATGTTTAGAAATAATCGAGCAATCAAAATGAAAATTGTCACAGCAATTACAGGTCCCGAAACCTATTGATAGAGGTATCAACCATCGTAATCGGGCCATTTTAGATTTTTGCTGCCCAAAAACTTGAGGGCTATAGCACAGTTGATTTTCAATAAAATTGAATTTTCTAAGAAATGCATAGAAATAATCGAGCAATCAAAATGAAAATTGTCACAGCAATTACAGGTCCCGAAACCTATTGATAGAGGTATCAACCATCGTAATCGAACCATTTTAGATTTTTGCCGCCGAAAAATTTGTGGGCTATAGCACAGTTGATTTTCAATAAAATTGAATTTTCTAAGAAATGTTTAGAAATAATCGAGCAATCAAAATAAAAATTGTCACAGCAATTACAGGTCCCGAAACCTATTGATAGAGGTATCAACCATCGTAATCGAACCATTTTAGATTTTTGCCGCCCAAAAACTTGTGGGCTATAGCACAGTTGATTTTCAATAAAATTGAATTTTCTAAGAAATGTTTAGAAATAATCGAGCAATCAAAATGAAAATTGTCACAGAAATTACAGGTCCCGAAACCTATTGATAGAGGTATCAACCATCGTAATCGGACCATTTTAGATTTTTGCCGCCGAAAAATTTGTGGGCTATAGCACAGTTGATTTTCAATAAAATTGAATTTTCTAAGAAATACATAGAAATAATCGAGCAATCAAAATGAAAATTTTCACAGCAATTACAGGTCCCGAAACCTATTGATAGAGGTATCAACCATCGTAATCGGACCATTTTAGATTTTTGCCGCCCAAAAACTTGTGGGCTATAGCTCAGTTGATTTTCAATAAAATTGAATTTTCTAAGAAATGTTTAGAAATAATCGAGCAATCAAAATGAAAATTGTCACAGCAATTACAGGTCCCGAAACCTATTGATAGAGGTATCAACCATCGTAATCGGGCCATTTTAGATTTTTGCTGCCCAAAAACTTGTGGGCTATAGCACAGTTGATTTTCAATAAAATTGAATTTTCTAAGAAATGCATAGAAATAATCGAGCAATCAAAATGAAAATTGTCACAGCAATTACAGGTCCCGAAAGCTATTGATAGAGGTATCAACCATCGTAATCGGACCATTTTAGATTTTTCTGCCCAAAAACTTGTGGGCTATAGCACAGTTGATTTTCAATAAAATTGAATTTTCTAAGAAATGCATAGAAATAATCGAGCAATCAAAATGAAAATTTTCACAGCAATTACAGGTCCCGAAACCTATTGATAGAGGTATCAACCATCGTAATCGGACCATTTTAGATTTTTGCCGCCGACAAATTTGTGGGCTATAGCACAGTTGATTTTCAATAAAATTGAATTTTCTAAGAAATGCATAGAAATAATCAAGCAATCAAAATGAAAATTGTCACAGCAATTACAGGTCCCGAAACCTATTGATAGAGGTATCAACCATCGTAATCGGACCATTTTAGATTTTTGCCGCCGAAACAATTGTGGGCTACAACCACACAGTTGATTTTCAAAAAAATTGAATTTTCTAAGAAATATTTAGAAATATTCGAGCAATCAAAATGAAAATTGTCACAGCAATTACAGGTCCCGAAACCTATTGATAGAGGTATCAACCATCGTAATCGAACCATTTTAGATTTTTGCCGCCCAAAAACTTGTGGGCTATAGCACAGTTGATTTTCAATAAAATTGAATTTTCTAAGAAATGTTTAGAAATAATCGAGCAATCAAAATGAAAATTGTCACAGCAATTACAGGTCCCGAAACCTATTGATAGAGGTATCAACCATCGTAATCGGACCATTTTAGATTTTTGCCGCCGAAAAATTTGTGGGCTATAGCACAGTTGATTTTCAATAAAATTGAATTTTCTAAGAAATACATATAAATAATCGAGCAATCAAAATGAAAATTGTCACAGCAATTACAGGTCCCGTAACCCTATTGATAGAGGTATCAACCATCGTAATCGGACCATTTTAGATTTTTGCCGCCCAAAAATTTGTGGGCTATAGCACAGTTGATTTTCAATAAAATTGAATTTTCTAAGAAATGCATAGAAATAATCGAGCAATCAAAATGAAAATTGTCAGAGCAATTACAGGTCCCGAAACCTATTGATAGAGGTATCAACCATCGTAATCGGGCCATTTTAGATTTTTGCTGCCCAAAAACTTGTGGGCTATAGCACAGTTGATTTTCAATAAAATTGAATTTTCTAATAAATGCATAGAAATAATCGAGCAATCAAAATGAAAATTGTCACAGCAATTACAGGTCCCGAAACCTATTGATAGAGGTATCAACCATCGTAATCGAACCATTTTAGATTTTTGCCGCCGAAAAATTTGTGGGCACAGTTGATTTTCAATAAAATTGAATTTTCTAAGAAATGCATAGAAATAATCGAGCAATCAAAATGAAAATTGTCACAGCAATTACAGGTCCCGAAACCTATTGATAGAGGTATCAACCATCGTAATCGGACCATTTTAGATTTTTGCCGCCCAAACAATTGTGGGCTACAACCACACAGTTGATTTTCAAAAAAATTGAATTTTCTAAGAAATATTTAGAAATATTCGAGCAATCAAAATGAAAATTGTCACAGCAATTACAGGTCCCGAAACCTATTGATAGAGGTATCAACCATCGTAATCGAACCATTTTAGATTTTTGCTGCCCAAAAACTTGTGGGCTATAGCACAGTTGATTTTCAATAAAATTGAATTTTCTAAGAAATGTTTAGAAATAATCGAGCAATCAAAATGCAAATTGTCACAGAAATTACAGGTCCCGAAACCTATTGATAGAGGTATCAACCATCGTAACCGGACCATTTTAGATAATTGCCGCCCAAAAACTTGTGGGCTATAGCACAGTTGATTTTCAATAAAATTGAATTTTCTAATAAATGCATAGAAATAATCGAGCAATCAAAATGAAAATTGTCACAGCAATTACAGGTTCCGAAACCTATTGATAGAGGTATCAACCATCGTAATCGGACCATTTTAGATTTTTGCCGCCCAAACAATTGTGGGCTACAACCACACAGTTGATTTTCAAAAAAATTGAATTTTCTAAGAAATATTTAGAAATAATAGAGCAATCAAAATGAAAATTGTCACAGCAATTACAGGTCCCGAAACCTATTGATAGAGGTATCAACCATCGTAATCGGACCATTTTAGATTTTTGCCGCCCAAAAACTTGTGGGCTATAGCACAGTTGATTTTCAATAAAATTGAATTTTCTAAGAAATGTTTAGAAATAATCGAGCAATCAAAATGAAAATTGTCACAGCAATTACAGGTCCCGAAACTTATTGATAGAGGTATCAACCATCGTAATCGGACCATTTTAGATTTTTGCCGCCCAAAAAATTGTGGGCTATAGCACAGTTGATTTTCAATAAAATTTAATTTTCTAAGAAATGTTTAGAAATAATCGAGCAATCAAAATGAAAATTGTCACAGCAATTACAGGTCCCGAAACCTATTGATAGAGGTATCAACCATCGTAATCGGGCCATTTTAGATTTTTGCCGCCGAAAAATTTGTGGGCTATAGCACAGTTGATTTTCAATAAAATTGAATTTTCTAAGAAATGCATAGAAATAATCGAGCAATCAAAATGAAAATTGTCACAGCAATTACAGGTCCCGAAACTTATTGATAGAGGTATCAACCATCGTAATCGGACCATTTTAGATTTTTGCCGCCCAAAAAATTGTGGGCTATAGCACAGTTGATTTTCAATAAAATTGAATTTTCTAAGAAATACATAGAAATAATCGAGCAATCAAAATGAAAATTGTCACAGCAATTACAGGTCCCGAAACCTATTGATAGAGGTATCAACCATCGTAATCGGACCATTTTAGATTTTTGCCGCCGAAAAATTTGTGGGCTATAGCACAGTTGATTTTCAATAAAATTGAATTTTCTAAGAAATACATAGAAATAATCGAGCAATCAAAATGAAAATTTTCACAGCAATTACAGGTCCCGAAACCTATTGATAGAGGTATCAACCATCGTAATCGGACCATTTTAGATTTTTGCCGCCCAAAAAATTGTGGGCTATAGCACAGTTGATTTTCAATAAAATTTAATTTTCTAAGAAATGTTTAGAAATAATCGAGCAATCAAAATGAAAATTGTCACAGCAATTACAGGTCCCGAAACCTATTGATAGAGGTATCAACCATCGTAATCGGGCCATTTTAGATTTTTGCCGCCGAAAAATTTGTGGGCTATAGCACAGTTGATTTTCAATAAAATTGAATTTTCTAAGAAATGCATAGAAATAATCGAGCAATCAAAATGAAAATTTTCACAGCAATTACAGGTCCCGAAACCTATTGATAGAGGTATCAACCATCGTAATCGGACCATTTTAGATTTTTGCCGCCCAAAAACTTGTGGGCTATAGCACAGTTGATTTTCAATAAAATTGAATTTTCTAATAAATGCATAGAAATAATCGAGCAATCAAAATGAAAATTGTCACAGCAATTACAGGTCCCGAAACCTATTGATAGAGGTATCAACCATCGTAATCGAACCATTTTAGATTTTTGCCGCCCAAAAACTTGTGGGCTATAGCACAGTTGATTTTCAATAAAATTGAATTTTCTAAGAAATGTTTAGAAATAATCGAGCAATCAAAATGAAAATTGTCACAGCAACTACAGGTCCCGAAACCTATTGATAGAGGTATCAACCATCGTAATCGGACCATTTTAGATTTTTGCCGCCCAAAAACTTGTGGGCTATAGCACAGTTGATTTTCAATAAAATTGAATTTTCTAAGAAATGTTTAGAAATAATAGAGCAATCAAAATGAAAATTGTCACAGCAATTACAGGTCCCGAAACCTATTGATAGAGGTATCAACCATCGTAACCGGACCATTTTAGATAATTGCCGCCCAAAAACTTGTGGGCTATAGCACAGTTGATTTTCAATAAAATTGAATTTTCTAAGAAATGTTTAGAAATAATCGAGCAATCAAAATGAAAATTGTCACAGCAACTACAGGTCCCGAAACCTATTGATAGAGGTATCAACCATCGTAATCGGACCATTTTAGATTTTTGCCGCCCAAAAACTTGTGGGCTATAGCTCAGTTGATTTTCAATAAAATTGAATTTTCTAAGAAATGCATAGAAATAATCGAGCAATCAAAATGAAAATTGTCACAGCAATTACAGGTCCCGAAAGCTATTGATAGAGGTATCAACCATTGTAATCGGACCATTTTAGATTTTTGCCGCCCAAAAACTTGTGGGATATAGCACAGTTGATTTTCAATAAAATTGAATTTTCTAAGAAATGTTTAGAAATAATCGAGCAATCAAAATGAAAATTGTCACAGCAATTACAGGTCCCGAAACCTATTGATAGAGGTATCAACCATCGTAATCGGACCATTTTAGATTTTTGCCGCCGAAAAATTTGTGGGCTATAGCACAGTTGATTTTCAATAAAATTGAATTTTCTAAGAAATACATAGAAATAATCGAGCAATCAAAATGAAAATTGTCACAGCAATTACAGGTCCCGAAACCTATTGATAGAGGTATCAACCATCGTAATCGGACCATTTTAGATTTTTGCCGCCCAAAAACTTGTGGGCTATAGCACAGTTGATTTTCAATAAAATTTAATTTTCTAATAAATGCATAGAAATAATCGAGCAATCAAAATGAAAATTGTTACAGCAATTACAGGTCCCGAAACCTATTGATAGAGGTATCAACCATCGTAATCGAACCATTTTAGATTTTTGCCGCCCAAAAACTTGTGGGCTATAGCACAGTTGATTTTCAATAAAATTGAATTTTCTAAGAAATGTTTAGAAATAATCAAGCAATCAAAATGCAAATTGTCACAGAAATTACAGGTCCCGAAACCTATTGATAGAGGTATCAACCATCGTAACCGGACCATTTTAGATAATTGCCGCCCAAAAACTTGTGGGCTATAGCACAGTTGATTTTCAATAAAATTGAATTTTCTAATAAATGCATAGAAATAATCGAGCAATCAAAATGAAAATTGTCACAGCAATTACAGGTCCCGAAACCTATTGATAGAGGTATCAACCATCGTAATCGAACCATTTTAGATTTTTGCCGCCCAAAAACTTGTGGGCTATAGCACAGTTGATTTTCAATAAAATTGAATTTTCTAAGAAATGTTTAGAAATAATAGAGCAATCAAAATGAAAATTGTCACAGCAATTACAGGTCCCGAAACCTATTGATAGAGGTATCAACCATCGTAACCGGACCATTTTAGATAATTGCCGCCCAAAAACTTGTGGGCTATAGCACAGTTGATTTTCAATAAAATTGAATTTTCTAAGAAATGTTTAGAAATAATCGAGCAATCAAAATGCAAATTGTCACAGAAATTACAGGTCCCGAAACCTATTGATAGAGGTATCAACCATCGTAACCGGACCATTTTAGATAATTGCCGCCCAAAAACTTGTGGGCTATAGCACAGTTGATTTTCAATAAAATTGAATTTTCTAATAAATGCATAGAAATAATCGAGCAATCAAAATGAAAATTGTCACAGCAATTACAGGTCCCGAAACCTATTGATAGAGGTATCAACCATCGTAATCGGACCATTTTAGATTTTTGCCGCCCAAACAATTGTGGGCTACAACCACACAGTTGATTTTCAAAAAAATTGAATTTTCTAAGAAATATTTAGAAATATTCGAGCAATCAAAATAAAAATTGTCACAGCAATTACAGGTCCCGAAACCTATTGATAGAGGTATCAACCATCGTAATCGAACCATTTTAGATTTTTGCCGCCCAAAAACTTGTGGGCTATAGCACAGTTGATTTTCAATAAAATTGAATTTTCTAAGAAATGTTTAGAAATAATAGAGCAATCAAAATGAAAATTGTCACAGCAATTACAGGTCCCGAAACCTATTGATAGAGGTATCAACCATCGTAACCGGACCATTTTAGATAATTGCCGCCCAAAAACTTGTGGGCTATAGCACAGTTGATTTTCAATAAAATTGAATTTTCTAATAAATGCATAGAAATAATCGAGCAATCAAAATGAAAATTGTCACAGCAATTACAGGTCCCGAAACCTATTGATAGAGGTATCAACCATCGTAATCGAACCATTTTAGATTTTTGCCGCCCAAAAACTTGTGGGCTATAGCACAGTTGATTTTCAATAAAATTGAATTTTCTAAGAAATGTTTAGAAATAATAGAGCAATCAAAATGAAAATTGTCACAGCAATTACAGGTCCCGAAACCTATTGATAGAGGTATCAACCATCGTAACCGGACCATTTTAGATAATTGCCGCCCAAAAACTTGTGGGCTATAGCACAGTTGATTTTCAATAAAATTGAATTTTCTAAGAAATGTTTAGAAATAATCGAGCAATCAAAATGAAAATTGTCACAGCAATTACAGGTCCCGAAACCTATTGATAGAGGTATCAACCATCGTAATCGGACCATTTTAGATTTTTGCCGCCCAAAAACTTGTGGGCTATAGCTCAGTTGATTTTCAATAAAATTGAATTTTCTAAGAAATGCATAGAAATAATCGAGCAATCAAAATGAAAATTGTCACAGCAATTACAGGTCCCGAAACCTATTGATAGAGGTATCAACCATCGTAATCGGACCATTTTAGATTTTTGCCGCCCAAACAATTGTGGGCTACAACCACACAGTTGATTTTCAAAAAAATTGAATTTTCTAAGAAATATTTAGAAATATTCGAGCAATCAAAATGAAAATTGTCACAGCAATTACAGGTCCCGAAACCTATTGATAGAGGTATCAACCATCGTAATCGAACCATTTTAGATTTTTGCCGCCCAAAAACTTGTGGGCTATAGCACAATTGATTTTCAATAAAATTGAATTTTCTAAGAAATGTTTAGAAATAATAGAGCAATCAAAATGAAAATTGTCACAGCAATTACAGGTCCCGAAACCTATTGATAGAGGTATCAACCATCGTAACCGGACCATTTTAGATAATTGCCGCCCAAAAACTTGTGGGCTATAGCACAGTTGATTTTCAATAAAATTGAATTTTCTAAGAAATGTTTAGAAATAATCGAGCAATCAAAATGAAAATTGTCACAGCAATTACAGGTCCCGAAACCTATTGATAGAGGTATCAACCATCGTAATCGGACCATTTTAGATTTTTGCCGCCCAAAAACTTGTGGGCTATAGCTCAGTTGATTTTCAATAAAATTGAATTTTCTAATAAATGCATAGAAATAATCGAGCAAACAAAATGAAAATTTTCACAGCAATTACAGGTCCCGAAACCTATCGATAGAGGTATCAACCATCGTAATCGGACCATTTTAGATTTTTGCCGCCCAAAAACTTGTGGGCTATAGCACAGTTGATTTTCAATAAAATTGAATTTTCTAATAAATGCATAGAAATAATCGAGCAATCAAAATGAAAATTGTCACAGCAATTACAGGTCCCGAAACCTATTGATAGAGGTATCAACCATCGTAATCGAACCATTTTAGATTTTTGCCGCCCAAAAACTTGTGGGCTATAGCACAGTTGATTTTCAATAAAATTGAATTTTCTAAGAAATGTTTAGAAATAATCGAGCAATCAAAATGCAAATTGTCACAGAAATTACAGGTCCCGAAACCTATTGATAGAGGTATCAACCATCGTAACCGGACCATTTTAGATAATTGCCGCCCAAAAACTTGTGGGCTATAGCACAGTTGATTTTCAATAAAATTGAATTTTCTAATAAATGCATAGAAATAATCGAGCAATCAAAATGAAAATTGTCACAGCAATTACAGGTCCCGAAACCTATTGATAGAGGTATCAACCATCGCAATCGAACCATTTTAGATTTTTGCCGCCCAAAAACTTGTGGGCCCAACACAGTATAGCACAGTTGATTTTCAATAAAATTGAATTTTCTAAGAAATGTTTAGAAATAATAGAGCAATCAAAATGAAAATTGTCACAGCAATTACAGGTCCCGAAACCTATTGATAGAGGTATCAACCATCGTAATCGAACCATTTTAGATTTTTGCCGCCCAAAAACTTGTGGGCTATAGCACAGTTGATTTTCAATAAAATTGAATTTTCTAAGAAATGTTTAGAAATAATCGAGCAATCAAAATGAAAATTGTCACAGAAATTACAGGTCCCGAAACCTATTGATAGAGGTATCAACCATCGTAATCGGACCATTTTAGATTTTTGCCGCCGAAAAATTTGTGGGCTATAGCACAGTTGATTTTCAATAAAATTGAATTTTCTAAGAAATACATAGAAATAATCGAGCAATCAAAATGAAAATTTTCACAGCAATTACAGGTCCCGAAACCTATTGATAGAGGTATCAACCATCGTAATCGGACCATTTTAGATTTTTGCCGCCCAAAAACTTGTGGGCTATAGCTCAGTTGATTTTCAATAAAATTGAATTTTCTAAGAAATGTTTAGAAATAATCGAGCAATCAAAATGAAAATTGTCACAGCAATTACAGGTCCCGAAACCTATTGATAGAGGTATCAACCATCGTAATCGGGCCATTTTAGATTTTTGCTGCCCAAAAACTTGTGGGCTATAGCACAGTTGATTTTCAATAAAATTGAATTTTCTAAGAAATGCATAGAAATAATCGAGCAATCAAAATGAAAATTGTCACAGCAATTACAGGTCCCGAAAGCTATTGATAGAGGTATCAACCATCGTAATCGGACCATTTTAGATTTTTCTGCCCAAAAACTTGTGGGCTATAGCACAGTTGATTTTCAATAAAATTGAATTTTCTAAGAAATGCATAGAAATAATCGAGCAATCAAAATGAAAATTTTCACAGCAATTACAGGTCCCGAAACCTATTGATAGAGGTATCAACCATCGTAATCGGACCATTTTAGATTTTTGCCGCCGACAAATTTGTGGGCTATAGCACAGTTGATTTTCAATAAAATTGAATTTTCTAAGAAATGCATAGAAATAATCAAGCAATCAAAATGAAAATTGTCACAGCAATTACAGGTCCCGAAACCTATTGATAGAGGTATCAACCATCGTAATCGGACCATTTTAGATTTTTGCCGCCGAAACAATTGTGGGCTACAACCACACAGTTGATTTTCAAAAAAATTGAATTTTCTAAGAAATATTTAGAAATATTCGAGCAATCAAAATGAAAATTGTCACAGCAATTACAGGTCCCGAAACCTATTGATAGAGGTATCAACCATCGTAATCGAACCATTTTAGATTTTTGCCGCCCAAAAACTTGTGGGCTATAGCACAGTTGATTTTCAATAAAATTGAATTTTCTAAGAAATGTTTAGAAATAATCGAGCAATCAAAATGAAAATTGTCACAGCAATTACAGGTCCCGAAACCTATTGAGAGAGGTATCAACCATCGTAATCGAACCATTTTAGATTTTTGCCGCCCAAAAACTTGTGGGCTATAGCTCAGTTGATTTTGAATAAAATTGAATTTTCTAAGAAATGCATAGAAATAATCGAGCAATCAAAATGAAAATTGTCACAGCAATTACAGGTCCCGAAACCTATTGATAGAGGTATCAACCATCGTAATCGGACCATTTTAGATTTTTGCCGCCCAAACAATTGTGGGCTACAACCACACAGTTGATTTTCAAAAAAATTGAATTTTCTAAGAAATATTTAGAAATATTCGAGCAATCAAAATGAAAATTGTCACAGCAATTACAGGTCCCGAAACCTATTGATAGAGGTATCAACCATCGCAATCGAACCATTTTAGATTTTTGCCGCCCAAAAACTTGTGGGCCCAACACAGTATAGCACAGTTGATTTTGAATAAAATTGAATTTTCTAAGAAATGCATAGAAATAATCGAGCAATCAAAATGAAAATTGTCACAGCAATTACAGGTCCCGAAACCTATTGATAGAGGTATCAACCATCGTAATCGGACCATTTTAGATTTTTGCCGCCCAAAAACTTGTGGGCTATAGCTCAGTTGATTTTCAATAAAATTGAATTTTCTAAGAAATGTTTAGAAATAATCGAGCAATCAAAATGAAAATTGTCACAGCAATTACAGGTCCCGAAACCTATTGATAGAGGTATCAACCATCGTAATCGGGCCATTTTAGATTTTTGCTGCCCAAAAACTTGTGGGCTATAGCACAGTTGATTTTCAATAAAATTGAATTTTCTAAGAAATGCATAGAAATAATCGAGCAATCAAAATGAAAATTGTCACAGCAATTACAGGTCCCGAAAGCTATTGATAGAGGTATCAACCATCGTAATCGGACCATTTTAGATTTTTCTGCCCAAAAACTTGTGGGCTATAGCACAGTTGATTTTCAATAAAATTGAATTTTCTAAGAAATGCATAGAAATAATCGAGCAATCAAAATGAAAATTTTCACAGCAATTACAGGTCCCGAAACCTATTGATAGAGGTATCAACCATCGTAATCGGACCATTTTAGATTTTTGCCGCCGACAAATTTGTGGGCTATAGCACAGTTGATTTTCAATAAAATTGAATTTTCTAAGAAATGCATAGAAATAATCAAGCAATCAAAATGAAAATTGTCACAGCAATTACAGGTCCCGAAACCTATTGATAGAGGTATCAACCATCGTAATCGGACCATTTTAGATTTTTGCCGCCGAAACAATTGTGGGCTACAACCACACAGTTGATTTTCAAAAAAATTGAATTTTCTAAGAAATATTTAGAAATATTCGAGCAATCAAAATGAAAATTGTCACAGCAATTACAGGTCCCGAAACCTATTGATAGAGGTATCAACCATCGCAATCGAACCATTTTAGATTTTTGCCGCCCAAAAACTTGTGGGCCCAACACAGTATAGCACTGTTGATTTTCAATAAAATTGAATTTTCTAAGAAATGTTTAGAAATAATAGAGCAATCAAAATGAAAATTGTCACAGCAATTACAGGTCCCGAAACCTATTGATAGAGGTATCAACCATCGTAATCGGACCATTTTAGATAATTGCCGCCCAAAAACTTGTGGGCTATAGCACAGTTGATTTTCAATAAAATTGAATTTTCTAAGAAATGTTTAGAAATAATCGAGCAATCAAAATGAAAATTGTCACAGCAATTACAGGTCCCGAAACCTATTGATAGAGGTATCAACCATCGTAATCGGACCATTTTAGATTTTTGCCGCCCAAAAACTTGTGGGCTATAGCTCAGTTGATTTTGAATAAAATTGAATTTTCTAAGAAATGCATAGAAATAATCGAGCAATCAAAATGAAAATTGTCACAGCAATTACAGGTCCCGAAACCTATTGATAGAGGTATCAACCATCGTAATCGGACCATTTTAGATTTTTGCCGCCCAAACAATTGTGGGCTACAACCACACAGTTGATTTTCAAAAAAATTGAATTTTCTAAGAAATATTTAGAAATATTCGAGCAATCAAAATGAAAATTGTCACAGCAATTACAGGTCCCGAAACCTATTGATAGAGGTATCAACCATCGTAATCGGAATTTTCTAAGAAATATTTAGAAATATTCGAGCAATCAAAATGAAAATTGTCACAGCAATTACAGGTCCCGAAACCTATTGATAGAGGTATCAACCATCGTAATCGAACCATTTTAGATTTTTGCCGCCCAAAAACTTGTGGGCTATAGCACAGTTGATTTTCAATAAAATTGAATTTTCTAAGAAATGCATAGAAATAATCGAGCAATCAAAATGAAAATTGTCACAGCAATTACAGGTCCCGAAACCTATTGATAGAGGTATCAACCATCGTAATCGGACCATTTTAGATTTTTGCCGCCCAAACAATTGTGGGCTACAACCACACATTTGATTTTCAAAAAAATTGAATTTTCTAAGAAATATTTAGAAATATTCGAGCAATCAAAATGAAAATTGTCACAGCAATTACAGGTCCCGAAACCTATTGATAGAGGTATCAACCATCGTAATCGAACCATTTTAGATTTTTGCCGCCCAAAAACTTGTGGGCTATAGCACAGTTGATTTTCAATAAAATTGAATTTTCTAAGAAATACATAGAAATAATCGAGCAATCAAAATGAAAATTGTCACAGCAATTACAGGTCCCGAAACCTATTGATAGAGGTATCAACCATCGTAATCGGACCATTTTAGATTTTTGCCGCCCAAAAACTTGTGGGCTATAGCACAGTTGATTTTCAATAAAATTGAATTTTCTAAGAAATGTTTAGAAATAATAGAGCAATCAAAATGAAAATTGTCACAGCAATTACAGGTCCCGAAACCTATTGATAGAGGTATCAACCATCGTAACCGGACCATTTTAGATAATTGCCGCCCAAAAACTTGTGGGCTATAGCACAGTTGATTTTCAATAAAATTGAATTTTCTAAGAAATACATAGAAATAATCGAGCAATCAAAATGAAAATTGTCACAGCAATTACAGGTCCCGAAACCTATTGATAGAGGTATCAACCATCGTAATCGGACCATTTTAGATTTTTGCCGCCCAAAAACTTGTGGGCTATAGCACAGTTGATTTTCAATAAAATTTAATTTTCTAAGAAATGTTTAGAAATAATCGAGCAATCAAAATGAAAATTGTCACAGCAATTACAGGTCCCGAAACCTATTGATAGAGGTATCAACCATCGTAATCGGGCCATTTTTGATTTTTGCCGCCGAAAAATTTGTGGGCTATAGCACAGTTGATTTTCAATAAAATTGAATTTTCTAAGAAATGCATAGAAATAATCGAGCAATCAAAATGAAAATTTTCACAGCAATTACAGGTCCCGAAACCTATTGATAGAGGTATCAACCATCGTAATCGGACCATTTTAGATTTTTGCCGCCCAAAAACTTGTGGGCTATAGCACAGTTGATTTTCAATAAAATTGAATTTTCTAATAAATGCATAGAAATAATCGAGCAATCAAAATGAAAATTGTCACAGCAATTACAGGTCCCGAAACCTATTGATAGAGGTATCAACCATCGTAATCGAACCATTTTAGATTTTTGCCGCCCAAAAACTTGTGGGCTATAGCACAGTTGATTTTCAATAAAATTGAATTTTCTAAGAAATGTTTAGAAATAATCGAGCAATCAAAATGCAAATTGTCACCGAAATTACAGGTCCCGAAACCTATTGATAGAGGTATCAACCATCGTAACCGGACCATTTTAGATAATTGCCGCCCAAAAACTTGTGGGCTATAGCACAGTTGATTTTCAATAAAATTGAATTTTCTAATAAATGCATAGAAATAATCGAGCAATCAAAATGAAAATTGTCACAGCAATTAACGGTCCCGAAACCTATTGATAGAGGTATCAACCATCGTAATCGAACCATTTTAGATTTTTGCCGCCCAAACAATTGTGGGCTACAACCACACAGTTGATTTTCAAAAAAATTGAATTTTCTAAGAAATATTTAGAAATATTCGAGCAATCAAAATGAAAATTGTCACAGCAATTACAGGTCCCGAAACCTATTGATAGAGGTATCAACCATCGTAATCGAACCATTTTAGATTTTTGCCGCCCAAAAACTTGTGGGCTATAGCACAGTTGATTTTCAATAAAATTGAATTTTCTAAGAAATGTTTAGAAATAATCGAGCAATCAAAATGCAAATTGTCACAGAAATTACAGGTCCCGAAACCTATTGATAGAGGTATCAACCATCGTAACCGGACCATTTTAGATAATTGCCGCCCAAAAACTTGTGGGCTATAGCACAGTTGATTTTCAATAAAATTGAATTTTCTAATAAATGCATAGAAATAATCGAGCAATCAAAATGAAAATTGTCACAGCAATTACAGGTCCCGAAACCTATTGATAGAGGTATCAACCATCGTAATCGAACCATTTTAGATTTTTGCCGCCCAAAAACTTGTGGGCTATAGCTCAGTTGATTTTGAATAAAATTGAATTTTCTAAGAAATGCATAGAAATAATCGAGCAATCAAAATGAAAATTGTCACAGCAATTACAGGTCCCGAAACCTATTGATAGAGGTATCAACCATCGTAATCGGACCATTTTAGATTTTTGCCGCCCAAACAATTGTGGGCTACAACCACACAGTTGATTTTCAAAAAAATTGAATTTTCTAAGAAATATTTAGAAATATTCGAGCAATCAAAATGAAAATTGTCACAGCAATTACAGGTCCCGAAACCTATTGATAGAGGTATCAACCATCGTAATCGAACCATTTTAGATTTTTGCCGCCCAAAAACTTGTGGGCTATAGCACAGTTGATTTTCAATAAAATTGAATTTTCTAAGAAATGTTTAGAAATAATAGAGCAATCAAAATGAAAATGGTCACAGCAATTACAGGTCCCGAAACCTATTGATAGAGGTATCAACCATCGTAACCGGACCATTTTAGATAATTGCCGCCCAAAAACTTGTGGGCTATAGCACAGTTGATTTTCAATAAAATTGAATTTTCTAAGAAATGTTTAGAAATAATCGAGCAATCAAAATGAAAATTGTCACAGCAATTACAGGTCCCGAAACCTATTGATAGAGGTATCAACCATCGTAATCGGACCATTTTAGATTTTTGCCGCCCAAAAACTTGTGGGCTATAACTCAGTTGATTTTCAATAAAATTGAATTTTCTAAGAAATGCATAGAAATAATCGAGCAATCAAAATGAAAATTGTCACAGCAATTACAGGTTCCGAAACCTATTGATAGAGGTATCAACCATTGTAATCGGACCATTTTAGATTTTTGCCGCCCAAAAACTTGTGGGATATAGCACAGTTGATTTTCAATAAAATTGAATTTTCTAAGAAATGTTTAGAAATAATCGAGCAATCAAAATGAAAATTGTCACAGCAATTACAGGTTCCGAAACCTATTGATAGAGGTATCAACCATCGTAATCGGGCCATTTTAGATTTTTGCTGCCCAAAAACTTGTGGGCTATAGCACAGTTGATTTTCAATAAAATTGAATTTTCTAAGAAATGTTTAGAAATAATCGAGCAATCAAAATGCAAATTGTCACAGAAATTACAGGTCCCGAAACCTATTGATAGAGGTATCAACCATCGTAACCGGACCATTTTAGATAATTGCCGCCCAAAAACTTGTGGGCTATAGCACAGTTGATTTTCAATAAAATTGAATTTTCTAATAAATGCATAGAAATAATCGAGCAATCAAAATGAAAATTGTCACAGCAATTACAGGTCCCGAAACCTATTGATAGAGGTATCAACCATCGTAATCGGACCATTTTAGATTTTTGCCGCCCAAACAATTGTGGGCTACAACCACACAGTTGATTTTCAAAAAAATTGAATTTTCTAAGAAATGTTTAGAAATAATCGAGCAATCAAAATGCAAATTGTCACAGAAATTACAGGTCCCGAAACCTATTGATAGAGGTATCAACCATCGTAACCGGACCATTTTAGATAATTGCCGCCCAAAAACTTGTGGGCTATAGCACAGTTGATTTTCAATAAAATTGAATTTTCTAAGAAATGCATAGAAATAATCGAGCAATCAAAATGAAAATAGTCACAGCAATTACAGGTCCCGAAACCTATTGATAGAGGTATCAACCATCGTAATCGAACCATTTTAGATTTTTGCCGCCCAAAAACTTGTGGGCTATAGCACAGTTGATTTTCAATTATATTGAATTTTCTAAGAAATGTTTAGAAATAATAGAGCAATCAAAATGAAAATTGTCACAGCAATTACAGGTCCCGAAACCTATTGATAGAGGTATCAACCATCGTAACCGGACCATTTTAGATAATTGCCGCCCAAAAACTTGTGGGCTATAGCACAGTTGATTTTCAATAAAACTGAATTTTCTAATAAATGCATAGAAATAATCGAGCAATCAAAATGAAAATTGTCACAGCAATTACAGGTCCCGAAACCTATTGATAGAGGTATCAACCATCGTAATCGGACCATTTTAGATTTTTGCCGCCAAAAAATTTTTGGGCTATAGCACAGTTGATTTTCAATAAAATTGAATTTTCTAAGAAATGTTTAGAAATTATCGAGCAATCAAAATGAAAATTGTCACAGCAATTACAGGTCCCGAAACCTATTGATAGAGGTATCAACCATCGTAATCGGACCATTTTAGATTTTTGCCGCCCAAAAACTTGTGGGCTATAGCACAGTTGATTTTCAATAAAATTGAATTTTCTAAGAAATGCATAGAAATAATCGAGCAATCAAAATGAAAATTGTCACAGCAATTACAGGTCCCGAAACCTATTGATAGAGGTATCAACCATTGTAATCGGACCATTTTAGATTTTTGCCGCCCAAAAACTTGTGGGATATAGCACAGTTGATTTTCAATAAAATTGAACTTTCTAAGAAATGTTTAGAAATAATCGAGCAATCAAAATGAAAATTGTCACAGCAATTACAGGTCCCGAAAACTATTGATAGAGGTATCAACCATCGTAATCGGGCCATTTTAGATTTTTGCTGCCCAAAAACTTGTGGGCTATAGCACAGTTGATTTTCAATAAAATTGAATTTTCTAAGAAATGCATAGAAATAATCGAGCAATCAAAATGAAAATTGTCACAGCAATTACAGGTCCGGAAAGCTATTAAAGGTATCAACCATCGTAATCGGACGATTTTAGATTTTTGCTGCCCAAAAACTTGTGGGCTATAGCACAGTTGATTTTCAATAAAATTGAATTTTCTAAGAAATGCATAGAAATAATCGAGCAATCAAAATGAAAATTTTCACAGCAATTACAGGTCCCGAAACCTATTGATAGAGGTATCAACCATCGTAATCGGACCATTTTAGATTTTTGCCGCCGAAAAATTTGTGGGCTATAGCACAGTTGATTTTCAATAAAATTGAATTTTCTAATAAATGCATAGAAATAATCGAGCAATCAAAATGAAAATTGTCACAGCAATTACAGGTCCCGAAACCTATTGATAGAGGTATCAACCATCGTAATCGGACCATTTTAGATTTTTGCCGCCCAAACAATTGTGGGCTACAACCACACAGTTGATTTTCAAAAAAATTGAATTTTCTAAGAAATGTTTAGAAATAATCGAGCAATCAAAATGCAAATTGTCACAGAAATTACAGGTCCCGAAACCTATTGATAGAGGTATCAACCATCGTAACCGGATCATTTTAGATAATTGCCGCCCAAAAACTTGTGGGCTATAGCACAGTTGATTTTCAATAAAATTGAATTTTCTAAGAAATGCATAGAAATAATCGAGCAATCAAAATGAAAATTGTCACAGCAATTACAGGTCCCGAAACCTATTGATAGAGGTATCAACCATCGTAATCGAACCATTTTAGATTTTTGCCGCCCAAAAACTTGTGGGCTATAGCACAGTTGATTTTCAATAAAATTGAATTTTCTAAGAAATGTTTAGAAATAATAGAGCAATCAAAATGAAAATTGTCACAGCAATTACAGGTCCCGAAACCTATTGATAGAGGTATCAACCATCGTAACCGGACCATTTTAGATAATTGCCGCCCAAAAACTTGTGGGCTATAGCACAGTTGATTTTCAATAAAACTGAATTTTCTAATAAATGCATAGAAATAATCGAGCAATCAAAATGCAAATTGTCACAGCAATTACAGGTCCCGAAACCTATTGATAGAGGTATCAACCATCGTAATCGGACCATTTTAGATTTTTGCCGCCAAAAAATTTCTGGGCTATAGCACAGTTGATTTTCAATAAAATTGAATTTTCTAAGAAATGTTTAGAAATTATCGAGCAATCAAAATGAAAATTGTCACAGCAATTACAGGTCCCGAAACCTATTGATAGAGGTATCAACCATCGTAATCGGACCATTTTAGATTTTTGCCGCCCAAAAACTTGTGGGCTATAGCACAGTTGATTTTCAATAAAATTGAATTTTCTAAGAAATGCATAGAAATAATCGAGCAATCAAAATGAAAATTGTCACAGCAATTACAGGTCCCGAAACCTATTGATAGAGGTATCAACCATTGTAATCGGACCATTTTAGATTTTTGCCGCCCAAAAACTTGTGGGATATAGCACAGTTGATTTTCAATAAAATTGAACTTTCTAAGAAATGTTTAGAAATAATCGAGCAATCAAAATGAAAATTGTCACAGCAATTACAGGTCCCGAAAACTATTGATAGAGGTATCAACCATCGTAATCGGGCCATTTTAGATTTTTGCTGCCCAAAAACTTGTGGGCTATAGCACAGTTGATTTTCAATAAAATTGAATTTTCTAAGAAATGCATAGAAATAATCGAGCAATCAAAATGAAAATTGTCACAGCAATTACAGGTCCCGAAAGCTATTAGAGGTATCAACCATCGTAATCGGACGATTTTAGATTTTTGCTGCCCAAAAACTTGTGGGCTATAGCACAGTTGATTTTCAATAAAATTGAATTTTCTAATAAATGCATAGAAATAATCGAGCAATCAAAATGAAAATTGTCACAGCAATTACAGGTCCCGAAACCTATTGATAGAGGTATCAACCATCGTAATCGGACCATTTTAGATTTTTGCCGCCCAAACAATTGTGGGCTACAACCACACAGTTGATTTTCAAAAAAATTGAATTTTCTAAGAAATGTTTAGAAATAATCGAGCAATCAAAATGCAAATTGTCACAGAAATTACAGGTCCCGAAACCTATTGATAGAGGTATCAACCATCGTAACCGGACCATTTTAGATAATTGCCGCCCAAAAACTTGTGGGCTATAGCACAGTTGATTTTCAATAAAATTGAATTTTCTAAGAAATGCATAGAAATAATCGAGCAATCAAAATGAAAATTGTCACAGCAATTACAGGTCCCGAAACCTATTGATAGAGGTATCAACCATTGTAATCGGACCATTTTAGATTTTTGCGGCCCAAAAACTTGTGGGCTATAGCACAGTTGATTTTCAATAAAATTGAATTTTCTAAGAAATGTTTAGAAATAATCGAGCAATCAAAATGCAAATTGTCACAGAAATTACAGGTCCCGAAACCTATTGATAGAGGTATCAACCATCGTAACCGGACCATTTTAGATAATTGCCGCCCAAAAACTTGTGGGCTATAGCACAGTTGATTTTCAATAAAATTGAATTTTCTAATAAATGCATAGAAATAATCGAGCAATCAAAATGAAAATTGTCACAGCAATTACAGGTCCCGAAACCTATTGATAGAGGTATCAACCATCGTAATCGGACCATTTTAGATTTTTGCCGCCCAAACAATTGTGGGCTACATCCACACAGTTGATTTTCAAAAAAATTGAATTTTCAAAGAAATGTTTAGAAATAATCGAGCAATCAAAATGCAAATTGTCACAGAAATTACAGGTCCCGAAACCTATTGATAGAGGTATCAACCATCGTAACCGGACCATTTTAGATAATTGCCGCCCAAAAACTTGTGGGCTATAGCACAGTTGATTTTCAATAAAATTGAATTTTCTAAGAAATGCATAGAAATAATCGAGCAATCAAAATGAAAATTGTCACAGCAATTACAGGTCCCGAAACCTATTGATAGAGGTATCAACCATCGTAATCGAACCATTTTAGATTTTTGCCGCCCAAAAACTTGTGGGCTATAGCACAGTTGATTTTCAATAAAATTGAATTTTCTAAGAAATGTTTAGAAATAATAGAGCAATCAAAATGAAAATTGTCACAGCAATTACAGGTCCCGAAACCTATTGATAGAGGTATCAACCATCGTAACCGGACCATTTTAGATAATTGCCGCCCAAAAACTTGTGGGCTATAGCACAGTTGATTTTCAATAAAACTGAATTTTCTAATAAATGCATAGAAATAATCGAGCAATCAAAATGAAAATTGTCACAGCAATTACAGGTCCCGAAACCTATTGATAGAGGTATCAACCATCGTAATCGGACCATTTTAGATTTTTGCCGCCAAAAAATTTCTGGGCTATAGCACAGTTGATTTTCAATAAAATTGAATTTTCTAAGAAATGTTTAGAAATTATCGAGCAATCAAAATGAAAATTGTCACAGCAATTACAGGTCCCGAAACCTATTGATAGAGGTATCAACCATCGTAATCGGACCATTTTAGATTTTTGCCGCCCAAAAACTTGTGGGCTATAGCACAGTTGATTTTCAATAAAATTGAATTTTCTAAGAAATGCATAGAAATAATCGAGCAATCAAAATGAAAATTGTCACAGCAATTACAGGTCCCGAAACCTATTGATAGAGGTGTCAACCATTGTAATCGGACCATTTTAGATTTTTGCCGCCCAAAAACTTGTGGGATATAGCACAGTTGATTTTCAATAAAATTGAACTTTCTAAGAAATGTTTAGAAATAATCGAGCAATCAAAATGAAAATTGTCACAGCAATTACAGGTCCCGAAAACTATTGATAGAGGTATCAACCATCGTAATCGGGCCATTTTAGATTTTTGCTGCCCAAAAACTTGTGGGCTATAGCACAGTTGATTTTCAATAAAATTGAATTTTCTAAGAAATGCATAGAAATAATCGAGCAATCAAAATGAAAATTGTCACAGCAATTACAGGTCCCGAAAGCTATTAGAGGTATCAACCATCGTAATCGGACGATTTTAGATTTTTGCCGCCCAAAAACTTGTGGGCTATAGCACAGTTGATTTTCAATAAAATTGAATTTTCTAAGAAATGCATAGAAATAATCGAGCAATCAAAATGAAAATTTTCACAGCAATTACAGGTCCCGAAACCTATTGATAGAGGTATCAACCATCGTAATCGGACCATTTTAGATTTTTGCCGGCGAAAAATTTGTGGGCTATAGCACAGTTGATTTTCAATAAAATTGAATTTTCTAAGAAATGCATAGAAATAATCGAGCAATCAAAATGAAAATTGTCACAGCAATTACAGGTCCCGAAACCTATTGATAGAGGTATCAACCATCGTAATCGGACCATTTTAGATTTTTGCCGCCCAAACAATTGTGGGCTACAACCACACAGTTGATTTTCAAAAAAATTGAATTTTCTAAGAAATATTTAGAAATATTCGAGCAATCAAAATGAAAATTTTCACAGCAATTACAGGTCCCGAAACCTATTGATAGAGGTATCAACCATCGTAATCAAACCATTTTAGATTTTTGCCGCCCAAAAACTTGTGGGCTATAGCACAGTTGATTTTCAATAAAATTGAATTTTCTAAGAAATGTTTAGAAATAATCGAGCAATCAAAATGAAAATTGTCACAGCAATTACAGGTCCCGAAACCTATTGATAGAGGTATCAACCATCGTAATCGGACCATTTTAGATTTTTGCCGCCCAAAAACTTGTGGGCTATAGCACAGTTGATTTTCAATAAAATTGAATTTTCTAATAAATGCATAGAAATAATTGAGCAATCAAAATGAAAATTGTCACAGCAATTACAGGTCCCGAAACCTATTGATAGAGGTATCAACCATCGTAATCGAACCATTTTAGATTTTTGCCGCCCAAAAACTTGTGGGCTATAGCACAGTTGATTTTCAATAAAATTGAATTTTCTAAGAAATGTTTAGAAATAATCGAGCAATCAAAATGCAAATTGTCACAGAAATTACAGGTCCCGAAACCTATTGATAGAGGTATCAACCATCGTAACCGGACCATTTTAGATAATTGCCGCCCAAAAACTTGTGGGCTATAGCACAGTTGATTTTCAATAAAATTGAATTTTCTAATAAATGCATAGAAATAATCGAGCAATCAAAATGAAAATTGTCACAGCAATTACAGGTTCGATATCCCGAAACCTATTGATAGAGGTATCAACCATCGTAATCGGACCATTTTAGATTTTTGCCGCCCAAACAATTGTGGGCTACAACCACACAGTTGATTTTCAAAAAAATTGAATTTTCTAAGAAATATTTAGAAATATTCGAGCAATCAAAATGAAAATTGTCACAGCAATTACAGGTCCCGAAACCTATTGATAGAGGTATCAACCATCGTAATCGAACCATTTTAGATTTTTGCCGCCCAAAAACTTGTGGGCTATAGCACAGTTGATTTTCAATAAAATTGAATTTTCTAAGAAATGTTTAGAAATAATAGAGCAATCAAAATGAAAATTGTCACAGCAATTACAGGTCCCGAAACCTATTGATAGAGGTATCAACCATCGTAACCGGACCATTTTAGATAATTGCCGCCCAAAAACTTGTGGGCTATAGCACAGTTGATTTTCAATAAAATTGAATTTTCTAATAAATGCATAGAAATAATCGAGCAATCAAAATGAAAATTGTCACAGCAATTACAGGTCCCGAAACCTATTGATAGAGGTATCAACCATCGTAATCGGACCATTTTAGATTTTTGCCGCCCAAAAACTTGTGGGCTACAGGACAGTTGATTTTCAATAAAATTGAATTTTCTAAGAAATGTTTAGAAATAATCGAGCAATCAAAATGCAAATTGTCACAGAAATTACAGGTCCCGAAACCTATTGATAGAGGTATCAACCATCGTAACCGGACCATTTTAGATAATTGCCGCCCAAAAACTTGTGGGCTATAGCACAGTTGATTTTCAATTAAATTGAATTTTCTAATAAATGCATAGAAATAATCGAGCAATCAAAATGAAAATTGTCACAGCAATTACAGGTCCCGAAACCTATTGATAGAGGTATCAACCATCGTAGTCGGACCATTTTAGATTTTTGCCGCCCAAACAATTGTGGACTACAACCACACAGTTGATTTTTAAAAAAATTGAATTTTCTAAGAAATATTTAGAAATATTCGAGCAATCAAAATGAAAATTGTCACAGCAATTACAGGTCCCGAAACCTATTGATAGAGGTATCAACCATCGTAATCGAACCATTTTAGATTTTTGCCGCCCAAAAACTTGTGGGCTATGGCACAGTTGATTTTCAATAAAATTGAATTTTCTAAGAAATGTTTAGAAATAATAGAGCAATCAAAATGAAAATTGTCACAGCAATTACAGGTCCCGAAACCTATTGATAGAGGTATCAACCATCGTAACCGGACCATTTTAGATAATTGCCGCCCAAAAACTTGTGGGCTATAGCACAGTTGATTTTCAATAAAATTGAATTTTCTAATAAATGCATAGAAATAATCGAGCAATCAAAATGCAAATTGTCACAGCAATTACAGGTCCCGAAACCTATTGATAGAGGTATCAACCATCGTAACCGGACCATTTTAGATTTTTGCCGCCGAAAAATTTGTGGGCTATAGCACAGTTGATTTTCAATAAAATTGAATTTTCTAAGAAATGCATAGAAATAATCGAGCAATCAAAATGAAAATTGTCACAGCAATTACAGGTCCCGAAACCTATTGATAGAGGTATCAACCATCGTAATCGGACCATTTTAGATTTTTGCCGCCCAAACAATTGTGGGCTACAACCACACAGTTGATTTTCAAAAAAATTGAATTTTCTAAGAAATATTTAGAAATATTCGAGCAATCAAAATGAAAATTGTCACAGCAATTACAGGTCCCGAAACCTATTGATAGAGGTATCAACCATCGTAATCGAACTATTTTAGATTTTTGCCGCCCAAAAACTTGTGGGCTATAGCACAGTTGATTTTCAATAAAATTGAATTTTCTAAGAAATGTTTAGAAATAATCGAGCAATCAAAATGAAAATTGTCACAGCAATTACAGGTCCCGAAACCTATTGATAGAGGTATCAACCATCGTAATCGGACCATTTTAGATTTTTGCCGCCCAAAAACTTGTGGACTATAGCACAGTTGATTTTCAATAAAATTGAATTTTCTAAGAAATGCATAGAAATAATCGAGCAATCAAAATGAAATTTGTCACAGCAATTACAGGTCCCGAAACCTATTGATAGAGGTATCAACCATCGTAATCGGACCATTTTAGATTTTTGCCACCCAAAAACTTGTAGGCTATAGCACAGTTGATTTTCAATAAAATTGAATTTTCTAAGAAATGTTTAGAAATAATCGAGCAATCAAAATGAAAATTTTCACAGCAATTACAGGTCCCGAAACCTATTGATAGAGGTATCAACCATCGTAATCGGACCATTTTAGATTTTTGCCGCCCAAAAACTTGTGGGCTATAGCACAGTTGATTTTCAATAAAATTGAATTTTCTAAGAAATGTTTAGAAATAATCGAGCAATCAAAATGAAAATTGTCACAGAAATTACAGGTCCCGAAACCTATTGATAGAGGTATCAACCATCGTAATCGGACCATTTTAGATTTTTGCCGCCGAAAAATTTGTGGGCTATAGCACAGTTGATTTTCAATAAAATTGAATTTTCTAAGAAATGTTTAGAAATAATCGAGCAATCAAAATGAAAATTTTCACAGCAATTATAGGTCCCGAAACCTATTGATAGAGGTATCAACCATCGTAACCGGACCATTTTAGATTTTTGCCGCCCAAAAACTTGTGGGCTATAGCACAGTTGATTTTCAATAAAATTGAATTTTCTAAGAAATTTTTAGAAATAATCGAGCAATCAAAATCAAAATTGTCACAGCAATTACAGGTCCCGAAAGCTATTGATAGAGGTATCAACCATCGTAATCGGACCATTTTAGATTTTTGCCGCCCAAAAACTTGTGGACTATAGCACAGTTGATTTTCAATAAAATTGAATTTTCTAAGAAATGCATAGAAATAATCGAGCAATCAAAATGGAATTTGTCACAGCAATTACAGGTTCCGAAACCTATTGATAGAGGTATCAACCATCGTAATCGGACCATTTTAGATTTTTGCCACCCAAAAACTTGTAGGCTATAGCACAGTTGATTTTCAATAAAATTGAATTTTCTAAGAAATGTTTAGAAATAATCGAGCAATCAAAATGAAAATTGTCACAGCAATTACAGGTCCCGAAACCTATTGATAGAGGTATCAACCATCGTAATCGGACCATTTTAGATTTTTGCCGCCCAAAAACTTGTGGGCTATAGCACAGTTGATTTTCAATAAAATTGAATTTTCTAAGAAATGTTTAGAAATAATCGAGCAATCAAAATGAAAATTTTCACAGCAATTATAGGTCCCGAAACCTATTGATAGAGGTATCAACCATCGTAACCGGACCATTTTAGATTTTTGCCGCCCAAAAACTTGTGGGCTATAGCCCAGTTGATTTTCAATAAAATTGAATTTTCTAAGAAATGCATAGAAATAATCGAGCAATCAAAATGAAAATTGTCACAGCAATTACAGGTCCCGAAAGCTATTGATAGAGGTATCAACCATCGTAATCGGACCATTTTAGATTTTTGCCGCCCAAAAACTTGTGGGCTATAGCACAGTTGATTTTCAATAAAATTGAATTTTCTAAGAAATTTTTAGAAATAATCGAGCAATCAAAATCAAAATTGTCACAGCAATTACAGGTCCCGAAACCTATTGATAGAGGTATCAACCATCGTAATCGGACCATTTTAGATTTTTGCCGCCCAAAAACTTGTGGGCTATAGCACAGTTGATTTTCAATAAAATTGAATTTTCTAAGAAATGCATAGAAATAATCGAGCAATCAAAATGAAAATTGTCACAGCAATTACAGGTCCCGAAAGCTATTGATAGAGGTATCAACCATCGTAATCGGACCATTTTAGATTTTTGCCGCCCAAAAACTTGTGGGCTATAGCACAGTTGATTTTCAATAAAATTGAATTTTCTAAGAAATTTTTAGAAATAATCGAGCAATCAAAATCAAATCTGTCACAGCAATTACAGGTCCCGAAAGCTATTGATAGAGGTATCAACCATCGTAATCGGACCATTTTAGATTTTTGCCGCCCAAAATCTTGTGGACTATAGCACAGTTGATTTTCAATAAAATTGAATTTTCTAAGAAATGCATAGAAATAATCGAGCAATCAAAATGAAATTTGTCACAGCAATTACAGGTCCCGAAACCTATTGATAGAGGTATCAACCATCGTAATCGGACCATTTTAGATTTTTGCCACCCAAAAACTTGTAGGCTATAGCACAGTTGATTTTCAATAAAATTGAATTTTCTAAGAAATGTTTAGAAATAATCGAGCAATCAAAATGAAAATTGTCACAGCAATTACAGGTCCCGAAACCTATTGATAGAGGTATCAACCATCGTAATCGGACCATCGTAACCGGACCATTTTAGATAATTGCCGCCCAAAAACTTGTGGGCTATAGCACAGTTGATTTTCAATAAAACTGAATTTTCTAATAAATGCATAGAAATAATCGAGCAATCAAAATGAAAATTGTCACAGCAATTACAGGTCCCGAAACCTATTGATAGAGGTATCAACCATCGTAATCGGACCATTTTAGATTTTTGCCGCCAAAAAATTTCTGGGCTATAGCACAGTTGATTTTCAATAAAATTGAATTTTCTAAGAAATGTTTAGAAATTATCGAGCAATCAAAATGAAAATTGTCACAGCAATTACAGGTCCCGAAACCTATTGATAGAGGTATCAACCATCGTAATCGGACCATTTTAGATTTTTGCCGCCCAAAAACTTGTGGGCTATAGCACAGTTGATTTTCAATAAAATTGAACTTTCTAAGAAATGTTTAGAAATAATCGAGCAATCAAAATGAAAATTGTCACAGCAATTACAGGTCCCGAAAACTATTGATAGAGGTATCAACCATCGTAATCGGGCCATTTTAGATTTTTGCTGCCCAAAAACTTGTGGGCTATAGCACAGTTGATTTTCAATAAAATTGAATTTTCTAAGAAATGCATAGAAATAATCGAGCAATCAAAATGAAAATTGTCACAGCAATTACAGGTCCCGAAAGCTATTAGAGGTATCAACCATCGTAATCGGACGATTTTAGATTTTTGCTGCCCAAAAACTTGTGGGCTATAGCACAGTTGATTTTCAATAAAATTGAATTTTCTAAGAAATGCATAGAAATAATCGAGCAATCAAAATGAAAATTTTCACAGCAATTACAGGTCCCGAAACCTATTGATAGAGGTATCAACCATCGTAATCGGACCATTTTAGATTTTTGCCGCCGAAAAATTTGTGGGCTATAGCACAGTTGATTTTCAATAAAATTGAATTTTCTAATAAATGCATAGAAATAATCGAGCAATCAAAATGAAAATTGTCACAGCAATTACAGGTCCCGAAACCTATTGATAGAGGTATCAACCATCGTAATCGGACCATTTTAGATTTTTGCCGCCCAAACAATTGTGGGCTACAACCACACAGTTGATTTTCAAAAAAATTGAATTTTCTAAGAAATGTTTAGAAATAATCGAGCAATCAAAATGCAAATTGTCACAGAAATTACAGGTCCCGAAACCTATTGATAGAGGTATCAACCATCGTAACCGGACCATTTTAGATAATTGCCGCCCAAAAACTTGTGGGCTATAGCACAGTTGATTTTCAATAAAATTGAATTTTCTAAGAAATGCATAGAAATAATCGAGCAATCAAAATGAAAATTGTCACAGCAATTACAGGTCCCGAAACCTATTGATAGAGGTATCAACCATTGTAATCGGACCATTTTAGATTTTTGCGGCCCAAAAACTTGTGGGCTATAGCACAGTTGATTTTCAATAAAATTGAATTTTCTAAGAAATGTTTAGAAATAATCGAGCAATCAAAATGCAAATTGTCACAGAAATTACAGGTCCCGAAACCTATTGATAGAGGTATCAACCATCGTAACCGGACCATTTTAGATAATTGCCGCCCAAAAACTTGTGGGCTATAGCACAGTTGATTTTCAATAAAATTGAATTTTCTAAGAAATGCATAGAAATAATCGAGCAATCAAAATGAAAATTGTCACAGCAATTACAGGTCCCGAAAGCTATTAGAGGTATCAACCATCGTAATCGGACGATTTTAGATTTTTGCTGCCCAAAAACTTGTGGGCTATAGCACAGTTGATTTTCAATAAAATTGAATTTTCTAAGAAATGCATAGAAATAATCGAGCAATCAAAATGAAAATTTTCACAGCAATTACAGGTCCCGAAACCTATTGATAGAGGTATCAACCATCGTAATCGGACCATTTTAGATTTTTGCCGCCGAAAAATTTGTGGGCTATAGCACAGTTGATTTTCAATAAAATTGAATTTTCTAATAAATGCATAGAAATAATCGAGCAATCAAAATGAAAATTGTCACAGCAATTACAGGTCCCGAAACCTATTGATAGAGGTATCAACCATCGTAATCGGACCATTTTAGATTTTTGCCGCCCAAACAATTGTGGGCTACAACCACACAGTTGATTTTCAAAAAAATTGAATTTTCTAAGAAATGTTTAGAAATAATCGAGCAATCAAAATGCAAATTGTCACAGAAATTACAGGTCCCGAAACCTATTGATAGAGGTATCAACCATCGTAACCGGACCATTTTAGATAATTGCCGCCCAAAAACTTGTGGGCTATAGCACAGTTGATTTTCAATAAAATTGAATTTTCTAATAAATGCATAGAAATAATCGAGCAATCAAAATGAAAATTGTCACAGCAATTACAGGTCCCGAAACCTATTGATAGAGGTATCAACCATCGTAATCGGACCATTTTAGATTTTTGCCGCCCAAACAATTGTGGGCTACAACCACACAGTTGATTTTCAAAAAAATTGAATTTTCTAAGAAATGTTTAGAAATAATCGAGCAATCAAAATGCAAATTGTCACAGAAATTACAGGTCCCGAAACCTATTGATAGAGGTATCAACCATCGTAACCGGACCATTTTAGATAATTGCCGCCCAAAAACTTGTGGGCTATAGCACAGTTGATTTTCAATAAAATTGAATTTTCTAAGAAATGCATAGAAATAATCGAGCAATCAAAATGAAAATTGTCACAGCAATTACAGGTCCCGAAACCTATTGATAGAGGTATCAACCATCGTAATCGAACCATTTTAGATTTTTGCCGCCCAAAAACTTGTGGGCTATAGCACAGTTGATTTTCAATAAAATTGAATTTTCTAAGAAATGTTTAGAAATAATAGAGCAATCAAAATGAAAATTGTCACAGCAATTACAGGTCCCGAAACCTATTGATAGAGGTATCAACCATCGTAACCGGACCATTTTAGATAATTGCCGCCCAAAAACTTGTGGGCTATAGCACAGTTGATTTTCAATAAAACTGAATTTTCTAATAAATGCATAGAAATAATCGAGCAATCAAAATGAAAATTGTCACAGCAATTACAGGTCCCGAAACCTATTGATAGAGGTATCAACCATCGTAATCGGACCATTTTAGATTTTTGCCGCCAAAAAATTTCTGGGCTATAGCACAGTTGATTTTCAATAAAATTGAATTTTCTAAGAAATGTTTAGAAATTATCGAGCAATCAAAATGAAAATTGTCACAGCAATTACAGGTCCCGAAACCTATTGATAGAGGTATCAACCATCGTAATCGGACCATTTTAGATTTTTGCCGCCCAAAAACTTGTGGGCTATAGCACAGTTGATTTTCAATAAAATTGAATTTTCTAAGAAATGCATAGAAATAATCGAGCAATCAAAATGAAAATTGTCACAGCAATTACAGGTCCCGAAACCTATTGATAGAGGTATCAACCATTGTAATCGGACCATTTTAGATTTTTGCCGCCCAAAAACTTGTGGGATATAGCACAGTTGATTTTCAATAAAATTGAACTTTCTAAGAAATGTTTAGAAATAATCGAGCAATCAAAATGAAAATTGTCACAGCAATTACAGGTCCCGAAAACTATTGATAGAGGTATCAACCATCGTAATCGGGCCATTTTAGATTTTTGCTGCCCAAAAACTTGTGGGCTATAGCACAGTTGATTTTCAATAAAATTGAATTTTCTAAGAAATGCATAGAAATAATCGAGCAATCAAAATGAAAATTGTCACAGCAATTACAGGTCCCGAAAGCTATTAGAGGTATCAACCATCGTAATCGGACGATTTTAGATTTTTGCTGCCCAAAAACTTGTGGGCTATAGCACAGTTGATTTTCAATAAAATTGAATTTTCTAAGAAATGCATAGAAATAATCGAGCAATCAAAATGAAAATTTTCACAGCAATTACAGGTCCCGAAACCTATTGATAGAGGTATCAACCATCGTAATCGGACCATTTTAGATTTTTGCCGCCGAAAAATTTGTGGGCTATAGCACAGTTGATTTTCAATAAAATTGAATTTTCTAATAAATGCATAGAAATAATCGAGCAATCAAAATAAAAATTGTCACAGCAATTACAGGTCCCGAAACCTATTGATAGAGGTATCAACCATCGTAATCGGACCATTTTAGATTTTTGCCGCCCAAACAATTGTGGGCTACAACCACACAGTTGATTTTCAAAAAAATTGAATTTTCTAAGAAATGTTTAGAAATAATCGAGCAATCAAAATGCAAATTGTCACAGAAATTACAGGTCCCGAAACCTATTGATAGAGGTATCAACCATCGTAACCGGACCATTTTAGATAATTGCCGCCCAAAAACTTGTGGGCTATAGCACAGTTGATTTTCAATAAAATTGAATTTTCTAAGAAATGCATAGAAATAATCGAGCAATCAAAATCAAAATTGTCACAGCAATTACAGGTCCCGAAACCTATTGATAGAGGTATCAACCATCGTAATCGGACCATTTTAGATTTTTGCCGCCCAAACAATTGTGGGCTACAACCACACAGTTGATTTTCAAAAAAATTGAATTTTCTAAGAAATGTTTAGAAATAATCGAGCAATCAAAATGCAAATTGTCACAGAAATTACAGGTCCCGAAACCTATTGATAGAGGTATCAACCATCGTAACCGGACCATTTTAGATAATTGCCGCCCAAAAACTTGTGGGCTATAGCACAGTTGATTTTCAATAAAATTGAATTTTCTAAGAAATGCATAGAAATAATCGAGCAATCAAAATGAAAATTGTCACAGCAATTACAGGTCCCGAAACCTATTGATAGAGGTATCAACCATCGTAATCGGACCATTTTAGATTTTTGCCGCCCAAACAATTGTGGGCTACAACCACATAGTTGATTTTCAAAAAAATTGAATTTTCTAAGAAATGTTTAGAAATAATCGAGCAATCAAAATGCAAATTGTCACAGAAATTACAGGTCCCGAAACCTATTGATAGAGGTATCAACCATCGTAACCGGACCATTTTAGATAATTGCCGCCCAAAAACTTGTGGGCTATAGCACAGTTGATTTTCAATAAAATTGAATTTTCTAAGAAATGCATAGAAATAATCGAGCAATCAAAATGAAAATTGTCACAGCAATTACAGGTCCCGAAACCTATTGATAGAGGTATCAACCATCGTAATCGGACCATTTTAGATTTTTGCCGCCCAAAAACTTGTGGGCTATAGCACAGTTGATTTTCAATAAAATTGAATTTTCTAAGAAATGTTTAGAAATAATAGAGCAATCAAAATGAAAATTGTCACAGCAATTACAGGTCCCGAAACCTATTGATAGAGGTATCAACCATCGTAACCGGACCATTTTAGATAATTGCCGCCCAAAAACTTGTGGGCTATAGCACAGTTGATTTTCAATAAAACTGAATTTTCTAATAAATGCATAGAAATAATCGAGCAATCAAAATGAAAATTGTCACAGCAATTACAGGTCCCGAAACCTATTGATAGAGGTATCAACCATCGTAATCGGACCATTTTAGATTTTTGCCGCCAAAAAATTTCTGGGCTATAGCACAGTTGATTTTCAATAAAATTGAATTTTCTAAGAAATGTTTAGAAATTATCGAGCAATCAAAATGAAAATTGTCACAGCAATTACAGGTCCCGAAACCTATTGATAGAGGTATCAACCATCGTAATCGGACCATTTTAGATTTTTGCCGCCCAAAAACTTGTGGGCTATAGCACAGTTGATTTTCAATAAAATTGAATTTTCTAAGAAATGCATAGAAATAATCGAGCAATCAAAATGAAAATTGTCACAGCAATTACAGGTCCCGAAAACTATTGATAGAGGTATCAACCATCGTAATCGGGCCATTTTAGATTTTTGCTGCCCAAAAACTTGTGGGCTATAGCACAGTTGATTTTCAATAAAATTGAATTTTCTAAGAAATGCATAGAAATAATCGAGCAATCAAAATGAAAATTGTCACAGCAATTACAGGTCCCGAAAGCTATTAGAGGTATCAACCATCGTAATCGGACGATTTTAGATTTTTGCTGCCCAAAAACTTGTGGGCTATAGCACAGTTGATTTTCAATTAAATTGAATTTTCTAAGAAATGCATAGAAATAATCGAGCAATCAAAATGAAAATTGTCACAGCAATTACAGGTCCCGAAACCTATTGATAGAGGTATCAACCATTGTAATCGGACCATTTTAGATTTTTGCGGCCCAAAAACTTGTGGGCTATAGCACAGTTGATTTTCAATAAAATTGAATTTTCTAAGAAATGTTTAGAAATAATCGAGCAATCAAAATGCAAATTGTCACAGAAATTACAGGTCCCGAAACCTATTGATAGAGGTATCAACCATCGTAACCGGACCATTTTAGATAATTGCCGCCCAAAAACTTGTGGGCTATAGCACAGTTGATTTTCAATAAAATTGAATTTTCTAATAAATGCATAGAAATAATCGAGCAATCAAAATGAAAATTGTCACAGCAATTACAGGTCCCGAAACCTATTGATAGAGGTATCAACCATCGTAATCGGACCATTTTAGATTTTTGCCGCCCAAACAATTGTGGGCTACAACCACACAGTTGATTTTCAAAAAAATTGAATTTTCTAAGAAATGTTTAGAAATAATCGAGCAATCAAAATGCAAATTGTCACAGAAATTACAGGTCCCGAAACCTATTGATAGAGGTATCAACCATCGTAACCGGACCATTTTAGATAATTGCCGCCCAAAAACTTGTGGGCTATAGCACAGTTGATTTTCAATAAAATTGAATTTTCTAAGAAATGCATAGAAATAATCGAGCAATCAAAATGAAAATTGTCACAGCAATTACAGGTCCCGAAACCTATTGATAGAGGTATCAACCATCGTAATCGAACCATTTTAGATTTTTGCCGCCCAAAAACTTGTGGGCTATAGCACAGTTGATTTTCAATAAAATTGAATTTTCTAAGAAATGTTTAGAAATAATAGAGCAATCAAAATGAAAATTGTCACAGCAATTACAGGTCCCGAAACCTATTGATAGAGGTATCAACCATCGTAACCGGACCATTTTAGATAATTGCCGCCCAAAAACTTGTGGGCTATAGCACAGTTGATTTTCAATAAAACTGAATTTTCTAATAAATGCATAGAAATAATCGAGCAATCAAAATGAAAATTGTCACCAACCATCGTAATCGGACCATTTTAGATTTTTGCCGCCCAAACAATTGTGGGCTACAACCACACAGTTGATTTTCAAAAAAATTGAATTTTCTAAGAAATGTTTAGAAATAATCGAGCAATCAAAATGAAAATTGTCACAGCAATTACAGGTTCCGAAACCTATTGATAGAGGTATCAACCATCGTAATCGGACCATTTTAGATTTTTGCCGCCCAAAAACTTGTGGGCTATAGCACAGTTGATTTTCAATAAAATTGAATTTTCTAATAAATGCATAGAAATAATCGAGCAATCAAAATGAAAATTGTCACAGCAATTACAGGTCCCGAAACCTATTGATAGAGGTATCAACCATCGTAATCGGACCATTTTAGATTTTTGCCGCCCAAACAATTGTGGGCTACAACCACACAGTTGATTTTCAAAAAAATTGAATTTTCTAAGAAATGTTTAGAAATAATCGAGCAATCAAAATGCAAATTGTCACAGAAATTACAGGTCCCGAAACCTATTGATAGAGGTATCAACCATCGTAACCGGACCATTTTAGATAATTGCCGCCCAAAAACTTGTGGGCTATAGCACAGTTGATTTTCAATAAAATTGAATTTTCTAAGAAATGCATAGAAATAATCGAGCAATCAAAATGAAAATTGTCACAGCAATTACAGGTCCCGAAACCTATTGATAGAGGTATCAACCATCGTAATCGAACCATTTTAGATTTTTGCCGCCCAAAAACTTGTGGGCTATAGCACAGTTGATTTTCAATAAAATTGAATTTTCTAAGAAATGTTTAGAAATAATAGAGCAATCAAAATGAAAATTGTCACAGCAATTACAGGTCCCGAAACCTATTGATAGAGGTATCAACCATCGTAACCGGACCATTTTAGATAATTGCCGCCCAAAAACTTGTGGGCTATAGCACAGTTGATTTTCAATAAAACTGAATTTTCTAAGAAATGCATAGAAATAATCGAGCAATCAAAATGAAAATTGTCACAGCAATTACAGGTCCCGAAAGCTATTAGAGGTATCAACCATCGTAATCGGACGATTTTAGATTTTTGCTGCCCAAAAACTTGTGGGCTATAGCACAGTTGATTTTCAATTAAATTGAATTTTCTAAGAAATGCATAGAAATAATCGAGCAATCAAAATGAAAATTGTCACAGCAATTACAGGTCCCGAAAGCTATTAGAGGTATCAACCATCGTAATCGGACGATTTTAGATTTTTGCTGCCCAAAAACTTGTGGGCTATAGCACAGTTGATTTTCAATTAAATTGAATTTTCTAAGAAATGCATAGAAATAATCGAGCAATCAAAATGAAAATTGTCACAGCAATTACAGGTCCCGAAACCTATTGATAGAGGTATCAACCATTGTAATCGGACCATTTTAGATTTTTGCGGCCCAAAAACTTGTGGGCTATAGCACAGTTGATTTTCAATAAAATTGAATTTTCTAAGAAATGCATAGAAATAATCGAGCAATCAAAATGAAAATTGTCACAGCAATTACAGGTCCCGAAACCTATTGATAGAGGTATCAACCATCGTAATCGGACCATTTTAGATTTTTGCCGCCCAAAAATTTGTGGGCTATAGCACAGTTGATTTTCAATAAAATTGAATTTTCTAATAAATGCATAGAAATAATCGAGCAATCAAAATGAAAATTGTCACAGCAATTACAGGTCCCGAAACCTATTGATAGAGGTATCAACCATCGTAATCGGACCATTTTAGATTTTTGCCGCCCAAACAATTGTGGGCTACAACCACACAGTTGATTTTCAAAAAAATTGAATTTTCTAAGAAATGTTTAGAAATAATCGAGCAATCAAAATGCAAATTGTCACAGAAATTACAGGTCCCGAAACCTATTGATAGAGGTATCAACCATCGTAACCGGACCATTTTAGATAATTGCCGCCCAAAAACTTGTGGGCTATAGCACAGTTGATTTTCAATAAAACTGAATTTTCTAATAAATGCATAGAAATAATCGAGCAATCAAAATGAAAATTGTCACAGCAATTACAGGTCCCGAAAACTATTGATAGAGGTATCAACCATCGTAATCGGGCCATTTTAGATTTTTGCTGCCCAAAAACTTGTGGGCTATAGCACAGTTGATTTTCAATAAAATTGAATTTTCTAAGAAATGCATAGAAATAATCGAGCAATCAAAATGAAAATTGTCACAGCAATTACAGGTCCCGAAAGCTATTAGAGGTATCAACCATCGTAATCGGACGATTTTAGATTTTTGCTGCCCAAAAACTTGTGGGCTATAGCACAGTTGATTTTCAATAAAATTGAATTTTCTAAGAAATGCATAGAAATAATCGAGCAATCAAAATGAAAATTGTCACAGCAATTACAGGTCCCGAAACCTATTGATAGAGGTATCAACCATCGTAATCGGACCATTTTAGATTTTTGCCGCCCAAAAATTTGTGGGCTATAGCACAGTTGATTTTCAATAAAATTGAATTTTCTAATAAATGCATAGAAATAATCGAGCAATCAAAATGAAAATTGTCACAGCAATTACAGGTCCCGAAACCTATTGATAGAGGTATCAACCATCGTAATCGGACCATTTTAGATTTTTGCCGCCCAAACAATTGTGGGCTACAACCACACAGTTGATTTTCAAAAAAATTGAATTTTCTAAGAAATGTTTAGAAATAATCGAGCAATCAAAATGCAAATTGTCACAGCAATTACAGGTCCCGAAACCTATTGATAGAGGTATCAACCATCGTAACCGGACCATTTTAGATAATTGCCGCCCAAAAACTTGTGGGCTATAGCACAGTTGATTTTCAATAAAACTGAATTTTCTAATAAATGCATAGAAATAATCGAGCAATCAAAATGAAAATTGTCACAGCAATTACAGGTCCCGAAACCTATTGATAGAGGTATCAACCATCGTAATCGGACCATTTTAGATTTTTGCCGCCAAAAAATTTCTGGGCTATAGCACAGTTGATTTTCAATAAAATTGAATTTTCTAAGAAATGTTTAGAAATTATCGAGCAATCAAAATGAAAATTGTCACAGCAATTACAGGTCCCGAAACCTATTGATAGAGGTATCAACCATTGTAATCGGACCATTTTAGATTTTTGCCGCCCAAAAACTTGTGGGATATAGCACAGTTGATTTTCACTAAAATTGAACTTTCTAAGAAATGTTTAGAAATAATCGAGCAATCAAAATGAAAATTGTCACAGCAATTACAGGTCCCGAAAACTATTGATAGAGGTATCAACCATCGTAATCGGGCCATTTTAGATTTTTGCTGCCCAAAAACTTGTGGGCTATAGCACAGTTGATTTTCAATAAAATTGAATTTTCTAAGAAATGCATAGAAATAATCGAGCAATCAAAATGAAAATTGTCACAGCAATTACAGGTCCCGAAAGCTATTAGAGGTATCAACCATCGTAATCGGACGATTTTAGATTTTTGCTGCCCAAAAACTTGTGGGCTATAGCACAGTTGATTTTCAATAAAATTGAATTTTCTAAGAAATGCATAGAAATAATCGAGCAATCAAAATGAAAATTGTCACAGCAATTACAGGTCCCGAAAGCTATTAGAGGTATCAACCATCGTAATCGGACGATTTTAGATTTTTGCTGCCCAAAAACTTGTGGGCTATAGCACAGTTGATTTTCAATAAAATTGAATTTTCTAAGAAATGCATAGAAATAATCGAGCAATCAAAATGAAAATTGTCACAGCAATTACAGGTCCCGAAACCTATTGATAGAGGTATCAACCATCGTAATCGGACCATTTTAGATTTTTGCCGCCCAAAAATTTGTGGGCTATAGCACAGTTGATTTTCAATAAAATTGAATTTTCTAATAAATGCATAGAAATAATCGAGCAATCAAAATGAAAATTGTCACAGCAATTACAGGTCCCGAAACCTATTGATAGAGGTATCAACCATCGTAATCGGACCATTTTAGATTTTTGCCGCCCAAACAATTGTGGGCTACAACCACACAGTTGATTTTCAAAAAAATTGAATTTTCTAAGAAATGTTTAGAAATAATCGAGCAATCAAAATGCAAATTGTCACAGAAATTACAGGTCCCGAAACCTATTGATAGAGGTATCAACCATCGTAACCGGACCATTTTAGATAATTGCCGCCCAAAAACTTGTGGGCTATAGCACAGTTGATTTTCAATAAAATTGAATTTTCTAAGAAATGCATAGAAATAATCGAGCAATCAAAATGAAAATTGTCACAGCAATTACAGGTCCCGAAACCTATTGATAGAGGTATCAACCATCGTAATCGAACCATTTTAGATTTTTGCCGCCCAAAAACTTGTGGGCTATAGCACAGTTGATTTTCAATAAAATTGAATTTTCTAAGAAATGTTTAGAAATAATAGAGCAATCAAAATGAAAATTGTCACAGCAATTACAGGTCCCGAAACCTATTGATAGAGGTATCAACCATCGTAACCGGACCATTTTAGATAATTGCCGCCCAAAAACTTGTGGGCTATAGCACAGTTGATTTTCAATAAAACTGAATTTTCTAATAAATGCATAGAAATAATCGAGCAATCAAAATGAAAATTGTCACCAACCATCGTAATCGGACCATTTTAGATTTTTGCCGCCCAAACAATTGTGGGCTACAACCACACAGTTGATTTTCAAAAAAATTGAATTTTCTAAGAAATGTTTAGAAATAATCGAGCAATCAAAATGAAAATTGTCACAGCAATTACAGGTTCCGAAACCTATTGATAGAGGTATCAACCATCGTAATCGGACCATTTTAGATTTTTGCCGCCCAAAAACTTGTGGGCTATAGCACAGTTGATTTTCAATAAAATTGAATTTTCTAATAAATGCATAGAAATAATCGAGCAATCAAAATGAAAATTGTCACAGCAATTACAGGTCCCGAAACCTATTGATAGAGGTATCAACCATCGTAATCGGACCATTTTAGATTTTTGCCGCCCAAACAATTGTGGGCTACAACCACACAGTTGATTTTCAAAAAAATTGAAGTTTCTAAGAAATGTTTAGAAATAATCGAGCAATCAAAATGCAAATTGTCACAGAAATTACAGGTCCCGAAACCTATTGATAGAGGTATCAACCATCGTAACCGGACCATTTTAGATAATTGCCGCCCAAAAACTTGTGGGCTATAGCACAGTTGATTTTCAATAAAATTGAATTTTCTAAGAAATGCATAGAAATAATCGAGCAATCAAAATGAAAATTGTCACAGCAATTACAGGTCCCGAAACCTATTGATAGAGGTATCAACCATCGTAATCGAACCATTTTAGATTTTTGCCGCCCAAAAACTTGTGGGCTATAGCACAGTTGATTTTCAATAAAATTGAATTTTCTAAGAAATGTTTAGAAATAATAGAGCAATCAAAATGAAAATTGTCACAGCAATTACAGGTCCCGAAACCTATTGATAGAGGTATCAACCATCGTAACCGGACCATTTTAGATAATTGCCGCCCAAAAACTTGTGGGCTATAGCACAGTTGATTTTCAATAAAACTGAATTTTCTAATAAATGCATAGAAATAATCGAGCAATCAAAATGAAAATTGTCACAGCAATTACAGGTCCCGAAACCTATTGATAGAGGTATCAACCATCGTAATCGGACCATTTTAGATTTTTGCCGCCAAAAAATTTCTGGGCTATAGCACAGTTGATTTTCAATAAAATTGAATTTTCTAAGAAATGTTTAGAAATTATCGAGCAATCAAAATGAAAATTGTCACAGCAATTACAGGTCCCGAAACCTATTGATAGAGGTATCAACCATTGTAATCGGACCATTTTAGATTTTTGCCGCCCAAAAACTTGTGGGATATAGCACAGTTGATTTTCAATAAAATTGAACTTTCTAAGAAATGTTTAGAAATAATCGAGCAATCAAAATGAAAATTGTCACAGCAATTACAGGTCCCGAAAACTATTGATAGAGGTATCAACCATCGTAATCGGGCCATTTTAGATTTTTGCTGCCCAAAAACTTGTGGGCTATAGCACAGTTGATTTTCAATAAAATTGAATTTTCTAAGAAATGCATAGAAATAATCGAGCAATCAAAATGAAAATTGTCACAGCAATTACAGGTCCCGAAACCTATTGATAGAGGTATCAACCATCGTAATCGAACCATTTTAGATTTTTGCCGCCCAAAAACTTGTGGGCTATAGCACAGTTGATTTTCAATAAAATTGAATTTTCTAAGAAATGTTTAGAAATAATAGAGCAATCAAAATGAAAATTGTCACAGCAATTACAGGTCCCGAAACCTATTGATAGAGGTATCAACCATCGTAACCGGACCATTTTAGATAATTGCCGCCCAAAAACTTGTGGGCTATAGCACAGTTGATTTTCAATAAAACTGAATTTTCTAATAAATGCATAGAAATAATCGAGCAATCAAAATGAAAATTGTCACAGCAATTACAGGTCCCGAAACCTATTGATAGAGGTATCAACCATCGTAATCGGACCATTTTAGATTTTTGCCGCCAAAAAATTTCTGGGCTATAGCACAGTTGATTTTCAATAAAATTGAATTTTCTAAGAAATGTTTAGAAATTATCGAGCAATCAAAATGAAAATTGTCACAGCAATTACAGGTCCCGAAACCTATTGATAGAGGTATCAACCATCGTAATCGGACCATTTTAGATTTTTGCCGCCCAAAAACTTGTGGGCTATAGCACAGTTGATTTTCAATAAAATTGAATTTTCTAAGAAATGCATAGAAATAATCGAGCAATCAAAATGAAAATTGTCACAGCAATTACAGGTCCCGAAACCTATTGATAGAGGTATCAACCATTGTAATCGGACCATTTTAGATTTTTGCCGCCCAAAAACTTGTGGGATATAGCACAGTTGATTTTCAATAAAATTGAACTTTCTAAGAAATGTTTAGAAATAATCGAGCAATCAAAATGAAAATTGTCACAGCAATTACAGGTCCCGAAAACTATTGATAGAGGTATCAACCATCGTAATCGGGCCATTTTAGATTTTTGCTGCCCAAAAACTTGTGGGCTATAGCACAGTTGATTTTCAATAAAATTGAATTTTCTAAGAAATGCATAGAAATAATCGAGCAATCAAAATGAAAATTGTCACAGCAATTACAGGTCCCGAAAGCTATTAGAGGTATCAACCATCGTAATCGGACGATTTTAGATTTTTGCTGCCCAAAAACTTGTGGGCTATAGCACAGTTGATTTTCAATAAAATTGAATTTTCTAAGAAATGCATAGAAATAATCGAGCAATCAAAATGAAAATTGTCACAGCAATTACAGGTCCCGAAACCTATTGATAGAGGTATCAACCATCGTAATCGGACCATTTTAGATTTTTGCCGCCCAAACAATTGTGGGCTACAACCACACAGTTGATTTTCAAAAAAATTGAATTTTCTAAGAAATGTTTAGAAATAATCGAGCAATCAAAATGCAAATTGTCACAGAAATTACAGGTCCCGAAACCTATTGATAGAGGTATCAACCATCGTAACCGGACCATTTTAGATAATTGCCGCCCAAAAACTTGTGGGCTATAGCCAGTTGATTTTCAATAAAATTGAATTTTCTAAGAAATGCATAGAAATAATCGAGCAATCAAAATGAAAATTGTCACAGCAATTACAGGTCCCGAAACCTATTGATAGAGGTATCAACCATTGTAATCGGACCATTTTAGATTTTTGCGGCCCAAAAACTTGTGGGCTATAGCACAGTTGATTTTCAATAAAATTGAATTTTCTAAGAAATGTTTAGAAATAATCGAGCAATCAAAATGCAAATTGTCACAGAAATTACAGGTCCCGAAACCTATTGATAGAGGTATCAACCATCGTAACCGGACCATTTTAGATAATTGCCGCCCAAAAACTTGTGGGCTATAGCACAGTTGATTTTCAATAAAATTGAATTTTCTAATAAATGCATAGAAATAATCGAGCAATCAAAATGAAAATTGTCACAGCAATTACAGGTCCCGAAACCTATTGATAGAGGTATCAACCATCTTAATCGGACCATTTTAGATTTTTGCCGCCCAAACAATTGTGGGCTACAACCACACAGTTGATTTTCAAAAAAATTGAATTTTCTAAGAAATGTTTAGAAATAATCGAGCAATCAAAATGCAAATTGTCACAGAAATTACAGGTCCCGAAACCTATTGATAGAGGTATCAACCATCGTAACCGGACCATTTTAGATAATTGCCGCCCAAAAACTTGTGGGCTATAGCACAGTTGATTTTCAATAAAATTGAATTTTCTAAGAAATGCATAGAAATAATCGAGCAATCAAAATGAAAATTGTCACAGCAATTACAGGTCCCGAAACCTATTGATAGAGGTATCAACCATCGTAATCGAACCATTTTAGATTTTTGCCGCCCAAAAACTTGTGGGCTATAGCACAGTTGATTTTCAATAAAATTGAATTTTCTAAGAAATGTTTAGAAATAATAGAGCAATCAAAATGAAAATTGTCACAGCAATTACAGGTCCCGAAACCTATTGATAGAGGTATCAACCATCGTAACCGGACCATTTTAGATAATTGCCGCCCAAAAACTTGTGGGCTATAGCACAGTTGATTTTCAATAAAACTGAATTTTCTAATAAATGCATAGAAATAATCGAGCAATCAAAATGAAAATTGTCACAGCAACTACAGGTCCCGAAACCTATTGATAGAGGTATCAACCATCGTAATCGGACCATTTTAGATTTTTGCCGCCAAAAAATTTCTGGGCTATAGCACAGTTGATTTTCAATAAAATTGAATTTTCTAAGAAATGTTTAGAAATTATCGAGCAATCAAAATGAAAATTGTCACAGCAATTACAGGTTCCGAAACCTATTGATAGAGGTATCAACCATCGTAATCGGACCATTTTAGATTTTTGCCGCCCAAAAACTTGTGGGCTATAGCACAGTTGATTTTCAATAAAATTGAATTTTCTAAGAAATGCATAGAAATAATCGAGCAATCAAAATGAAAATTGTCACAGCAATTACAGGTCCCGAAACCTATTGATAGAGGTATCAACCATTGTAATCGGACCATTTTAGATTTTTGCCGCCCAAAAACTTGTGGGATATAGCACAGTTGATTTTCAATAAAATTGAACTTTCTAAGAAATGTTTAGAAATAATCGAGCAATCAAAATGAAAATTGTCACAGCAATTACAGGTCCCGAAAACTATTGATAGAGGTATCAACCATCGTAATCGGGCCATTTTAGATTTTTGCTGCCCAAAAACTTGTGGGCTATAGCACAGTTGATTTTCAATAAAATTGAATTTTCTAAGAAATGCATAGAAATAATCGAGCAATCAAAATGAAAATTGTCACAGCAATTACAGGTCCCGAAAGCTATTAGAGGTATCAACCATCGTAATCGGACGATTTTAGATTTTTGCTGCCCAAAAACTTGTGGGCTATAGCACAGTTGATTTTCAATAAAATTGAATTTTCTAAGAAATGCATAGAAATAATCGAGCAATCAAAATGAAAATTTTCACAGCAATTACAGGTCCCGAAACCTATTGATAGAGGTATCAACCATCGTAATCGGACCATTTTAGATTTTTGCCGCCCAAAAATTTGTGGGCTATAGCACAGTTGATTTTCAATAAAATTGAATTTTCTAATAAATGCATAGAAATAATCGAGCAATCAAAATGAAAATTGTCACAGCAATTACAGGTCCCGAAACCTATTGATAGAGGTATCAACCATCGTAATCGGACCATTTTAGATTTTTGCCGCCCAAACAATTGTGGGCTACAACCACACAGTTGATTTTCAAAAAAATTGAATTTTCTAAGAAATGTTTAGAAATAATCGAGCAATCAAAATGCAAATTGTCACAGAAATTACAGGTCCCGAAACCTATTGATAGAGGTATCAACCATCGTAACCGGACCATTTTAGATAATTGCCGCCCAAAAACTTGTGGGCTATAGCACAGTTGATTTTCAATAAAATTGAATTTTCTAATAAATGCATAGAAATAATCGAGCAATCAAAATGAAAATTGTCACAGCAATTACAGGTCCCGAAACCTATTGATAGAGGTATCAACCATCGTAATCGAACCATTTTAGATTTTTGCCGCCCAAAAACTTGTGGGCTATAGCACAGTTGATTTTCAATAAAATTGAATTTTCTAAGAAATGTTTAGAAATAATAGAGCAATCAAAATGAAAATTGTCACAGCAATTACAGGTCCCGAAACCTATTGATAGAGGTATCAACCATCGTAATCGGACCATTTTAGATAATTGCCGCCCAAAAACTTGTGGGCTATAGCACAGTTGATTTTCAATAAAACTGAATTTTCTAATAAATGCATAGAAATAATCGAGCAATCAAAATGAAAATTGTCACAGCAATTACAGGTCCCGAAACCTATTGATAGAGGTATCAACCATCGTAATCGGACCATTTTAGATTTTTGCCGCCAAAAAATTTCTGGGCTATAGCACAGTTGATTTTCAATAAAATTGAATTTTCTAAGAAATGTTTAGAAATTATCGAGCAATCAAAATGAAAATTGTCACAGCAATTACAGGTCCCGAAACCTATTGATAGAGGTATCAACCATCGTAATCGGACCATTTTAGATTTTTGCCGCCCAAAAACTTGTGGGATATAGCACAGTTGATTTTCAATAAAATTGAACTTTCTAAGAAATGTTTAGAAATAATCGAGCAATCAAAATGAAAATTGTCACAGCAATTACAGGTCCCGAAAACTATTGATAGAGGTATCAACCATCGTAATCGGGCCATTTTAGATTTTTGCTGCCCAAAAACTTGTGGGCTATAGCACAGTTGATTTTCAATAAAATTGAATTTTCTAAGAAATGCATAGAAATAATCTAGCAATCAAAATGAAAATTGTCACAGCAATTACAGGTCCCGAAAGCTATTAGAGGTATCAACCATCGTAATCGGACGATTTTAGATTTTTGCTGCCCAAAAACTTGTGGGCTATAGCACAGTTGATTTTCAATAAAATTGAATTTTCTAAGAAATGCATAGAAATAATCGAGCAATCAAAATGAAAATTTTCACAGCAATTACAGGTCCCGAAACCTATTGATAGAGGTATCAACCATCGTAATCGGACCATTTTAGATTTTTGCCGCCGAAAAATTTGTGGGCTATAGCACAGTTGATTTTCAATAAAATTGAATTTTCTAAGAAATGCATAGAAATAATCGAGCAATCAAAATGAAAATTGTCACAGCAATTACAGGTCCCGAAACCTATTGATAGAGGTATCAACCATCGTAATCGGACCATTTTAGATTTTTGCCGCCCAAACAATTGTGGGCTACAACCACACAGTTGATTTTCAAAAAAATTGAATTTTCTAAGAAATATTTAGAAATATTCGAGCAATCAAAATGAAAATTGTCACAGCAATTACAGGTCCCGAAACCTATTGATAGAGGTATCAACCATCGTAATCGAACCATTTTAGATTTTTGCCGCCCAAAAACTTGTGGGCTATAGCACAGTTGATTTTCAATAAAATTGAATTTTCTAAGAAATGTTTAGAAATAATCGAGCAATCAAAATGAAAATTGTCACAGCAATTACAGGTCCCGAAACCTATTGATAGAGGTATCAACCATCGTAATCGGACCATTTTAGATTTTTGCCGCCCAAACAATTGTGGGCTACAACCACACAGTTGATTTTCAAAAAAATTGAATTTTCTAAGAAATATTTAGAAATATTCGAGCAATCAAAATGAAAATTGTCACAGCAATTACAGGTCCCGAAACCTATTGATAGAGGTATCAACCATTGTAATCGGACCATTTTAGATTTTTGCCGCCCAAAAACTTGTGGGATATAGCACAGTTGATTTTCAATAAAATTGAATTTTCTAAGAAATGTTTAGAAATAATCGAGCAATCAAAATGAAAATTGTCACAGCAATTACAGGTCCCGAAACCTATTGATAGAGGTATCAACCATCGTAATCGGGCCATTTTAGATTTTTGCTGCCCAAAAACTTGTGGGCTATAGCACAGTTGATTTTCAATAAAATTGAATTTTCTAAGAAATGCATAGAAATAATCGAGCAATCAAAATGAAAATTGTCACAGCAATTACAGGTCCCGAAAGCTATTGATAGAGGTATCAACCATCGTAATCGGACCATTTTAGATTTTTGCTGCCCAAAAACTTGTGGGCTATAGCACAGTTGATTTTCAATAAAATTGAATTTTCTAAGAAATGCATAGAAATAATCGAGCAATCAAAATGAAAATTTTCACAGCAATTACAGGTCCCGAAACCTATTGATAGAGGTATCAACCATCGTAATCGAACCATTTTAGATTTTTGCCGCCCAAAAACTTGTGAGCTATAGCACAGTTGATTTTCAATAAAATTGAATTTTCTAAGAAATGTTTAGAAATAATAGAGCAATCAAAATGAAAATTGTCACAGCAATTACAGGTCCCGAAACCTATTGATAGAGGTATCAACCATCGTAACCGGACCATTTTAGATAATTGCCGCCCAAAAACTTGTGGGCTATAGCACAGTTGATTTTCAATAAAATTGAATTTTCTAATAAATGCATAGAAATAATCGAGCAATCAAAATGAAAATTGTCACAGCAATTACAGGTCCCGAAACCTATTGATAGAGGTATCAACCATCGTAATCGGACCATTTTAGATTTTTGCCGCCAAAAAATTTCTGGGCTACAGCACAGTTGATTTTCAATAAAATTGAATTTTCTAAGAAATGTTTAGAAATTATCGAGCAATCAAAATGAAAATTGTCACAGCAATTACAGGTCCCGAAACCTATTGATAGAGGTATCAACCATCGTAATCGAACCATTTTAGATTTTTGCCGCCCAAAAACTTGTGAGCTATAGCACAGTTGATTTTCAATAAAATTGAATTTTCTAAGAAATGTTTAGAAATAATAGAGCAATCAAAATGAAAATTGTCACAGCAATTACAGGTCCCGAAACCTATTGATAGAGGTATCAACCATCGTAACCGGACCATTTTAGATAATTGCCGCCCAAAAACTTGTGGGCTATAGCACAGTTGATTTTCAATAAAATTGAATTTTCTAATAAATGCATAGAAATAATCGAGCAATCAAAATGAAAATTGTCACAGCAATTACAGGTCCCGAAACCTATTGATAGAGGTATCAACCATCGTAATCGGACCATTTTAGATTTTTGCCGCCAAAAAATTTCTGGGCTACAGCACAGTTGATTATCAATAAAATTGAATTTTCTAAGAAATGTTTAGAAATTATCGAGCAATCAAAATGAAAATTGTCACAGCAATTACAGGTCCCGAAACCTATTGATAGAGGTATCAACCATCGTAATCGGACCATTTTAGATTTTTGCCGCCCAAAAACTTGTGGGCTATAGCACAGTTGATTTTCAATAAAATTGAATTTTCTAAGAAATGCATAGAAATAATCGAGCAATCAAAATGAAAATTGTCACAGCAATTACAGGTCCCGAAACCTATTGATAGAGGTATCAACCATTGTAATCGGACCATTTTAGATTTTTGCCGCCCAAAAACTTGTGGGATATAGCACAGTTGATTTTCAATAAAATTGAATTTTCTAAGAAATGTTTAGAAATAATCGAGCAATCAAAATGAAAATTGTCACAGCAATTACAGGTCCCGAAACCTATTGATAGAGGTATCAACCATCGTAATCGGGCCATTTTAGATTTTTGCTGCCCAAAAACTTGTGGGCTATAGCACAGTTGATTTTCAATAAAATTGAATTTTCTAAGAAATGCATAGAAATAATCGAGCAATCAAAATGAAAATTGTCACAGCAATTACAGGTCCCGAAAGCTATTGATAGAGGTATCAACCATCGTAATCGGACCATTTTAGATTTTTGCTGCCCAAAAACTTGTGGGCTATAGCACAGTTGATTTTCAATAAAATTGAATTTTCTAAGAAATGCATAGAAATAATCGAGCAATCAAAATGAAAATTTTCACAGCAATTACAGGTCCCGAAACCTATTGATAGAGGTATCAACCATCGTAATCGGACCATTTTAGATTTTTGCCGCCGAAAAATTTGTGGGCTATAGCACAGTTGATTTTCAATAAAATTGAATTTTCTAAGAAATGCATAGAAATAATCGAGCAATCAAAATGAAAATTGTCACAGCAATTACAGGTCCCGAAACCTATTGATAGAGGTATCAACCATCGTAATCGGACCATTTTAGATTTTTGCCGCCCAAACAATTGTGGGCTACAACCACACAGTTGATTTTCAAAAAAATTGAATTTTCTAAGAAATATTTAGAAATATTCGAGCAATCAAAATGAAAATTGTCACAGCAATTACAGGTCCCGAAACCTATTGATAGAGGTATCAACCATCGTAATCGAACCATTTCAGATTTTTGCCGCCCAAAAACTTGTGGGCTATAGCACAGTTGATTTTCAATAAAATTGAATTTTCTAAGAAATGTTTAGAAATAATCGAGCAATCAAAATGAAAATTGTCACAGCAATTACAGGTCCCGAAACCTATTGATAGAGGTATCAACCATCGTAATCGGACCATTTTAGATTTTTGCCGCCCAAAAACTTGTGGGCTATAGCACAGTTGATTTTCAATAAAATTGAATTTTCTAATAAATGCATAGAAATAATTGAGCAATCAAAATGAAAATTGTCACAGCAATTACAGGTCCCGAAACCTATTGATAGAGGTATCAACCATCGTAATCGAACCATTTTAGATTTTTGCCGCCCAAAAACTTGTGGGCTATAGCACAGTTGATTTTCAATAAAATTGAATTTTCTAAGAAATGTTTAGAAATAATCGAGCAATCAAAATGCAAATTGTCACAGAAATTACAGGTCCCGAAACCTATTGATAGAGGTATCAACCATCGTAACCGGACCATTTTAGATAATTGCCGCCCAAAAACTTGTGGGCTATAGCACAGTTGATTTTCAATAAAATTGAATTTTCTAATAAATGCATAGAAATAATCGAGCAATCAAAATGAAAATTGTCACAGCAATTACAGGTTCGATATCCCGAAACCTATTGATAGAGGTATCAACCATCGTAATCGGACCATTTTAGATTTTTGCCGCCCAAACAATTGTGGGCTACAACCACACAGTTGATTTTCAAAAAAATTGAATTTTCTAAGAAATATTTAGAAATATTCGAGCAATCAAAATGAAAATTGTCACAGCAATTACAGGTCCCGAAACCTATTGATAGAGGTATCAACCATCGTAATCGAACCATTTTAGATTTTTGCCGCCCAAAAACTTGTGGGCTATAGCACAGTTGATTTTCAATAAAATTGAATTTTCTAAGAAATGTTTAGAAATAATAGAGCAATCAAAATGAAAATTGTCACAGCAATTACAGGTCCCGAAACCTATTGATAGAGGTATCAACCATCGTAACCGGACCATTTTAGATAATTGCCGCCCAAAAACTTGTGGGCTATAGCACAGTTGATTTTCAATAAAATTGAATTTTCTAATAAATGCATAGAAATAATCGAGCAATCAAAATGAAAATTGTCACAGCAATTACAGGTCCCGAAACCTATTGATAGAGGTATCAACCATCGTAATCGGACCATTTTAGATTTTTGCCGCCCAAAAACTTGTGGGCTACAGCACAGTTGATTTTCAATAAAATTGAATTTTCTAAGAAATGTTTAGAAATAATCGAGCAATCAAAATGCAAATTGTCACAGAAATTACAGGTCCCGAAACCTATTGATAGAGGTATCAACCATCGTAACCGGACCATTTTAGATAATTGCCGCCCAAAAACTTGTGGGCTATAGCACAGTTGATTTTCAATTAAATTGAATTTTCTAATAAATGCATAGAAATAATCGAGCAATCAAAATGAAAATTGTCACAGCAATTACAGGTCCCGAAACCTATTGATAGAGGTATCAACCATCGTAATCGGACCATTTTAGATTTTTGCCGCCCAAACAATTGTGGACTACAACCACACAGATGATTTTTAAAAAAATTGAATTTTCTAAGAAATATTTAGAAATATTCGAGCAATCAAAATGAAAATTGTCACAGCAATTACAGGTCCCGAAACCTATTGATAGAGGTATCAACCATCGTAATCGAACCATTTTAGATTTTTGCCGCCCAAAAACTTGTGGGCTATGGCACAGTTGATTTTCAATAAAATTGAATTTTCTAAGAAATGTTTAGAAATAATAGAGCAATCAAAATGAAAATTGTCACAGCAATTACAGGTCCCGAAACCTATTGATAGAGGTATCAACCATCGTAACCGGACCATTTTAGATAATTGCCGCCCAAAAACTTGTGGGCTATAGCACAGTTGATTTTCAATAAAATTGAATTTTCTAAGAAATGCATAGAAATAATCGAGCAATCAAAATGCAAATTGTCACAGCAATTACAGGTCCCGAAACCTATTGATAGAGGTATCAACCATCGTAACCGGACCATTTTAGATTTTTGCCGCCGAAAAATTTGTGGGCTATAGCACAGTTGATTTTCAATAAAATTGAATTTTCTAAGAAATGCATAGAAATAATCGAGCAATCAAAATGAAAATTGTCACAGCAATTACAGGTCCCGAAACCTATTGATAGAGGTATCAACCATCGTAATCGGACCATTTTAGATTTTTGCCGCCCAAACAATTGTGGGCTACAACCACACAGTTGATTTTCAAAAAAATTGAATTTTCTAAGAAATATTTAGAAATATTCGAGCAATCAAAATGAAAATTGTCACAGCAATTACAGGTCCCGAAACCTATTGATAGAGGTATCAACCATCGTAATCGAACTATTTTAGATTTTTGCCGCCCAAAAACTTGTGGGCTATAGCACAGTTGATTTTCAATAAAATTGAATTTTCTAAGAAATGTTTAGAAATAATCGAGCAATCAAAATGAAAATTGTCACAGCAATTACAGGTCCCGAAACCTATTGATAGAGGTATCAACCATCGTAATCGGACCATTTTAGATTTTTGCCGCCCAAAAACTTGTGGACTATAGCACAGTTGATTTTCAATAAAATTGAATTTTCTAAGAAATGCATAGAAATAATCGAGCAATCAAAATGAAATTTGTCACAGCAATTACAGGTCCCGAAACCTATTGATAGAGGTATCAACCATCGTAATCGGACCATTTTAGATTTTTGCCACCCAAAAACTTGTAGGCTATAGCACAGTTGATTTTCAATAAAATTGAATTTTCTAAGAAATGTTTAGAAATAATCGAGCAATCAAAATGAAAATTGTCACAGCAATTACAGGTCCCGAAACCTATTGATAGAGGTATCAACCATCGTAATCGGACCATTTTAGATTTTTGCCGCCCAAAAACTTGTGGGCTATAGCACAGTTGATTTTCAATAAAATTGAATTTTCTAAGAAATGTTTAGAAATAATCGAGCAATCAAAATGAAAATTTTCACAGCAATTATAGGTCCCGAAACCTATTGATAGAGGTATCAACCATCGTAACCGGACCATTTTAGATTTTTGCCGCCCAAAAACTTGTGGGCTATAGCACAGTTGATTTTCAATAAAATTGAATTTTCTAAGAAATGCATAGAAATAATCGAGCAATCAAAATGAAAATTGTCACAGCAATTACAGGTCCCGAAAGCTATTGATAGAGGTATCAACCATCGTAATCGGACCATTTTAGATTTTTGCCGCCCAAAAACTTGTGGGCTATATCACAGTTGATTTTCAATAAAATTGAATTTTCTAAGAAATTTTTAGAAATAATCGAGCAATCAAAATCAAAATTGTCACAGCAATTACAGGTCCCGAAAGCTATTGATAGAGGTATCAACCATCGTAATCGGACCATTTTAGATTTTTGCCGCCCAAAAACTTGTGGACTATAGCACAGTTGATTTTCAATAAAATTGAATTTTCTAAGAAATGCATAGAAATAATCGAGCAATCAAAATGAAATTTGTCACAGCAATTACAGGTTCCGAAACCTATTGATAGAGGTATCAACCATCGTAATCGGACCATTTTAGATTTTTGCCACCCAAAAACTTGTAGGCTATAGCACAGTTGATTTTCAATAAAATTGAATTTTCTAAGAAATGTTTAGAAATAATCGAGCAATCAAATTGAAAATTGTCACAGCAATTACAGGTCCCGAAACCTATTGATAGAGGTATCAACCATCGTAATCGGACCATTTTAGATTTTTGCCGCCCAAAAACTTGTGGGCTATAGCACAGTTGATTTTCAATAAAATTGAATTTTCTAAGAAATGCATAGAAATAATCGAGCAATCAAAATGAAAATTGTCACAGCAATTACAGGTCCCGAAAGCTATTGATAGAGGTATCAACCATCGTAATCGGACCATTTTAGATTTTTGCCGCCCAAAAACTTGTGGGCTATAGCACAGTTGATTTTCAATAAAATTGAATTTTCTAAGAAATTTTTAGAAATAATCGAGCAATCAAAATCAAAATTGTCACAGCAATTACAGGTCCCGAAAGCTATTGATAGAGGTATCAACCATCGTAATCGGACCATTTTAGATTTTTGCCGCCCAAAATCTTGTGGACTATAGCACAGTTGATTTTCAATAAAATTGAATTTTCTAAGAAATGCATAGAAATAATCGAGCAATCAAAATGAAATTTGTCACAGCAATTACAGGTCCCGAAACCTATTGATAGAGGTATCAACCATCGTAATCGGACCATTTTAGATTTTTGCCACCCAAAAACTTGTAGGCTATAGCACAGTTGATTTTCAATAAAATTGAATTTTCTAAGAAATGTTTAGAAATAATCGAGCAATCAAAATGAAAATTGTCACAGCAATTACAGGTCCCGAAACCTATTGATAGAGGTATCAACCATCGTAATCGGACCATTTTAGATTTTTGCCGCCCAAAAACTTGTGGGCTATAGCACAGTTGATTTTCAATAAAATTGAATTTTCTAAGAAATGTTTAGAAATAATCGAGCAATCAAAATGAAAATTTTCACAGCAATTATAGGTCCCGAAACCTATTGATAGAGGTATCAACCATCGTAATCGGACCATTTTAGATTTTTGCCGCCCAAAAACTTGTGGGCTATAGCACAGTTGATTTTCAATAAAATTGAATTTTCTAAGAAATGTTTAGAAATAATCGAGCAATCAAAATGAAAATTTTCACAGCAATTATAGGTCCCGAAACCTATTGATAGAGGTATCAACCATCGTAATCGGACCATTTTAGATTTTTGCCGCCCAAAAACTTGTGGGCTATATAGCACAGTTGATTTTCAATAAAATTGAATTTTCTAAGAAATTTTTAGAAATAATCGAGCAATCAAAATGAAAATTGTCACAGCAATTACAGGTCCCGAAAGCTATTGATAGAGGTATCAACCATCGTAATCGGACCATTTTAGATTTTTGCCGCCCAAAAACTTGTGGGCTATAGCACAGTTGATTTTCAATAAAATTGAATTTTGTAAGAAATGTTTAGAAATAATCGAGCAATCAAAATGAAAATTGTCACAGCAATTACAGGTCCCGAAAGCTATTGATAGAGGTATCAACCATCGTAATCGGACCATTTTAGATTTTTGCTGCCCAAAAACACCTATAAAGATAGATTTCGGGACCTGTGTGTGTTGTTCCAATGTACATTCAGATTGCTTAATAATTTCCATACATTTCACAGAAAATTCGAGTCAAAGAAATTCTTAAATCTGCAATTGTGCTCCGAATATATTTATTTCAAAAATGTTTTGAATTGTAATGATTTCAAATATAGACTAGCGGAGGGGTGTTAAGTAAGTAGAGCAATAATCATCAAAAAATGTTTTTTTGTTTTAAAACAATTCTTGGACCCATCATAGTGGCATCATCTTATCGTATTCATAAAATTGTCTAGTTTATGATGGCTAGGAAATCTTTTTCCTTTTCGCAATCGGAGCACCTGAAACGCTTTGGAGGCAGCATCAACGAAAGTAAGATATTGCTGGAGATCCCGAAATACTATATATCTGTTTCACATTTTCTTTGGTGTGTGTTGTTGTTGTGTTGTTGTTTGTTCTTGATTTATTTTTTACCGTCCTACTTTACGCCTGGAGTAGCGCCAAATCGAGGACGGGCGGCTACAGATCCGTATTTGAAAACTACCTGCACATTGCATTGCTTCATGCCAACCTGTAGTGCTGACATGAAAGATAAGTCGGCCCATGGATTCTGCACCCTCAAACAGGGGGTCGTGTTCATCTTCATCGCCGATCGTAATCAGATGATGAAAAATCCTTTTTGCATCCCGCCCCTATAAGGGATTCGAACCCGGTACCTCCAGATCCAACCGCCGCAGCTTTAACCACTGCGCCGTTTGCTAGGTTTCTTTGGTGTGTGGCTGGCCTAATAATGACTATTTCAACACCAAGAACAAACACCTGCTGGTAAATATCTCTAATTAAAACACTAACTTTTTTTTTTTTTAATTAACTTTGCATTTTATTCCACAATTTTTATTTCATTTTTAAAATTCTATAACTACCAATATTATAATAATTATTATTATTTCAATTTTTTAATAAATTTATATAGGCATTAATTATTTATATTATCAATTTAACCATTAACGTAAAATATTTTTAAAAATTAATTAAAACAAAAAAAAAAAATTAAAACAATCTACAAGAAATACAAAGAATATTAATAATTTTATATTTATGTTAATTTTAATAAGTTTTTTAAATATATTTATTTATAGTTTTATACAAAACAGTAAAATGTGAATTAAATTTAAAAAATAAATATTTAAAGTTCCAAATAATTAATTAACAAAGAAAAAAAATTGTTTAAGATATTTATAGTTTCCCAATTTAACATATAAATTAAATTAGGTTCGTGTCATCATTCCATTGATCATAATGTTGGCGAGCGCATTGCGTCGTTTACGCCATGCACCCATGCCCTGAGCATGATATTGAAGTTGGGTGTACCAATGTTTTGTGCGTGTACTGTCTTCAGCCTGAAAGACGAGAAAATAATAAAATTAGATTATCAGGGTTAGTTTACAATTTGAATCGATCTTAAATTGCATAACTTTAGGGGCTTAATAAACTGCACTATCGATCTTATTAACATTTACCTTGAATATAAAAGTGTCTTTTGAAGAAATTTCTTGTACTTCAAAATAATCATCCCAATCGGCTTCAGTGCAAACAATACATCGATCAAGGAATAAAGGTTCTCGTAATAAAGTGTATCGACCCCCCTTCTCCCTCACCAATAACAGTGATGATTCACGTATTCCGGTGTGTCGTGGAAAATTCAGCGGTTCACTCATTGCTCGATCAGCTTTATAATTAGCGCTTGGCTGGAAATAAATATTTTCATTAGAGTAGCTTTCTTTATTTACCTTAACTTAATAGGTACACTTACCTTTCCATTTGTAACAAGTAATGCATACACATGAGTTAATTTAATCGTTCGCCCTTTTCTCCAATTATTATCCGTCGGTTGAGTATACAATAACCGTCCTTCAACGGCAAATCGCACCTCATCGTGATTCCATTCCAATATATCAACAGCCATTTTACGTAGTTTTATATTTATCATATCAATCTCACAAGAAGATCGACGATTTGGGCTAGACGAAGATATGCGACGCCATAATTTGGTGGGCACATCTTTTGCCTCACGGTTCATATGATTTAAGTGTAATTCAATTTTTTCCTGTGCTTGCTTTAAAGATTCTCGTCCGTCTAGGTGCGGTGGTGTAACTTTATAGAGACGTGCCAATAGAAGAGGGTATTTTGTAACTCGTTGGACAGGAACCTGAATTTAGAGAGAATAGAAATTGGGTAACAATTAAGATCTTGAGCTTATGTGCGTCGCATTTACTTACCATTAAAAATGAATTTAGATTCATGCGTCGCAGAACAGTGTTTTCCATTTGTGATACTCGTAAAAATATTCGCAACAATTCTTTTTCCTTCTCCAAATTGGCCAGCAATAGACTAGATGCAGCTTGTCGTACACAATAACTTTCGAATGCGTGCAGCATTGGTGCGGCATCTAAAACTAATCGCCCAATATTAACGGTTAGTAGATCATCGTCTCCTTGTTCGTTTGCAATATCTAAGGCGTCGCGCATCCGCTCCGATAGAGCTTGATTATTCTCAAGCAATTCTTCTGTGTTCAAAAAGATTGCAGAGAGTTGGTCTTGCGTTAATAAACCAGCAACTAACATCGGTTGATAGAATTCTTCAAGGATTATTTGTAAATCCCGTCCATATTTTTCTTCCGTTTCGACAATTTCGGTTATGATCTCTTTACGCTCGGCCCTTTTCTTTGCACATTTTCGACATACGAGTGGAGCGAACAGAACACCTGAATCAGTGATTTGTGTTTCAACTGTACCATCACAATCTTCACACAAGTGAATTGGGCAATTTTTCTCGTTTAACATATTCGGTGAGATTTGATATCGACTGCGACAGCTTTTACTCGTTTCGGAACCGACACCCGAATCATTGCGTTCAATATCAGCCGACGATTTGCGATGCATATTGATTTTATCATTAAGCAGTAAGCTGCTATCATCCATACTAGAGTCACTTACATTTGATATATGACTCATTCGGCTGATTATATCAGAATTTTGTCTACCGTGCAGATCTTTTTTAGAGTTTTTACAGTTTTTGGTCGATTCAGTATCGGTCGTATTTTCTTCTAAGATTATATCATTGGCACTAGTAAAATTATAGGCATAGGATTCCTCAGGCACTATACCCCGTTCTTTGGCATCAACTAAATACGATAGAATATCATATTTTGAGGCGCCCTCGAAAATTGATCGGGAATTTTTCTTTTCCATCTCAATATCCGGTGGTGCACTCAGCGGCAACGGAGGTGGAATATCGGTGATTTCTTCATATATTGGATCACCGCCATTTAATCGAATTGATTCGTAATGGTGATCATCGTCGATATTAGTCGAAATTTCGATTTCGGATAGAGTGGCATCCACAAGCATTTGATAAAACTTACTTCGTGTCAAATTTCCGTCTTCGTCTGCGGTTAGTTCACTCGAACAACTTTGGTAGCAATCTGAAAGGTCGTCGGTCGTGCCATTATTATTATTCGGCATATTTCCATTTTTATCAAAATCAAATAACTCATAATTAGCTGATAGATAACTATTTCCGGAACTAACACTATCTCGATTACTTTGCGCATCTTTGTTATCGTCCACCGTTGGTTCCGCCACCTTTGTTTCGTCAAGTATTTTTTGTCGTTCCTCCTTAATCTTTTCAAGTGATATGTCAATTAGTTTAGTCATGCTCTCCTCATCTTTGGTTCCATTCAAATCAAGCGTATGACGAGTTTCCTTCAAACGAATTAATGAATTCTCGATCAGTTTGGCGATGAGGTCGTTGTCTAGACCATCGGCTAAATTGGCAAGAGTTGGGTCTTCAAGCAGTTTTGTTATGAAACTGTCGCGATCGATCAACTGTTTTTCATCACCATCAATCAAATTTGGTGTTTCATTTGCTTCATTAGTTTGAGTCTCATCAGGTTCATCCGTTTTTCCGCATACATGCGGAATTAAATTTCGTTTTACCGCTTCAACAGGATTTCTCAATAGTTTAGCAATTTCGTTACTGCTTGGATCATTATAGTCTAGCTTAATAAGTGTGCTACCGCCTCGATTGTTAACAATCGGGATGATTGATTTACTTCCATTTCCACTGAGAAGCGTGTTAATTTTATTGTTCTGGTAAATCATTTCCTCGTCCGGTGTTCGTTTTGCCCCCACACTAATTGTTATTGTGTTTGAGGAGGATTTTAAAATTCCGGATGTTGCTTCTAATAAGTTTTCATCGTTAACCACAACAGACGATTGATAAATTGGTGTATTATTGTTAACGTTGACTGTCGAATAACAATCATCACCGCTTATCATAATGGATGTTTTCTTGGATGATTCACAGTCGGCAATAGTTTCATCGTGCTTAATCTCGAGACGATGAATAGCCGGTGATTCTTTATTGAAAATAATTTGAGGCGATGATGGTGGTTGTGAAACGGTCACCACGGTTTTATTAATATTTTTGGACTTGGGCTGAGGCTCTTTTAAATTATTAACGATCACATTTATTGTTGGCGAATAATCTTCGTAAATATTATCATCATCGTAGCCTGAGCACGATGAATCACTAGATGTTTTTTCGTTTTCTGAATAATCTGGACTTGGTTCTATTTCCGGTGGATGATCCGGTAGTTTAACCACTGGTTTAAGTTTTTCCTCCAGTTGTCGAATGAATATGGTACGTGAATCTTTTCGAATCGGTTTCATTCGTAATGCCATTGTATCCAAAAATACAATATCATTTTTCGTTATGTCTGAACTGTTACTATTGCGGCGCTCACTAAAACTGCGCCGTAATGGACTGCGTCGGGGGAATATTTGGGTTGAGATGCCTGTTGATTCATAATCACCGTCGTCACTGGTTTCAATGATTTCTGCAAGTTAAAGTAGTTTTTTTGTTAATGTAAATACTTTTTAAGTTCAAGGTAATTTGATTGAATATCCCAAACGGTTAAAAAAAAAAAAATATTTTCCACCACATTGAACATCGTACAGCGCGCGTCTAAATTGTTCTCCAATCAATTAATAAAAAAATGTGTGTAGTATAGAAAATAAAAAATCTAATTATAATTTAGTAATTTAATAATAATTAATTTAACTTGATTTCCTTGAAAATGAAAATGAAAATTTAAATATGATCACTTTATTTAGAGTCGTTCTACTTGTTTGGCGCATAACGAAACACGGTATTATGATTCTATAATTACATTTGAATATTATCTGTATTAGCGGAATCTAGATTTATGTCTGCTGTATCAATGATTACAGCAGATATAATTACGTTATTGTGTACGGTGTTTACGGTTAATTTTAATTTGTGTGAAAAATTATTTCCTGGTTATAGATACTCGTAGATACAGAATTAAAAAGTGGTTTCCACTTGAGGCGATATTTCAACGTATTGTGTTTATTTTGATCCTCGAATACATTCAAGTGTAGCTTAACCATTATAATAATACGTAAAGAATATTTAATAGTCTTTTCCCTTTTTTTTTTGCCATCCGAAAGTAAATTGTAAAGATCATTTTTTATAGGTCATCAACAAATTCATCATTTCGTCTGAATTCACAGCTTTCACTGCAATTAATTTTACAACCCACGACCGATTTATATGGTTTCGTTTATTTTATCGCAAATTAAGATTAAGTAAACAAAATCAAATGTATTATAGAAAGTATAATTTACTCAATTCCAATTGTCGCACAACTAGAAGATCGGTTCACCAATTTCAAAAATCACTGGCAACTGTATAGGCAATATTTCAATACAGGACAATAAAGTTGATTTGATGGGAATAGACGAAGGAAAGGTAAAACACGAAGTGAAAGAAACCCAGCTAGTATACATTAAAATATCACAGGTGTGAGGGTATGCTTAGGTACCGTTGATATACCAACCAGTTCTTTTTAGAGATAAAAAGTCGCTTGACTAAGAAGCATTCGGGTGTTTTTCTTCAGCTTAGTATTACTTTTCCAATAGGATTATAGTCCAAACAAAACACCAAATCTAGAATCAAGATTGATTCAATTTTTTCAATTTAGATCTTGAATGGCGCGAAAGAAACAATCAAATTTAAATCAAACTTTATATCCCGAAGTTTATTATTCTCTCGATGATTTTTAAATTTACACCAAACAATAAAAGAACTCTCTCCTTGCGAACTTTAGAATTTGAATTGCGCGCCATTTTTGTTTTGTCAAAGATTACATAAATGTCACATTTTCAGATTTTCCCTACATTACAAGCCATACGAAATAGTGATGAATGCATCCTAATGGAAGAAACTAAAATATGTTTTCACTGTTGAAGCGCAATAAATTCCGAAGATTCAAATTAATTCATGAAAAACGACTTATTGGACTGAATTAAACGGTTTTTTTCGTCGCGAAATTAATTCATGTTTAAAAATGAATTAATTCCGCAGTGGATTTCATTCATAATTAAAAATTAATTAATTCCCCACACAAAAGCTAATTAATTTGATTTGATTTGTATGCGGACTTAATTAACGGTCGTACTTGATCAAACTAATTGGCTAAAAAATTTAATTTAATTTTTAAAAATATTATTCTATCGTATGGCACATTCGATCAAGTTCCAGCGGATTTCGGTTAAAAAAAAGCAGAAACTTATGTTACCAAATGTCGATTTGTTTTACGAGCAAATTTTGACTTGACAGAACGTTGACAACCGAAAATATCTATTTAGAAAATATAAATTTCAAAATACCTGCAGGAATACCGATTTTGTGGAACATATTACACAAATTAACACAGTAATTAGTACCACAGGAGGTATTAAGCTTGTAGCTGATAAGGTATAGGTATTAGTACTAAGCTGAAATATGGAAGGATTCAACGGAGTGCTCGCACGACACTTTTGCTTTCAAATTGGAAAAGTACAAAACGAACCAAGTAATTAAAAGTGTCGCTAAAACTACACCAAGCAAGCCATCTCAATTTGTTAATGAATCCGTTGCCCTTTGCAAAGAAAATTACATCGCTTATTTTACCTAAAGAAAATATTGTGCTTCTGAAAGATCTTTCCAAATGAAAAAAAAAAAAAAATTATTTTGGTAATTCAATAGTTTAACTGATGGCCGTATTATCATCTATAACGTGGCAACTTTCTACCGTTCATTGTACAGTGTATATTGATAATGTTCAGTAAGAATAAAATGTGTTGTACTGAAATATTTTATAAGATTTGCCGAATTTCATGTGATAATAATGTAAATATGATACCAGAATACATATAATTTCAGATTTTGTAAAGGCCAATGCGAATGCTGCAAGTGTTTTTTTTCCAGCCACCTACTTCAAAGGTTGTTTTTCCATTTCGGCCAAATAATATAACGAAGGTACAGGTATAGAAGGAGTGGCGGCAAAAAAAGGGCAAAGAACAAGGATTTAGTATTCAAAAGCGAATGTTTAAGGTTCTTACATACTTGTGTGAGGACGAAATCCCTGAATAAATGCCGCAAGATGTTTGAGTAGTTTGAAAAAAGTTATGTGTATGAAAAACGATGAAATAATAATAATCCAAAAGAATCAGAAGAAAATTCTCTTCCTTATCCGCCACAATTTGGATCTCTACTTGACCTTGTGAATTCTTCTAAAAACGCAAATAGTATTGAGAGTTGACATCGAAGGCTAAAAGTTCTCGTAGGAAAGCTAAAAGTGTTTATTAATTAATTGAAGTTTTAGGCAAGAGTATGATGAAATGTCAAAATGATTTCCTTCTTAGGATTAACTTTCAATGTATTCTATGTTAACCAGTGGCGTAACTACAAATTTTGGACCCTACCGCAAAAATGTTTCTGGACCCCTAAAAATGCTTCTTGTACCTATTAACAAGCAAAACTTTTATTTCGAATAAAATTTACTTTAATCCTTTCTCAATTAAAAACTTATTTCTTCCTATTATCTAGCCTCCAGAGAGTAGTAATTAAGAAATTGTTCAAATTTTAATCTTTACAAGTTTATACTTCTCATGAATTTCAAAGGTGTTAAAAAACATTCAAGTTCCAAAAAGCGAATATTCAAATTCCTAAGGACCATGCAGTTTAGTGCCGAAAAAAATTTCAACGGATGTAGTAGAAGACAGTATCTTTACCGGTAAACCTTTACCATTTACCGATAGTTTTTACCACTAACTAAAATTAATCAAAATGTTGCTTAAATTCGTCATTGAATAGAGAAATATACAGGTCCAAATTGGCAGAGGCAATTGCAACGTTTAGTTGCAGCTATAGTTTTTTCGGAATTGAATTCCGAAATTCATACTTTTATATCCAGATATCAATAAAATCGTAACTACAAATTAATTCCATACTTAAAATTGACGTTTTAATGTGATTTAAAGGTACCAAAACAGATACTATAGTCGTAGTGGCGATTTTAGTTGCGTCTTTCGATTTGGACCTTAGTATTTTATATAAAAGAAATGTGATAATCAAACCTGACACGAAACAAAATAATATTAATAATTTCGAAATAATCATAAAAATGTCGAATTTTCCAAATATCTAGAACATTCTAGAAAGTTCTCAAATATCGAATTATCCGTAATTATGTAAAACCAGCCATGTAAAATGTAAATAACCTGAACATCTCGACAAAATCTACTCATTTATTATGTGATTCTACAAATTCCCCAAATTCAAAGATAAGCACAGAACACTACTACATAAATTTCGAATAAATTCGAAAATCTCGAATAATCTTGAAATTATCGAAAACCTCAAGAAATCTAGAATAAACTGCGGAAAAATTTCGAATACTTCAAAAAATACTCTCTGTATTATATGAGTCTCGATTGATGTCAAACAAATTCAATAATACCAAAAAATCTGAATATTAATGAATAATTTCGGAAAGCCTGTTCGAAAACCCACAAACTTAAGCAACTTAATGTTATAAATAGTACTAAGTAATAATTCTCGAAATACATTGAACAATGAAATACGAAAATCGTGAATAACTTGACTGTTTCGAAATACTGAATCACCAAAAATGGGGAAGCGGTTAGAATTTCCAAAATCAGGAGAATCCTATTTTTCTGTAGGAAGAAAGTTTCAACAATTTCTTCTTAATTTTTTTTGAACATCACAATGATACTTCGGAGACTGCTTAGTATAGTAAATCAGATTAGTATTAGCTCCGTTCTACTACCTTCAGATTCATTTTCTTTGAATCTGTTTGTTTGTTTCTATCACTCCCAACTGTTTCGCAGTTCGCTTTTAATGGCCTATATTACACAGGCCCGTTTTGCCTAGACCACCTGCATTGCTTCAAGCATAGTACTGACATTAAAGATGGATCAGCCCATGAATTCTACACTCAACGGTATCATTTGATGTCGAAAGCTTTGATTTCAAACCAGGTTAGCGAATTTTGTTCTAAATTTAAATATCTGCCAGAACCTAGAGGCATTTTTATTTCTATGGGATCGCATTACTTGTAATTACTCAAATACAAGTCATTAACCTCCAGGAACGGAGAAGAAATTGTTGGGCCTGTCTTAAGAAACCACCTAACAGTGAAAGGACCAATTTCTTCCTTCTCTTAATATTAGACCACGGCCTTTTTAAAAAATTTTCCTAGAAATGTTCCGTTTTGCTTATTTGAAAATGTGGTCTAATTTAAGCTTAATCTAAACTACCATCTATCAAATCTTGATATTCAATTAATATTCGAATGTTTAATATCATAAATATCGTGGGCCCCAATAAACCATGGGCTTCCCCACGGCTGCGGATGCTGCGGGTACCTAGTTACGCCACTGATGTTAACACATATATTTGTACATACTCTTACTGACTTATATTGTTACATAATAAGTTGACGTTTTCCTAGTCGATATTTTTGGACATTAGGTATCCAACCCATCCCGTACTACATATTAATAATGTACGCTAATCTCAGCTTTTGATCTGTTTCAGTATTTTTATTGTAATGTCAATCAATATAATAAACTAGTTATAGGAGTGATTTATTGCCCACCCAAAATAGAATTTATCAATGATCTTGCAATTATCTTTGATTAAATTATGTCTAAATTCAGTGAAGTAATAATTGTTGAGGTCTTTAATTGTAATTGGCTTAGTAAATTCAAATCATTAATGTCTTCTTTTGGTCTTAACTTAATTTCAAAGAGGCAACTAATTTCATGAGCAAAGCTATCTTAATTGATTTAGCGTTTGCTAATTAACTCCTGACAATTTTGGTACTTTCACGCAAATCTTGGTCCCCGGAATTGCTACTACTCACGATTTAATTTATGGTTCCTATGCCATTTATACTGGAAATTATAAGGTAAACTTTCGTAATATTGATAGGGATGTTATATTTATGGCTGCCAGCTCTTCTAGACTGGAATTTTTAATACTTTTCTATTGGATTTATTTAACATTTTTGCACCGCTTCAAAAGTATGTACTTAGTGAAACCTCCTTTAAATGAGATTTAAAATTGATGAGATTTGAAAAATTATCTTCTTGTGCTGACTCGAAATCTAATATAACTACAGAAGAGTTTAATGAATATTTTGGTTCGGTTTTCCTTGCAAATAACAATACGTTGAATTTGGCTACGTTGGAATATAGTTCTGAAAATGCTTTCTATTTTCGTAATATTTCTAATGATGGTTTCCCTTCATTTTGATAGAATTAAATCCGGCACGGCGGGTGCTGATGGCATATCACTTATTTTTATTAAAATTTTAATGCTAATAATTTTGCCCCATTTAACCTATCTAATAAATTCAGCACTCACTAAATCTGCCTTCCAAACAATCCAATCTGTTTGAAAAAAATTATTCAATACCAAACAAACGATCATTTAAAAAAGTATAACTTATTAAATAAATATCAATCTGATTTTCGAGCGAATCATAGCACTACTACATCACTTCTAAAAGTTGTTGACGTCATTACTACTAATATACATACATACTATATATGTAGAAGATGGTAAATTTGGTATTCTATTTCTTTCAGATATTTCTAAGGCGTTTGATAAAGTTGAACATACAACCTTAGTAATGAAGCAATCAGTAAAATATTATGAAAGTTTTGATAAAACTATCTGTATTATTTCTATATACTATTCTACGTCTTATCTCTTGAGTTCCTCAAGGTTCGATTTTGGGGCCAATATTGTTCTCTCTTTACATAAATGAAAAAAGCAAGGTCGTTCAAAAAACTAATAATACTTACTATCATCTTTATGCTGATGGTTTGTAATTGTATTTTTTTGGAGAGTTCGACTCTGTTGATAGTGCACCTTATCCAAAGTACTTGATTAGTTAACCCCAGTAAATCTCAAGCTATTCCTTTTGAATAAAAAGTAAGTATTTAAACCGTCTATTCATCTGGTAACTGATAATCAAAAGATTGATTTCTATTACCAAGTCAAAAGCTTGGGTTTGTTCATAGATAATAAAATGAACTGGTATGTGCATGTAAATAATCTGTGCAGTAAAATATACGGGATTTTAAGTAAACTTTAGAGCACAGCAATATTTATTTCAAGTAATGTAAAACATCATATTATCGTCCATGGAGTTAAACTATGGAATAATGTTCATCCAATTGCTAAAGCTGTGACTAGTTTGTGTAACCTTAAAAAACTGTATGATGAAACCAGTAACATCAATTAATTCTAATTTCTTTTTCTCTTTCTTTTTTTTATCCTGACCTCAATTATCCTATTTGATTTCCTACGCGTTTAAATATTCAAATATTATTATGACCTTTTTATTTTATTGTATTTTAATTTTAGTTTTTAAATATGTTAAATTATGTATGTTATTTCGCACCTATGTAAACTGCATTATACTCTAGACACACTGCGTTTTAATAAAACCGATTTAGTGAATTTTTCGAGATTAGTCGCAGTATGTCAACCTCGATTTTAACTAATCTCTTTGTTTATGCATAGAATACTTAAACTAGTTTAGCTAAATCGGATTTATGAAACCACAGTCTGTCTAGGGTATTCGTATTACACAAAAAAAGGTATTTTTATAATATTGTAAAAAGGCTGTGCCTTATTTGTGTAAGTGTTTTAATGATGAGAAATGAATGAACGAAATGAATTAGTTAACGAGTAAACAACAAAAATGTTAAGTTCAATTCAATCCTAAAAAATCTCCTTCTTATATATATATCTTTTTCCTAGCGAAGAAATAAATTAAAAAAATTTAAATCGGGGCATACTATATGAAACATCAGTTACCAAATCACTATTTAATTAGCCTAAAATAGTTTTAAATTTATTGAATTTACTATTTTTTTAACTTTTCCGCATTGTATAAATAATTATGAATCAAAATGTTTGTGCACAAATAATTTTGAATACAACTAAATTAACCTTTTCCTAAGCAAGTCAAAACGTTTTGTCCCAGTCGCACAATGACACGGTCACTTGCAACGATTAATTTCTGCAATCAAATTCTTAGACTACCGGGTTGGTACCGAAGGATATCGTTCAGTACGCAAAACAATAATTTACCGTTTATTCTACCACTATTATCGATATTATCACTTTCACGGATCAAACAGCACAGTGGTTAAAGCTGTGCCATATGGATTGGGATGTAACGGATTCAAATCATAATAAGGAAGGGATGCATGATGTGTGCTGTTGCAGTAATAACAGATGTTTCTAACTAAGGTTGCTCGTGTGACAACAACTTATTTTGTTTTTTGATCAGTGTTCGTAGGAACTAATAAGAAGCCTAAAGATAAAAATTGAAAATCTAATATTCTTAACCTGGCAAATAATTTATCCTATAAATTCGTGTCCAATGTAACAGCCGACTAAACGTTAACTCTGAAAAGACAGGGTGTGCGTC